>JAOXNZ010000166.1:7006039-7034435 GCA_028566095.1 Kryptolebias brasiliensis
AAGAACAAAAAAGAAAAATGATATGAAAACCAGGGGGTTTAAAACAAGTTATATTAAAAAGGCGGTATAATAAAAATATACGTTTGTAAAAGCGTTAAACATTGGGTGATAAGTAGCTACGCCAAACACAAATAACAGAAGATTTAGCTGTAAATTTCCACCCTTTATAAATACACCTCCACCCAAAAATCTTCTCAATTAAGAGGAATGACAAAAATGAACCAGCGATGTGGCTCGTCAGCTCAGGAATGTCCACAGTTCTACACATTCATTGTGATGCTCTCCATGCGTCATGGTGGAATTAGCAGGGATTTTACTGGATTGCAAAGGCAGCAGGTATAATCTCCAGAGACTGGACCGGGAGAGCGTCTCTGTGTGTCATGCCACGACCGGTGTCGTTATAAATACTCACATGCTCCTGTAGACCTGCTGCCCACTTCTCTGGTTCTGCAGTCTGGTCTTTGCCAGGTCAATAGGAAACACACAAGTGACCCCAACAACGCCGGCGATACCGCCATTAATGAGCTTGGCTGGGAGGCTGAAAAGAAATGGGGGAAAAACAAAACAAAAAAAAATTGCTTTACAAAAGTTTTGTGTACATAAATTTCCAACATTATATATTACAGAGATTCAGTAGCTGTTAGTTTTAGATAAAAGACTATAAGGAAATTAAACAAAATGGAAAATTTAGCTACAACAAATAAAACCTATAGCATTGTTCTTAAATGAGACTTACCTGATCTGCTGCTGAGACATGCTGGATGCAAGTGGAGACAGAGGATGTAAGGAAGTAATAAGTAAGTAAGTAGTAGATTCAAGTTTCAGAAGAAGGTCCTAAGAAGAGAGAAGTCACGATGAGTCACCAAGAACACCCAACAGTTTTCTGAGTGGTCACAGACTAATGGACCCTGAGCTTATCCGAGCCACAGCAGAACCTTCTGACTTATCTATGGGCTTCAGTCACTGAACGGTGGTGTGGTCCCTGCTAATTTGAGTAGCGAAACCCGTGGGCGTGGTCGCCACCGGAATTCCCTTATAGGGGCATTCCGTAGAAATTTGACACAATCTAGAAGCTGCATACAGACAAGCGGACTTTAGCGGATACACTTCCCTGTAATTTCGTTTTATTGCATAAAAGCTACAGAAATCCCAGGATTTATGACTAATTGCATCAACTCATCTCTACTTTGGTAAAATATATGAAACCATCAATTTCCCTCAAGTATTAGAAAACAATTCAATGATATTTTATCATAATAAACTCCAAATTACTATTTATACAGGACAATGTCTCACTTAATAAGAAACGCTAAAGTTCGGCTCAAATGTACAGGCGGAGACCGTGTGACGCAAAGCGAAACATCTGTTCAAAGAAATCCCCAAAAAGTAAACAAGCCATTTTAAAACTACAATTAAGAAAAACAAAAGTGTTTGTTTAGTTACAGAAATATTCAAGACAATGTTTGGCTTACCGAATAATTTCCTTGTATTGCCTTTATGACTGTTTCAGGTCGTTATGTTAAATTCCTCTGCTGCTCGACGGCTCCTAACACCAATGAATGAGATGAGTGGAAATTTCCACTGGGTTTAAAAAGATAAAAAAGGCCCCGCCTTCATTTTTATCACCAACCAATCAGAGAGTTCGCCCTTATTTCTATTGGAAAGTAGAACCGTCAATCAATTACTATCGCCCAATCACACAATCTCATGCTTCATTCAGTCTACAAAGAAAGAAACCTTTGTTTTAGGAGCTGTTTCAAAATGCGAAGTAAAATATATAAAACAAAAGCTTATAAGTAAAACTTTAATGCTATCGATTTGTCTTAAGGCTGACTTAATGTTTGCAATTGACCTTATAGGCCCAGTTTCTGTAAAAAATCCTGAAGGTCTAGACTCTAGAGTATCTATATCCTATAAAAATTGTAAATTGTCATTTTTGGACACTTAGGTGTGGTTAAATAGGGAATTAGATCCTTCTATTTTATTCTAGCAAGAGATACAAGTAAGTTAGTGCTTTCATTAAACCACTTATAATTATTAAACTCCACATTTAGCTATAATTTTCTTGCAGGTAAGATTTCAAATAAAAAAAGCAAACAAACAAAAATAAAACATACCATGTCTTATTTAAAGTAAATGAAGGGAAAACAAAATCTATGTTGCTTTAATTTATTTTTTAATCATTTACAATTTACTATTTTTAAATTGTATTATATTTCACAAGCGTGAAAGGAATTTGTATTTCACTTATATAGCTCTTTCATATTGCTGTTTGTCGGGAGGATTATTGAGTTTGAAAGTTAATTTCTGCTCAAACGCCCTTTTAATGAGACACCAGCTGAAATGCATGAGAACAGGTTGTCCTCAACTGTGCGTGCTGTTTGAAACATTATCCTGGTGTAGAAACTTGGCAAGATTTCACCAAAAAGGCACCTTGATGCTCATTAAATCCGTGTTACATAAAAGAAAAATGTATTTCTGCGGTCAGCCGAACATCACCTATCTGTGGTTAAATAAAGAAGAGAAAGCATCCTAACCATCTCACAAATGTTATCTGCATCAGACTATCTGGGACATTCTGGAAAGGTTTTAGCTGCATCTGACTGAATTATATGAAGCTGATTGCCTAAAACAGGAGGACTGAGCTGAAATTTTGATTTTAAAACTTTAGACATTCTAGGTATTTGGAACTGGTTCCCTGCTATCAATTGACTTGGGGTTGAAAGGTTGTGTAACACTGGGCGGAGCACCATATTGGCAAGTCAAGTATGCAGTTTTGGAAAAGGCAGCCTCACGTTGCCATCTGATTAACTATTCCATGTGTTCAGTTCATCAACGTTATGTCACTGCTGAGCCCTCAGTCATTTGAGTTTAGGATTTGATTTAGGATATAGGATTTTAGGATTCCATTGTCATGAATTATATTAACATTAATCTAAACCTTGGTGACACAAGTGGAGAAAAATGCACTAACCGAATAATCCTGCAGGGCTTGGGCATCGCTTTATGCAATTTTCTGTTTTAAAAGCTTTAACCTTGGACAAATACACAATTGCACACGCAGACCTTTTTAAATAATCAGCTGTGAACTGAGTAAAAATACACGCTACAAACATTTTTATTATATTTAATGTCTCCGTAAATGTGGGAAACTCAAACTTATGAAACAAGAGAACTCAACAATCTTTAGCCATTTCGCAAGGTTTGACTGGGAGGCAAATCTACCGTCACAGTTCATGTCTAAACTTTTCTTTAACCTGATAATTGGAAGTGAACCCCCCCCCTGCTGAAGGCACAGCCTTTGGACAAAAACATCAACCAAAAAACAGGTTTGATGATAACCTTAAAAACAGGTCATAGTGTCAGTAATTTTGTGAAATACTTTATGTTAATCCATCCTGTAACTCTAAAAACATTGCTTCCAAAACCATACAGACAGTATGAATTTTGGATGATCACAAAGTCATCATCTGGGATTAATCTGCCTTTATAAAACTTTGACTATGTCAGAAAGATGTTGAGGTAATTCACTGACTTAGGGAGCATAACAGCAGAGTTCACTGGATCAAAAACCTTGTTAAAGACAGTCTTATTGTAGTTTTTGTTTCAGATGAACAAAAAAAACAAAACTGCATTACATCTAATTTAAAAAGTATGTGGAACATAGCTTGGTTTACACAGTGTGCTGACAGAGACAAATACCTTTTCCTTCTCTGCTCTGAACTTTAGAGGCATTAGTGTTTCAAAATTCCACTACAATCAAGCAATTAAAGCCTTTGTGCCTGATGACGTTTAGGGTTTTAACATCATACCAGGTCAACTGTTACTATGAATCACCTTCACCTCCATTACATTCAGTTCATAATGTGCAGATGCAAAACAAAGTTCATCAAGTAAAAAGAAAGTTAAAAGAAATATCTCATTTATAGCAACCAAAATACAATGTAGTTCTAGCCAGTTTAATCCTAGCATTAAATATTTAGTTCAATAATCAGATTCATTACTTAGTATGGACAATAATTATAGGGATGGATCAAGGTCATTTGAGCTAAATTGCTTTTTGTAACTTCTCAAAATGATCTTATTGATGATTTTGTTTAATACCATGCTTTTTAAAATATTTTAAGCTTGCTTTGATCTATAAACATTACTTTTGTGTTTGAAATGTGCTACATAAATGAAACTGAAATGAGATGACAGCTGAAAGCATTTCTACTTTTAGATACTCTGGGCACCAAAATTAAACTTGCAGTTTGAAACCAAAGCACTCTGTTGAGAAAGTATGGGACCATAAGGTCTTTAATATATGACAGAGGTTGGTAACAGAGTCTGGGAAAAAGGTTTTTTACATCTATTTTAGTTTAAGTAGCCAAGACAGAAAAGCTAATATTGGACGCATAATTTTTGATCATTTTCATCAGAACCAGCTTCCCGATAATAACAAAAACAAAGAAACAAACAAAAATAATCAATAAACCAGATTATTCTTTTTTCTTTTCTTTTGGTAAACCTGTATGGACAAGTGCAGTGTGTCATTTGTGCCCCATAATCTATTTGAATTTAATATTTGTTGAACTCTTGTATATTGCCATCAAAAGTTGAATATTTTATAAACTGTGATAAAAAACATTCAGGAAATGACTCAGATATGATGCTCAACAGGTAGCTGACAACAAGACTGAGCAGCCTTTAGGTTTCCTTTTTTTGTTAGCGCTTTGAAAACCAGTTTTCAGCCCTTATTTTCCTTTCATATTGTTCCCTGACCCATAACCACCGAGTTCCACTTCTGTTCCCTAAATAAACCTCCACTCAAAGTTGATTCAAGGTTTCGATTTTAACTCTTGATATCCTGATTGAAAACAAATGTAAGTCAGAACAAAAACAAACCCAACCAAACAAAACTGAATGAAGGATATTCTGCTTAGTTTTAGTTCACAGTTTTACTTTAGTTTTTATTGTTTGTTTTGTTAATAAGAATAAAACAGCTGAATGTTTAAAGAGTGAATACATAAAAGAGTGAAGTCACAGTAATTCACATGATAAGATTATCAAACAATCTCCCCCTCTGAACCACTGAGCTATTTATGCCCTCCAGCTGTCTTTAAAATCCCTTTTGTGAACAAGAACTACTTGCATAAACCCTGCCTAGGAGGAGACAGAGTGACGGCTAACAAACTCACACATTGAGTTTGGTGTTTGACGACTGGCCTGCCAACGCAGCGCCAAATCTTTCAACAATACCAGATAATCCCAGGCTTGTGTTGACAATCATGTGCTTTCCAGAAAGCCGTTCCAGGTAAAAATAGTATCAGAACGTAGTATTTTGGAATAACGGCAATGTTATGCAGTAAACAAACAGCTACAAAACAGGAAGTGAGTCAGGAAGCTATAGACAATTTAACTTTAATTGGCTTATATTCAGAAAATCCCTTTCAGAGTAAATGCTACAAGTCAGAGTTATGCTCACATCATTGAGGAAAAGAATAAGCAATAATGATGAGAAAAATCAAATCGGTCTCTATTATAAACTTAAAAGCAGAGCTGCAGAACAGACAAGTCAAAACAAGCTGCAACAGGTAACAAAGCAAATACTGTGTTCATTATAAGCTAAATGAAAGACTTGTCTTTTCTTTGAATTTTTAGGTAGTTTTAACAAAAGAACCATTCAGGAAATGCAGAGGATTCAAAATGGGATCATGTAGTTGCTCTGGCCAGGGTAGGGATAAATTTGCCTGACCGGTTTACTACACCTAGCTCCATTCATGCCGGCTCTGTGTGTACACTCATCGCTGTCTGTCCTGCAGGCGCCACAGTGGCAGCTGAGAGCCACTGGAAAAGTAAAGACAGGGTTGGAGTGAATGGGGCAGCCGGGGAGAATGGCTGTGCGGTACTCCACCACGTCATAGGTGCAGCCTCTCTGGATAAGGAAGCGAGGGCGGAGAACGTCCCTCATGTTGCTGTCCTGAATGATACACGAACAGATGACAAACAGCTGATGAACGATCTCGTGATGCATTCTAACCTCTTTAGTTAATCTTTCTAAGAATAAAATGAAACAGGACATACAGTAGGTGTGTTAAAGTGTTGTTCGTTCTTTTGTAATATCCATAGTCTTTGTCAGTTGTGTCTGTTTAAATATTCTTTCTTTATGTGTCAGCATGTAAGAATAAATACTGTTTTGTAAATTTAACAAATTATAAGTTCATGTTTGTTGTGTTTCTGAACAAATGAAGCTCAGAAGTAAAATACTGTATTTTAAGAATTGTAGATCCGGCATTATCACCTTTGAAATTTAAAACTTTACTAAGTCAAACTGCTACAAAATTATTATGTGATTGGCACATTTTTGTTTTTGTGGCGATATGTTTTTTTTTTTTAGAACAGAGAAGTGAACAAAAGGCTGCTTTACAAGTTCAGCAGTAAAACTTTGTTGGTAAAAGTCCTTGTGGATCCAGAAATCTATTATCAAACTTGTGTCAAGAAACTTTAAACTGATGCAGCATATTGAACTGTTTTTGTTTTTAATGCAGTGAAACCAAAATTTATTTTGAATATTGTTTAATTATCTTAAGAAAACAAATGTATTTACAAATTAGTAACTCATTAACTAAAAAAGTATCATAATTCTTTTTGCATATTTCATTGCTTTTTTTAAGGGTGGTAAACAATAATTAAAATCTCCACCAAAAGAAAGATAATTAGACATAAATGTAGTCATGTTCATTGTTTTCTTTTTACCCCTTTTAGGTAACAAACTGTCTTTTACCTTCTTTTAATTTGATAAGAATGAAGTACATACCCTTGAGAAGCAAAATCCTGTGCAGATCGTGGTGTTGATTGCCACACAGTAATCACATTCGGGCTTTTCCACATAGAGCGTGAAGTCCGTGGGCAGACACATGGGGACAGCTGGACAAAACAGCAGAAAAAGGACCCAGCAGCTGAACACTGATGTGTCCATTTTCATCTATATGTTTTTTCTCCAACTACTTTTGGTCTCGCAAGATATTAAAAGACAAATAGACAAATGAAAACAGATGAAAGAAAAGATGAGATGTTTGTTTTCTTGAATAGTTTTTCTTTCTCTACATGAGAATTACCTGCTTGAGAGATGCGACCCCCTTAAAGACCTGAAAATGTTCTGAGTCTGAACATCCTCTCTGAACAGTATTTATGCAAAATTGTAAAATCCAGCTTAATCCTAGATAACAGTTATCTTCTATCATTGATGAAAAAGAGATCCACTGAACTTTTTGTTCATTTCCTAAATTACATAAATAATAATATTCTTCATAATCAGAAGCTCATGCAACAACCATGCAGTTATGTTCAAAGTAACCTCTGAGCCAGTGTCCACTAGATGTCAGAAAACACTGTGAAGCTTTACTTTTGCTCGAAAGAATATATATTTTACTACAAACATAGATTGGTCTTAACTTGAGTTTACCTTACTTTTCCAAAACTAACCCATCATTTGGTTTAAAATTAACTGAAAGTAACGATAATGTCTGTAAAAGTGTCAGAGCACGTTCAAAGGATGTTTCTGCGTTGAGTTAAAAATTGACAATATTGTCAGCAGAAACGTAAGCGGGAAAAAACAAATGGTCTCAGCACATATTTGTGCTAAACACCCTAACAAAAAAAACATCCACAGCAGGTTTATCTAACCTGTTTTTACAGTAGGTAAAATACAAGCTGCTGGGGTAGACATCAGCTTTTATGCCTGAGTGGTGAGCAATAAAAGCGATCAAAAATATCTATGTTGAAATATCACAAACCTACACAACACTTTTACTGGGGTTTCTTATCTATACATTAGTTTAATGATTATCCTGAATAGTCAAAGTCTTGTGAAAACATTAAGTGATTATGGTGTAAAGTGTGACTGCCATGTCGTTTCTGTGCTAGTTTGACGTTTTGTTTTTTTTACGAAAATTTATACTGATAAAATTGAAATGTGCTTTTCTCAAAGACTACATGGACAAATGGTTTTTCCTCTCATTTCAAAGCTTCTTTTAGAAAATATTCATCATTTAATAATAGTTTATTTTTCCCCACCACACCAGATTTTCCATTCTTTATTAGTAAGTCAGAATAATGCTGCTATTGGGTGCTTCAGCTTTTAAAAATACTAATGATATATGTAATTTTTGTTGATGTATTTCTAAACTTTTTTGGTACTTGTTCCTTGATTCAAAAAAATCTGACTTTCCCATAAATCATAAAGTTATGAGACTCAGTACTTGGTATGCTTGTAAATAACAATTTAGACAAAAATGGAAACTTTCTCTCATCTGGATTTTGTTTTTAACTGAAGCTGATTTTTTTCTTGAAGATTGCTTGACTTTGAAGTGAAAATCTTATCAAATAGGAAAGACAGTCAAAGATAAAACCACAAAGTAATGAAAGGGTAATTGCATGTGACAAAGTGATATAACAGAAGGAGTAAAGACCAAACCCTGAAGATTTAATATTCCCTCGTCCTGAACTTCCTTATTTAACCAAAGGGTACTGAGTAACCTGGATACATAAACAGACCTATCCTTAATGCTTCACCCCATCACTCCATTTCCTGAGGAAAATAGATTTATTGACAACAAAGAGCCTTAACTGCCATCAGATTGCAACCGGCAAACTACCAAAAGATCATTTTCTTTTATAATCACTTAAATTATGTCAGGCTTCACTGCCTTGTGGCCTTGATGGATCATTAACTAAAGTGAACTAATCTTTATTGTCTGCTGAATGGATCAGAGCTGACTAGCCTTCACGGGAGATGGTTAAACTATCTCACTGAACCACTGTTTGTTGACGTGACAAAGCTGGGAGCAATGGAGGACTGAAACCTGGAAATCTTTGAATGTATCTGCTTATGTTAAAGGTTTGAAGGGAGACTAATAGGCGCACCAAAATTGAATACGTCTGACAGTTGGTGAAGTATTTTTTGTGCCATATTTTGTACATCATTTTTTCTTTAGATAATGGTATGTGCATAATTGGACTGGAAAGAAGGACATTAAACGTTAGCACGATTGTATGGTATAAGTATTTACCAAAGGTCAGAGAGTAACGATGGCTGGAACAGGTGGCCAAGTGGCTACTTTCTCTGTCTGGGATTACGTGGTGTTTGCTGGAACAATTCTGTTTGCAGCTGGAATTGGCCTTTTCCAAGCCATCCGAAGCCGCAAGGAGACCACCAGTGCAGAGTTTTTGTTAGGTGGACGACAAATGACAGCTGTACCAGTGGCCATGTCACTAACAGCCAGCTTCATGTCTGGCATCACAGTCATTGGCACACCGGCTGAGGCTTACCGGTTTGGTACTGCCTTCTGGCTCTTTGGTTTCTCTTACGCCTTCATGTCTACCATCACCGCTGAAATCTTTGTTCCTCTTTTCTACCGTCTGGGGATCACCAGTGCCTATGAGGTAGGAACACGCCAAAAACTGTTAATTATTATACAGAGAGGAAGACTTGTGGACAAGTACATCAGAAAATGTCTTCAGCTATAAAAAATATCATTATAACTGATATGATTTATTGGTAGTCTTCAATAAAACCATTAATTAAAGTAGACTTCATTAATCACTGCGGGCAACATGTTTGTGTATGGCCAACAAATGGGACATTTAATATCCATATAATGATGTACTACTGGTTGACATCTTTTACAATAAGTGGGTTAACAGAGGCCAAGACTGTTGATGTATAATACTGTGAACCCGTGCAGACTTTTTTTGAGCCACTCTTGTGTTTCTTCTGAATATTGTGCTTCTGTGGACCTACACGTCAAATTTTTAAAGTGGCTTAAGTAACAATTAAAAAAAAAAGCTTTTTATTTTCTTTTTTTGGCTGCTTTTACTCATTTTAAGTCTAATATTTTTACATAAAATTGATTTATTTAATGTTTGTAGTTCTTTACTAAGCCATTTAACAGTGACATTTGAATGCTTGAAATTAAAAAGGTATCTAGCTCAAGGGATGAACCAGTGGAGTCTTTAGAGTATTTAGGTGCTTTGATACGAGCAAACAAAATTTCTATAAATGCTATAAACTAGCTATAACTAGTGTGGTGTCTACAACTAATTTTAAATAGTGTTTTTACTTTTTTGTTATTGTTTGCTTATGTTAGTAGCAGCTGGTCACAACTGCATACTGCATTCAGTTTTTTAGTTGAATCTACAGAAAAATGTGAAAGATAATAATCTGTGATTTCCAAACAGTATTAACTGAAAACCTGACAAATCTCATCATGTTGTTATTACGTGTCTGGCCTTAAAGATTATCTAAGAAGAATATTATCTAATTATATTTTTGTATTTAGTAAACTGGGAAAGTATCAAACTAGCAAAGTTCAGAAACAATCTGAGAGATGCCTCATTGTTCATCTAGTCCATACTGTTCGGCAAGTTTTCAGCTAATATTTGTAGGGCTCATCTTCACGGTGTTAGATTAAATAAAAAACAGGTAAAAACAAGCTAATGTCCAGAGAGAAACTTTCAAAGACTACCATAAAGTGGTTTTGAGCCTAAAAACCACTTTCAAACTGACTGTAAAAATATTGATCCTTTTAAAGCAAAATGAAAAGAATTAAAAGGTATCAGAAGACTTTTAGCCACAATATTTAGGCCTAAAATATTGTCATAAAGGTCAGTTTAATGAATCATGTCTGATTGTTTGGCTCTCCTCTTTCTTTATAGTACCTGGAGATGCGATTCAACCGGCTCATCCGGCTAATTGGAACATCAATGTACATCGTGCAGACGGTAACTCATACATGCACAAAAAGTCAAACATAGGAAAAAAAAAATCAAGTAATCATTGTATTAGGTAACATGTTAAACAGCATCTGTTCTATTCTCTTTTTGACTTTATGTAAAACTGATTCTAGATACCAGTTCTGTTACACTATTAATAAGAGACACAAGCACTTTGTGTTTCCATCTAATTAACTAATGTTGATCTTGTTTTCAGGCTCTGTACACCGGCTTAGTTATTTATGCTCCAGCTCTCGCACTAAACCAAAGTAAGTCAAAATTCGCAATAAATTAAGAAGACATTTTTGATTTTACTAAATTCTAAACTTGTTGTAGAAAGTCCATTCTAATATTCTCACAGTGATACATTTGAAATTAATTTATTATTTTTCTTTTAAGTCACTGGGCTGGATCTGTGGGGAGTGCTGGTGGCTACAGGAGCAGTGTGCATTGTTTACTGTACTTTGGTTGGTATTGTCTTTTAAATATACTGACTTTAATGTAACAAACTATGTGTCTATCAGTAATGCTCTTTTTTAAATCTATTTTATTATTGTGTATTATTATCTAGAGTTTGTAGTAAAAGAAGCCATCTGAAGATATAGCAACAAGGTTAAAGCGATAGTTTGAATTTTAGTTCAAAGTGGAGTTCTGGAGAATTTGTATCAGCAGCCAGTATCTTACCTGCAGCAGACAGCAGATTGAATGATCTGTTTGAAAAACCAGAACAAAGTTTTCATGGAGGAGTAAAGCTAAGGGGTAATCAAATTTGGGCCTATTTCAGTAAGGATTTTTGCCATCTAAAGCATAACAGACCGTAACTTTTTATTGTGGTTCATGCAAAGACTATTTTTTGTCACTTTTGCATCAGACAGTCATTTAAGAATAGTTCAGTGGTTATTTACAGTAATACCAGTAAAGACTGTATTGGTCCATGTTTCATTGCATCATCCTTGAGACACTTGTGACACTTGCTTCCTGGCCAGAGTAACTCTCTGATGCAAAAGTTATGCAGTGTAAAAAAAAAAAAAAAAGAGTTTGCATGAATTGTTATAAAACTTCTTTAGTTTGACTTTATTTATTTAACCAGGCAAGTCCCATTGCGATCACAGATCTCTTTTTTATAGGAGGCCTGGGCCTGAAGGTACCCTAACATGCGTGTTAGTAGACTGTGGGAGGAAACTGGAGGGCCCAGAGAAAACCCACGCAAACACATGGAGAACATGCAAACTCCACACAGAAAGACCCAGATTCAACTCGGGGCTTGAACCCAAGACCTTCTTGCTGGGAGGCAACAGTGCTAACCACTAAGCCATACTGCCAAATTGTTTTAGATGACATAAATTTGCTCTGAAATGAGACTCCACTCTGAGTAGTGTTAGCTTGCTTCTACCAGGAGAACATTTCTCTAATTCTCCAAAGGGACATCAGTCCAACTGCTGTCAGCTGAAGGTAACATATTGACAGCTGATCACAATTCCACAGAACCCCACTTAAAAAAAACAAAAAACAAACATAACCCTTAAGCTGTGCATAATGTCTGTTTTGTCCCAGGGTGGTCTGAAAGCGGTCATCTGGACAGATGTGCTCCAGATGGTGATCATGCTGGCAGGGTTTGTGGCTGTTATTGCTAGAGGAGCTGTAATACAGGGAGGTCTGACGAAGATTTGGGAAGATGCTGGCCAAGGAGGCCGACTGGAGGCTTTTGAGTATGTACACGAGAAGACTTAGTGATCAACTTTGGTTTTAATAAATTTTAATAACCAAAATAGTGATGCTTTGTCAACAGAAGGGGTTTGATTAGTGTTGTCTTAGTTTACAACCACAAGAGAAACAGACTAGATTTCATACAGGTCATTTGTGTGACTTTTATTTAATTTAGTATTGAAGGACTTATCTTCAATATAATATGCATTGTACATATATAATCAAGAAAGCTGTTGTTGTCTTTAAATTTCTAAACTTTCTTGTATTGTTGACCATGTCCACCACAGCTTTGACCCAGATCCTCTGAAGCGACATACTTTCTGGACCATAGTGGTTGGTGGAAGCATGATGTGGGTGTCTATTTACTCAATCAATCAGTCCCAGGTGCAGCGCTACATCTCCTGCAAAACCTTAGGACATGCCAAAATGTGAGCATCACTGCAATGTAATGCAAAAATACCTCTTTCTGGCTGTGAGCAGTTTCCTGTACTGACACGTCCTCTTTTATGTCTCAGGTCTTTGTATGTGAACATGGTTGGTTTGTGGGTCACGGTGAGTCTGGCTGTTTTTTCAGGCCTCACCATGTACTCCATTTACAAGAACTGTGACCCCATTTTAAATGGTGATATAACTACCTCGGACCAGGTAACTACAGATGCAGTTTGCTGCTCCCCTACCATCACACACAAAGCATGCTTTTAGTTACAAAACACTATGATTTACAGTAAAATTGGTTTTTATTTGTAAACCAGCTGCTGCCGTACCTTGTAATGGATATTCTGGCAGACTATCCTGGAATCCCTGGCCTGTTTGTGGCTGCAGCATATAGCGGTACCCTGAGGTGAGACTTGACACAAACATAAAAAAGTAAAGTTTAGGATCCTGTTGTAAAAAGGAAATGTTTCAATCAGATAGGATGTGATTTGGGAGGTAGAATAAATTGTCAACAGCTGGGGTGCACGTTAATGCAAAAACCATCTCTTTGACTGATTTTTTTTGCAAATCATTTTACCTTTTAAATGCAAATTGCACCCTTTTTTCATTACACTTTACAATTTAAACTAATTAAATTTTTTGTTGTTGTTGTTAAAATGTAAACAAAGCTTTGATCTAATCTAAGCTTTGCACGGTTTCTCAGCACGGTGTCCTCCAGCATTAATGCGCTCGTTGCTGTCACTGTGGAAGACTTCATTTTTCCTCTGTGCAAAAACCTCACAGGGAAGCAAGTGAGCTGGATGAACATGGGCCTGAGTAAGTTGTATATAAATATTGTTTTATTACACAACAATACACAAGACTCCTGTTTTGTTTCCAGACTCCCTAAAGGTTATGATATACCAGTAGGAGCCACATATTGTTATCTAATCCTTTTGTCAGTTCCCAATATTGTTATAACTTCCAAGCCAGCGTGCTAAGAATAATCATGATAGCAGATGAGTCCCATACGTACATGACAACCTGTCTGATAACTGAGAACAACAAAAATCTTACTGAATCATCTCTAAAATTAAATAATTATAACCTGTCTTTCAGTACAAGGAGTTCTTCCAAGAGACGAGTTAATGTTAGAATTTGAAGTACTTCATTACTCAGAGAAACCTGTAAGGGCATGAGTGGACTAGTTCTCAGAACTTCTTTTGAGTTTACCAAGAAGGGTGTGGATTTTGAAGCAAAAGAAATTCCACAGCTTGAACGATTCAGATATTTCCTTTACTTGGCCAAACACTTTACATTAGGAATATGTGAAACGTTTAGGTGCAAACTGTAATATTCTTATTACTAGAGTGTGCGTTATTACTTTATTCTAAAAGAAGAATGGAAAGACCCATTTCCTAATTAAATTTCAGAATGTTGGCAGTTGTTATTCTTTGCATCAATCTGCACTTTGCAAACTACAATCACGTTTTTTAAATATATTTTATGTAATTAAATCTCAGGTGTATTCTTTGGAGCTCTGTGTATTGGCATGGCTGGGGTTGCTTCAGTGATGGGAAGCGTTCTGCAGGTAAAGTTCTTCAACACCACCACCGTCATTTATTACTCTCCACCACCACCAAGTGTTGAATAATAAGAACTGCAAGTCTCTTAAACCATTTCTTTTTTTCAGGCAGCTCTGTCAATATTTGGTATGATCAGTGGCCCTCTTCTTGGTCTCTATCTACTGGGCATGCTTTTCCGCACAACAAATTCAATAGTGAGTATTTCTCATCACAGCTTCTGCTAGCACAGACAATGCAAATAAACATGGCTAAGACACACAAATGTGCTAAATAAACATTTTATACTGAGGAAGGAACTTACCAGCTCTACCTACCTTTCAGGGAGGACTTTCAGGAATGATCATTGGGCTGGTGTTCACGCTGTGGGTTGGGATTGGAGCCCAGCTTTACCCACCAGGAGATAATAAGACAAATCCTCTGTCTGTCAGCATTGCAGGCTGCAACAAAACACTGGAGCACAACACAACAGCAACACCCTGGACCAGTGCAGTGACTCTGACACAGCCGCCTGAGTTAGTCATTTCACATAAAGGAAATACTTTTTTATTGCTGTTTTTAAAACATATGCTCCTTTTCAAATGCATGTTATGATAATGAGTGTGTGAAAAGGATGTGACACGCTGTTGTGAGAAAAATACGACTCTATGAGAGCTTAGAAAAATTTTCTTTTTTAAAATTTACTGATAATCACATGCAGTTCAGGTGCCCAATATGACTATTCACTATTATCTCTATTACATTCACAGGCATGTCTTTAGGAAGACATGGGGGACATTAACCCTGACATGACCAAATTCTGAACGACTGAATGGTGTTACTTGTGAAATTGTTGAAGCCATAGTTTTAAAAATGGGCTTCATTATTTCGTAGCCACCAGGGTCAAGCATCTGTGGCAAACGTCAAACTGCATCATATTTGCTTGAGTGCAACAAAACTATTTTCTTTCAATGACACGTTACATCAAAGTATACACTTAACTTGAAAATTATTTTAATTCTGTACAATTATCCTGATATTTGACACTTAATAACAGGTATCTTATAACCTGAATAATTGGTAAGGGCAGAAAACACACAAAAAAAACCCAAAAACCTGGATGTCTTTGGCTCATTTGTTCTTGTCTTATCTCTGTTTTAAACAATTGTAAACTAAATTATAACTTTGATCACTGTTATCACTTTTACTTTTTTCTGTCTTTACTGAGTCTATAGTCCCCTAACTGATCTAACTGACCATCAAAAGTAGTTTCAATAGTAGATGTAAGTGTTAAATACTGGCAGGATAACTACTAAATTATTTTTATTTCTGTGTCAGTGTCAGGCCTCCTTTAGCAGATACCTGGTACTCTCTGTCCTACGTCTACTTTTCTTTGTTTGGCACGCTGACCACCATGATATCTGGCCTGCTGCTGAGCGTGATCACAGGTGACTGCCTTACTTCCACTACCACAACAAAAAATAAGCAGCACAATTACAGAAATATTTATTATAAATGCTTGATTAACAGTGAAATAACAGAAGGAAATATGTGTTTGTTTTATAGGTGGATGCAAGCAAGAAAAGCTGAACTCTGATCTGTTTGTCAAGAAGAGTGATTTGATATGCTTCACCTGTTGCAGTAAATCAGAGGTAAGATGCTGACCCGGGCACTTTGTTAAATAATTAGTAACTAAGTGTCCCTTTGTAACAATATAAATCTGATACTATGTTGTAAACCCACTTCAGGGATCAGACGGCATGGAAAAGTCTTCAACAGACCTTCACTTGGGAGTCGACAACTCAGCATTTACAGACACCGATGAGACAAGCAAAGAAATTGAAAAAGCCACAAAACTGTAACACTGTTGTAACTAGACACTTGCGTTCTTTAAAATGCATAAAATGCACGCCATTTTGTAAAAACAAGCAACTGTACCTCAATTCTCTGTATTTGCTTTGTAATCATGACGTGTTTTGAACTTAACTCCATAAATTGCAAATGCTTTGTTGCCTACATTTTACGTTTGAGGGAGCGTTAAGGTTTGTAATAAATATCTTTATATATTACCTGAATATACTACTTTAATGTCATGCTAAAGTAGAGAGATCCACTGATTGTATATTCTTACAATCTGTAGAATGACATTAATGTTTTGAAGGTACACTGGCCCTTTGTTTATTTTTAAATGTAAAATGTAGTGTGATCTCTTTATAAATTGGAAAGACATTTGTACTTAGCTGACAATAAATATTTTATACTGAGTTTAAATGTAGAACAAAGCCTTAAAGAGTGACATAAACTTAGCCCAGACACTTCCATTTAGTGCCAAAATCATTCATTGTATATTTTACTTTCAATTAGTGTTCTAGCAGCAGTTTCTCTTATACCATGAGTGTATTTTGACTTTGTAACAGGTAGAGATTGAGCTTTGGACTGAAAGTAATCAAATCCTTTGTCTCCTTGGCAACAAACAAAGGAGGAAGTTTACAAAGAACTGCCCTGCCCACTTCTACCTGAGTTCATGTCAGTTCATCAGCCTTTTAGACGTTCCAGGAAGAACGTTAAAAGTCAGCCGTGAAACAGAGGCAGACTCACAACCAAAGAACAAATAAACTTACTATTTTCACTCATTCTTAAGCGAAACAGCAACAAGGTGAGATGTACTTATTTAAATGGAATTTCTACATTTTTAAGTTGGGTTTGGACTTAAATCAATCTTATGAATGAGCGGGTGAGCAGACATTTCTTCATCTAGTAATTACAAGTAAGACAGCTGGTTGGCAGTTATGCATATTTTTGTTTAGTAACAATTAGTGTGTTTAAATGCCTTTCCTCTTGCATATATATAAATATTCAAAAGTATTTGCATCTTTAAAATGTAAAATAATCTTTATAAGTGTAATGAAATTTGACTTACTTACGAGGACACATGTATCATTCCTAGAGGTTGAAATTGAATATTATGAAGATGAGGTTTCATCTGTCTAGAGTTTCCAGTATTTTTATGTATGAGTATTTAACTCATGTTTTGCTTTCCAATACAGGATTTAATAGCTATGGAAACAGTCTTGCCTTCCCTGGTTTGTTGCCTTCTGGTGCTTTCTTTTGATGTGGTACGAACGGAAAACCAGGATTTAGCCACCAAAACCACAGAAAACCCTGGTCTAAACCAGAAACAAGTATCTACAACACCAACTTCCTCTAACTCCACGGCCCTGGCAACCACATTATCAAATTTTACTGAAGGCATAACACAGTATACCAGCACAGAAATGGACAATGAAAAATTCACCAGCACTGCAGCTCCAACTGAAAACACAAGTCAGTTTCAAACCTCTCAGTCCACCTTGACTTCTCTAACAGATAGTGCATCATTGAAAACCACAACACCGAGCAGTGAAACTCCAACATTTACAGAAACAGCTCACACGTTCTACACCACACCTGACACTCCAGTAAGTCCAGCTGAAAATTCATCTCACACCCTCTTTACAACTGTGAAGATAGAAAACAGAACCACACAAGGTAAGCATCAGGGACCATGTTCTACCCTGAAGTTTTCAGCAGATTGTTTGCTTCTATTTGTTTTGTCAATGATATTAAATTTGTGTGATTCTGTGTCGCTAGGTTTGAGTCTTAATGTATCTGAAAAAAATATGACAATAATCTTCAGTGCTGTGCTTGGAGTATTCCTTTTGGCATTGGTTATGATCCCATTATGCAAATGCAGATACAAAATCCAGTACATGCATCAACCACTCAACAGCACAAATGAAGAAGGTAAGGAGTTTCTTCATTACTTCAGAAATGCCAAGTATTATTTATTAATAGCAGATAAACATACCAATTCCATTTTCAACAGATGGATTTGTGGCAGACAATGACACACTTGTGATTTCTGGAGGACTTTATGATGGCCATCCGATCTATGATAATATACCACCAGTTCCTTCAGAACAATCTCAGTTTCGCCTTGAGTTTCTTCAATAAAGAGATATCTTTAGACCTACAATTTAAAGTGCCTTTTTTGATGCTTAGAAGACACAAATAAAACCCAATTTTCAGATCCACACGTATTTTTGAGAATGATATTTCAAAACTGTACAATTTAATTTTGTCACAGCCAAAGATATCAATAACAGGAAAATATTAGACTGAAATATTGAATGGTAACACTAGAATAATGCTTACTTAAACAGTTTTACTTCTAACACTGTCAATACAAAGATACTTAAATATATCAGGATTGAATCATACAACCACAGCTTTTACACCAATAACATAAAAAACTGAAAAATTAAGTTGATTTTCATGCTGATACAAATAAAGATATGTTATTCCTAACAAAAGCACAACAAAGTGTACTTTTTGCAAAAAACTCTAAATCAAAGTGTTTGAAGTTCCTTAGAGTATATCTTACCTGCAATAAAAAAAAAACTTCTGATGTGAATTCTGAAATCCTCAAGGAGTGCGTATCTGGAGATACTTTATATCTACCGTAAGTGAAACACTTGCAAAAATAATCATGTAATATAAAGTCTGAAGTTCTCAGAGTGTATCTGCAGTTACATCAAACTGTGAACATCAAACTTGCATAAAGACTTATCATATGAACTCTGAAATGCTCAAAGAGTGTATCTATAGCTATTTAAAGTTTACCTTCAAGTATAAACAAAACAAACTTACAAGAGAACCTGTGATATGAACTTTGAAACTCTCCTATTTTTAACCGTGTGACGGACTTACAAAACTATCCTTGTTCATTAAGAGTCCTCATTGTAATGTAGGTCCATGTAAGTTAATTACTAAAGACACCTACACCTATTTAAAATTGTTATCCCTGGTAATTTGACATGTGAGGACAATACTCAGGCAAATATCTTCTCGTTGTTTTTCTTCTTCTTCTTGTCACAACCAGTCACAGCAGTCCAACCAGCGTCTCTCATCCGTTTCATTGCAGCCATCTTCGAGGAGTTCCCAGGTGATTTAAGAGTGACTGGGCTTTGAATCTGAAACACAGAAAACAAAAATTAAAATAAAAAAAACTCCTAATCTTCCATTTGTCATGAATTTTAAAACAAAATCCATTATGCATCAAACTATAAACACTACACAGTGATCATAATACCTTCTTGAGGATGTTTAGATTGAACTGTGGAACAGGTAAAGTTGGTGCTGGTGTTTCTGAACAGGTCTATCAGAACAAGAAATAATCATATAAATAGTCATATAATCTATTTAACGATTTTTTATTTAAACTGTAAATAAAAAAGATTACAAAACCAACCAGGTTTATAAGAGATTTGTGACTAATTAAACATTAACAATTAAAAGCAGCCCTCACCAACAGATCAAAATTATCAGAGCTGTCAGACTTGGGGTCAAGTTCAACGACACGCTTCCCCCAAAGTCCTGCCTTTTCAGTCGAGGGGGGAGTCTTTATTCTGTACGACTGGGAGAGAATTCACAGGGTGAATGTCAGGAAAAGGTATGCATGTTTCTGTTCATTGTGAAAAATGTCAAAATGATGCAGAATATTACTTTGATCTTTGATGCTCCACTGATCTTGCTAACATCACTTCCTGGGGTTTTTATATCTTCACTGAGAATGTGCTATAAAGCAAAACCAGTTTTAGCTTGATTTATTAAAAATGCAACAGAAACCAAAAGCACACTGATTACTTTGTATTAAAATGATCAAGAATTTTCACTTTATCCAGTTAATATAAGAAAAACAAATACAACGAAGAGCTCGCTACCTTTGTCTTTTGTGTTGTTTTACATGGTGTTGTGGTTAGGCTCATGGCAGACATCTAAACAAGAAAAATACAAATACTGTAAAATTTAAAAGAACAATAATGGTCTTTCCTTTAGGCCTTCACAACCACGTAGCCAACATTGACATGCTCACATTGCATTGTTCATTGTTGTCATATTCTACACCTCCTTACTTGTAAACTGAAAATTATAAATTGTCCTTACTTATTTTTCCACATTTATTGTCACTCATACCACCCAACTCTGTAACATCCAAACAGTGGCTCTTCCTAAATAATGTGTAAATTTGTCAGTTTTCATAAGTCCCACATTACTGTAGGTCATTACAACACAAAAATAAAGCTTTGTTTTTTTATTTCTATGTACAAGGAACAGAAGGTTTTAATAGAAGAGGCCAGAGGTGTTGAAGGGTTAAACAAACTAATATCCAGTGTCAGAAGTTAAACATCAGTTATTACTGTATTTAAATATTAACCTTTTAAAAGTGTAAAATGTTAACACTTTTAATTTAAACCCAGATCAACAACTAAGACTGTCTGAAATAAAATGTTTTGACAGATAAAACTTACAGCTTTCTTAAAAACTGCAGTACTCTCAACGTTTCTGGTGTTGGGAGTTTTTCTGATCTTGAAGTCAAACTTGTAATTTTTTAAGGAGGTCTTCTCAGGAGTTTCAGGACGTTTCTCAAACTTATCGTTTGAGGCAGGTGACTAGAATGATAAAAATAACTTCTTGGTTAAGAACAAATGATGCTGGACCAGGTTATCTGCACCAACCTATTTGCTGAATTTACCTCCTTGCTCCTCGCTTGTGACGGCTGCTTGGTTTTAGTAGTTATTTCTTTCTTCAAATCAGCTAGTTCTTTCTTTAGAGTCTCCTAAAAAATGTTTCACAAACACTGAATGGTCCAAGAGACACTATACAAACCTTTTTCCAGATAAAAGCAAAAACAATCAAACAGAAAAACAATAAATAAGTGAAATGAGAACACACCTTCTCCGTTGCCTCTGTCTTTAATTGTTTTCTCAGCTGCTCACTTTCTGTCTTCTGTTTTGACAGGTCCACCTCCTGCAGTAAAACATTTAGAATGGAAATATTAGATTATAGCTTTTATTTATTTTGATTTGGTGACTGTTTTGGGTGGAAATCATACCAGTGATTTTGCATGGGTAACTGCCTCCATCTCTTTTTTCTTGTTTTCATTAAGCTCAGCATCTTTCTCTTCAACCATACGATCATACTGGCTCTAGCAAAACAAATTTATATATAAAAATCCTTTGTATGCAGCAATAATTGGACTATTTCAAACAACAAAACGACTTAATTCTAACCTACTTTATGTTTTTCCATCAGTGTAACCATATCGGCTATCTTGTGCTGACACTTGAGTTCTGCATCTTCCTTGTTCTTCACGGCCTCTGCTGCTGTTAGTCTGAGCCTTTGAACCTGTCCCACAAAACATCTTTATTTGATGTTTGTCAGTGGAGGAGCACCAACAAACTGAGCAAAGTTATGAAAGTAACCTCATTTTCAAGTTCTGCTGTTGAGGTGGACTTGGAATCAAGATCCTTAAGCAATTTTTGACAATCTTCATCTTTCAGTTTCTTGAGATTCTGTGACTCCTCCTGAAGCTTGTTGACCTAAATAAAAGTATGATACAGAATGAACATTATCTTAAATGTTTGACGTATTATATGAACTGCAAGATCTACAAAAAACAAAATCTCCCCACCCTATTTTCCAGATGACTGGACTTAGCAGTCTCCTTTGCTATTTGTTTCTTAAGAAGTTTATTCTGAAAATGAACAGTTGAAGATCAAGTGAACAACAGTGTCTCTCAATATTGGAATTATGAAATAAATCTAATGTTTCATTATCGTTGCAAACAAACTTCTTTCTTGTACTCCTCCTGCACTTGAGATTTATTTTCAAATTTCCTGAGATTGCAAATCTAAAAATCAAGTGATTTCATGATGTACAGCAGTTTGTAATCTTCAGTTTTTGTTCTGTCACCTTTGCTTCGACAGCTTTAATCTGTTTCTCCTTTTCTGTGATTTTCTCTTGCAGAAACTCACACTGTTCAGAGAACAAAAACATGATTGTTTAGCACGTTCCACCTTTCTAAAGGCTTGTGTTTTTACTGATTACTACTTTAGATGGCATAACTTACCTTTTCTTCAATTTTTCTCTGCACACTTTCAGTTTCTTGACATTTTACTTTGATTTCGGTTTTAATGATGTTTACTTCATTTCTAGTTAAATGAAATATAAAATTGTAATCTTAAGATTGTATGATGTCAAGTATCTTTAAGCCCTCAAAATGCAAACTCACCTTAAACACTGGTTTTCTTCTTCTAGTCTTTGAACTTCTCTTTCAAACTCCTGTTGACTGGACGTCTTCTCAGACTGCAGCTTACCAAAGTTTGTCAGTAGCTCTTCATAACTGACTCTTAAAGATGACCAAAAATAAAAAAAAATACATCCAGATACAAAAAAAGTAGTACTATATTATTTCAATTATAATAGGATAACTAAATTTACTCGTGCTGCAAGATGTCTTTCTTCAGCTGCTCCATCTCAGAAGTGCATTCTTTATTTTTCTTTGTTTCAGCAGAAAACTGTCCTTCAAGCTCCTGGATTTTCATCTTGATGTATGACCACAAAGAGTGAGAAAACTAAGTATTGCTCACGTTACACCGTATTCTTGATGAAACAAGGATCTGTATTACCTTAAACGTCTCCGTTTCTTCAGTTTTCCTTGAAAGCTCAGCAACAAGTTCTTTGACTCTAACCTCAAAGACATCAATGCTGCTCTTAAAAGACTCAATAGTTTTTGATCTGGTGTCCTAAGAACAACAACATTTAGTGATCTTGAGTCATTATCTGTAGTCTTTGGGTGTGCTGCAGTGTTTAATACGCACACACACACAAGCATAATAAAATGTATCTTACTAATTCCTGTTCAAGGATTTTGATCTGATCACTTTTCTTTGCCGCCTGCTCCTCGATCTCTTCTGTTGAGTGAAATAAAAAAAAAATTGGCTTTGAAGAGCATCAAATATAATTATTGTCAAACTTCACAGAGTAGAACCTACCTAAAAGTTTACTTCTCTTTTCAAGCTCATTGCTGTCTGTCATTAGTTTATCTTCAAGATTTGTGGCTCTTTAGAATGAAGAAAAACAATATTTACTCATAAAAAAACTTTACATAAAGTCTGGAATGTGTACTGACTGTGACTGAGGTGATTCTACCTCTGTCTCTCTGCACCAAGGGAACTCTTCAGCTCTTGAAGGGTTGCTTCAGTCTTCACCAGTTTCTCAGACAGCTGGATTTTTGCTCTGCTGAGCTCCTGGATGCTGAGATCTTTGCTTTGGATGATCTCCTCATATTCTCTGTTACTTTGTTCCAGAGCTGCAGCGGTAGTTTCCTGTTTTTTCTTATTTTGAGACATGTTAATGTTTCAACTAAAGCAGACAAAACTCAAGGGCACAACTGCACCAGAAACAACAGATATTTTTGCATACTCACCTCAGTTTCTGTACAGTGCTGCTCCGCAGTAGACAGCTTTTGAATAAGAGATTGTTTTTCAGTTTTCAGGCTTTTGTGAAGTTCTAACTGTTGATCTGAGAAGCAGCAAACATGAAATGTTATTATAAGAACTAAAGTTATTTATGCAGAAGGTCATTTGTACAGGCAAAAAGCTTACCATAGAAACAATAAATAAAATGTGTTCAGCTTTATAAATTCTCACTTCAAGTATTTGTTATTGGTTTAATCAAAGCTTATGTGAAATTTGAGAAAAATGTTATTTTTTTTTATAAATTGATCATTTCAAAATGCAGATTGTTAGTTTGTTGAAAACAGACTATTGCCAATATTTTGAAATGTCATTAAGACAACTGATTTTCTAAAATAAATGTTATAAATTTACACTTAAATGTACACTACAGTGACAAAAACTAATGCAGTTTGCACCCAAACATTACATAAATTGCAAAGTGTTTACTCTAAAAAAACAAACAAAAACAAAATGGAAAAAAACACCTTGCAACACTGTTCACTGCTTGCAATGTTTACTAAATTATATAACATGCACCACTTAAGAACTTTAATGTTGTAGTTAAATTAATAAAGGAAAATAAAAAATAAACACCTATATGTGTTTTATCTTAAAATGTAGTCAGGATCTCACTTGTTAAGTCTTGAAGTTGCTGACAGTACTTCTGAGTTTCACTGAGGTCAAACAGGACTTTGTGTAGCTCGTCTTTCTTCTCCGTAAGTTCTGTTTGAAGCTTTGCGATCTGTGAACAGAAGACAAACTCTGATTAGGGATGTCCCGAGCTGATCTCATGGACTGAACTGGGGTCCCGATCAAGGTATTTTTAATTGATAGGTAACGAAGCAGCAGAGCACACTTCGCTCCCTAACTCTGTTGTTGATCTATGGTTTTACTCAGCTGTAACTCTGCTGCCGTAAAACGCTGTAATGTAATGTGCCAACATGTCTGCAGTATGGAAGCATTTTAAAAAACAAAAGGAGAACAGTTCAGTAGCTACATTAAACGCTTGTAATCTGGGTATTTCTCGAGCCGGTAGTGACAGAGCTACATTTAGGATCCAAAGACTCGGCTGAGTTCCCTGAATTCACCCAGCTAACTTACAGCTAACACAGCTTAATCCTCCTGAAGCCCTCAAAAGAGAGAGAGAGAGAGAGAGACAGAGAGAGGTAGAGATGCCCTTGTAACTTTGGGTCAATTTGACCCAAAGGCCACGGGAGGGTGAAATGATCAATAACAAGAACAAAAAACATATTTGATTGGGATATCCCCAATTCTTACTGTTTGTTTCAAAACTTTTGGTAAAATGTTTTATGTTAAAAGTTTCTAAAAACATGTGAGGGGTGTTTAAATTACTAACCTCTTCAGTTTTTATTGTATGTTCTTGTTGGTATTTTTCTTTCAAATCTTCAAACTCCAGTAAGCCCTTTTTGACTAAAAAGAACAAAGAATGATCAATTATCTGGCATAAAGCTTCCATTTAAATCTAGCCTTCATCATAAAACACCTTTTAAGGTACAAAGAAATGGATTAAAATGTTTCTTAGTTCATTTCTGGTAACTGAAAGCAATAGTTAGTAAATACAAAAAATGAAAACAGAAAGACAAAAAAATACAGGAGTATACTGTTCAGTATACTGTACAGATATTTGTACCTTTTTGCATCTCTTGTTGTTCAGCTTCTACTTGAATTTGAAGGCTTTCAAATTCTGCAATTAGCTTCTATAAAACAAAGTCATTTATGAGCCCAGAATCAAAACTTAAAACCAAAAGCTTTACTAACATGTTTTAAATAAAATAGGAAGTTATTATCATTTCCTCTAAATTTAGTAGTGTTTTACCTTAATACTCTCACTGTTTTCCATGAAGAGGTGATGTGTTTCTTCTCTTTCAGATTCAACTACAAAAAGGTAATATGGTAAATTTGATATACTTTTGATATTAGGGCTAATAGAAAACGATATATGCTTACTTACATGAATGCATTTTCTCAGTAGACCACTGAAAGGTTTCTTTGAGAATATTACACAGGTTCCTTGTTGCATTGTTTCTGTATGTAAAACATAAAATGTCACTGTTAGGAAAACACTATTTATATTTACCAACCAGATTTTTATGTTTATCTGGCTTTTATAAAAATGTGTGACTGATGGGAGTTTTTCAACAGGTTTAAACAGACATACTTGTTCCTTAGATTCTCGTTTTCACTGATCTGCTCTTCCAGCTTTATGCTAAGACTTTCATTGACAAACTGTAAAGATAAAATACTTATCATCAATGAGCTTGAAAAACACATTTTTATGACAGTAGGTGGTACGAACAAGAGCAAAAACAAAAGACAACAAAAAGAGATGCATCTCAGGTGCACACCTGCAATTCGTGAATGGCTTGGCGTTGAGTTTCGATTGTTCTTTTGCTATCTTGGAGTTTTCTTTCTTTCTGAACTGTGTCAGTGTTAACTTTGAGCTTCCAACACTTTATCTTCTCTACCTCATCAAACAGCTTGGAATAAAGCTCACCAGGATTGCAATTATTCTGGGGAATATTCACAATGGCAGGAAGTTAACCGACACACTTAACAATAAATAACTTGTGGTCCAAAAGTAGAGCCGAGCGTAATTATTCATGCTGCACAAATGGCCAGAATACAAATATTACCACTTCCTTTTCCAGTGGTGACACTGCTTTCATCTTGGGAAAGTCTTTAGAGAAGAATTAATAGTTAGTTCATAAAAATATGGGATTTTTATTACAGTTAGCATTGTCAAATAAAAAAAAACCTTGTCTGGCTGGTTTAGATGGTGCCACCCCACTTGTGTTGACAAAAGGCACGGTCTTCTCTTTGTCATAGCACAGATTGTAACCCTAGTGAAAAAGAGCAGTAAATATTACCTTGCTGTTGAGGTTTTATTCTTAGTATTAACTCTAACCTCAAAACGTACCCAATTAAAAAAGTACTTAGAACTTTTTGCACAAGAGAAAGAACTAAAAATAGAAATATAAAAGTCTGAAAATACTTGGTTATATCAAGATTTGAAAACTCTAATCTCTGCTGTAAAACAGTAATATTTACAGCAGTATTTCTTCAGTTTAGCATTTTAAAGGAATACACAAATACTTTGGAGCTTACTCTGATGTTTAGCTAGCATCCAGTTTATAAGTGAAGGATAATTATAGTGGAGTTTATTTATTAACTTACCTGATGCACGGTATTGAGAAAATCACCTGAGTTCTCAACTATTTCCTGAGGTCGAACGGCGTTTATCTGGCCGTTATTCGCCCTGGGAGGCACCAGCAGTTTGAATTTAAAGCCTCTGTCTCTGTCCATCCTAAAAAATAATTAAAAAAAAGACAAAATAACATCAACAGTCTGTTATTTAAAGTTACTCTACCAGCTGCAGCGCTTTAAACCAAAAACAGGGTCATACAATGTAACAAAATTATCGGTTTTACCTTTAGCGTTATGTTGTTTCTCGAAGCGACGAGAAATTATCGTTTCTAGCGAAATAGTTCACCACTTTTTTTCTCGGCGTTAACGCTAAATATGTTGACTAAGTTTAGCAAATTAAGTCACGATATCAAAAACTCACCGAGCCACTACCCTACTCTTTGAAAAAGTTAGAAAAAAATAAAGGAAATATCAAACTGCGTGCTAAGTTCACCTGCGCAAACGTTTGCCGCTAACGGTTTTTCTGTGGACCAATGAGCGCGAGCACGTTAACGGCTCTGTGACGTAACCCAACGGTTCACCTCAACTTCCGTTCAAGGCAGGCTTGGATAGAGTAAATCCATTGTCGGACAACGCGACAGCGCCTCAGTCAGCTGAACCCTCCTATAAAACATAACAGTCAAAATTTAAAACAAAATACATACAGATACTGTTAAGGGTTACGGAATAATAATAATAATAATGTCTTGGTTTTCTTGTATATCTGTCTGTGCAGTTTCAATTTAATGTTGCGTGTTTACTTCGTCTCCCGACACGCTTTGAAAAGCAGGTGTTGCCCCCCCCGCACCCCCAGTCTCGGGAGCGCGCACAAAGCAGGAAACGCGGACTTAAATGACCACCATTAAAACTCTGTGATGGTCACGTAACGACTTCAACCAAGTAAACCTCAAAGTAGTAACACGTCACTGAACACAGTTATCTACTATATTCTTGTAAACCACGTTTGTTTTAATACAAATCTGCAAATCATAAATTATAACAGTTAATATTTTGCATTGCATCTAAATAACACTTAAATCTGTTTATATTATATAATCTTTATTAAGCACAGAGTTCTTAACGACAGGTTAGACAGTTTTTTACTGCCAGAAACTGTGTCCCTCTCTAACTTTATAATAAAAAGAGCAAACAACTTGAAAATTGCTGGAATAAACAGTCAAGATGAAGAGTCTTTTTTAACTTTAATGTCATTTATTCTCCGGTCATTTTAGTAATGGAGTAACAAATCATGATCTGGGAGCATCTTCTTCTTCTTCTTTTTCTTTCGGCTGTTCCCTTTTCAGGGTTCCACAGCGAGTCATCCTCCTCCATCTAACTGTCTTCTGCGTCCTCTGTCCTCACTCCAACTATGTCCATGTCCTCTCTAACTGCATCCATATATCTCCTCTTTGT
>JAOXNZ010000166.1:7053916-7071551 GCA_028566095.1 Kryptolebias brasiliensis
AATGTATTTTCCTCTGCGTGTATGTGCATATAGGTGGTGTGTGTGGGGGGGTGGGGGGTGGGAGTGCGTGCAAGTATGTGTGTGTGTTCATGTCGGCTATTAAAATATTTTGTAAAGTCTGGACAAATGTTAATGAAATTGCAGAAAGTATTTATTAGATGTATTGCTGAATAACCTTTGGAGTAAACCTGATTCAAGATGGCTGCCACAGCCAACCTGCCTTAAAAAGTACAATAGTGGCTGCAACACAGTTTTAGAGATACTGTCCTAAAGTTTGGTTTTGGAATAGCTAGCACAGATCCCTGATACATATTCTGGGCTCTAACAGACTGCACAAGATATTTGTTTAAAATTTTGCCATTAATTATTTGGAGTCAACTCTGTCTATTAATAAAATATCTCATAAACCATTGAATGGAGTTTAGTAAAACTTCCAGGAAGTAATTATTGAATGTACATCTGCAACTAATTAACTTTTGACACTAACCCAATTCAACATGGCTACCAAAATCAACTAATCTTAGACAAAGCAAATATGGCTATAATTAAGTCAGTTTTACACAAATTGTGCTCGGGTTTGATGTGGAAGTAGCTGAGAGTCATTCACCAAACATACTCTGAGGTGACATCGCATGATATTGCACAAGTTTTGCACAACATTTTTATAGTTTGACCAAAACAACTTTAACTCTGTCATTTCTTTACATAAAATGAACTTAGTCTAAAACTCTGTTTTTATGTGAACAATCTCCTGGAAACGTTACACATTTTCTGATGTTGATTTTGAAAATGTGCACATTCACACAGCAATGCTCGGACTGCAATTGTTGTTTAGATGAGGCTGCAAAAAACATTGAATTTGCTATAGTTTCCATGCCAGGTCACTAGCTGGCGCTGTGATTTTTGTATTTTTAACGACACACCCATGTGCACAGACACTTCAATCTCAAGCATGAGAAAGAGTTGCCAGCCCATTCAGTATTTGTAGAATGTGAGAGACGTGACTCCGCTGTGCCAAGAGATGGTGTAGCATCAGAACGCTATTTAGTCATTATTTAAATGTCATCATTGAGTGGGAGCTTGGGTCAATAACTCGTTTATTGTTGTCATATGCTGGTTTAACTCTCTCTATGAGGTTGTTTGCAATGCCATGGCTGATTCACAAGCTTTTATCCTGGCTTTAGTAAATCCAATTATCCATGAATCTATAATTATATAGCTTTGCCAGGACTATGTATTTATATTGTGGGAGACTAACTATGAAGGCCAACAAAACTGAAACTGAAGGTAGAAATAGCCAGAAAATCAGATTTATTACCATGGAAATGATGGGACAATATTTATGCAATGTGGTTCAAGTTACAGTTCTGTGCTGGTGGGCTACAGGATTTTCACTGTATGCAATCATAAAGCAGATATACTACACAGTTGACAATGAATTTTTGCATCTTATCTGTGCTCTGCTCATTTTCCGCTTGAGAAAGTTGGGGAAATTGACTTAGAAACGCTCCATGCAAAGTAGCTGCACTTTCCCCTCAAATAGTTAGACACAGAACATCAGCGTGCAGCTCAGGTATATGCATCATTTTCAGCAATGCAAGAGACAAGCATCAATGCAGAAAAAAAGCATCAGCGTTCAGATCTCAAAAAACATTTGAAGCAAATGGAAGAAAATGTTCTCATCCAGAAAAACAACAAAAACTCTTGACTAGAAAAATAGTTCTTGTAATTTTAGTTCTTGTTGTTTAAAAATTGATCTTCATTCATGAGCACATTCCTATCTTTTATTCAAAATCTTAGGTGCATTATTTTATGAAATGTACCTGTCCTCTTTGTCTTCTTTAATAAAATGCTGTTATGTGCAACAAAACATCCGTAACCAGACAAATAGCATTTTCTGAGAAAATGCATTGTGAATGCTGAGTGATTTTGCTGAAATTTGGCTTTTTATTGTGGCCAGCCTAAGGCACACCTGTGCAATAATCATGCTGTCTAATCAGCATCTTGATATGCCACACCTGTGAGGTGGATGGATTATCTCGGCAAAGGAGAAGTGCTCACTAACACAGATTTACACAAATTTTTGAACAATATTTGAGAAAAATAAGGCCTATTGTGTACCTTTAAAAAGTCTTAGGTCGTTGAGTTCAGCTCATGAAAAATGGGAGCAAAAACAAAAGTGTTGCATTTATATTTTTGTTCAGTGTGTGAATGGCTAAAAAAGCATGAAGTATATAAAAGTAGCCAGATTGCAAGAAAATGTACAGAAAAATAAAAAAGGAAGCCAATGATGTGAATGCTAAATCATCATTCACACAATGATAATTTTGTAATTAAAAAAATAGTAAATTGGAGGTAAAACACGGAGTAAACAAAGTTCTTAGAAAGTACAGCATCTTGTTTCCACAACAGGTACGAACAATATTTTAATTTTGCTTTCCAAAAGTTTTTCTTATTACTTATTCTGCCTTGCCACCAAAAGCTTTGCCATTAAAGATATGCAGCCATGAATTGTCTCAAAAGCGCCTAATGAATAATTAATCGGTCTTACTGCAGTTAAAGTGTAATTTACCTCCCCAATTCAGTGCGATTTTAATCGAGGCCTATGCTGCCTGGCCAGTCAAGTTGGAATCCATGCAATATTCATCAGAGAAAGGATGTATGGGAGCACAGCTCATAGCCCAAGGATTTATTTGGAAAAAAATACAACAATGACATCAACAAATCTCTTGTGAAACCCTGGCATGCTTTACAGTTTCTCCAGTCTGTGTATTGCGGATTTGTGGCAACCTTTCTGCAAAAGGCCAAAAGGCTTGAGAAGAGCTCCTCTCGTGCTTTGTAATGCCACAATAGTCTCCAGGGAATAAGGTAGCAGAATGGTGGTACAAAGCAGAGAACCAGTGAACATACCCAATGCTGTCCTGCATGAGCAATAAATACTTTTTGGAAATGTTTTGACATAAAAAATGGACAATATTGTCCATTTCTAGGTTATTAGTTTTCTCCATCCCATAGAACTAAGTTTCTAATGCCTTGGATTCTTTATTATAATAACACTATAGTGCCAAAAGAAGGTTTTCAAGATTTTGTTTTGTTTATGTTGCTAAGATAGTCAATAATTCTAGTGCATCCTTTAGTAAGATCCTTCCACTGCTTCTATAATTTGCCATTGATCCAGCTGAGATGGTCACAGACCAGTTTAAGTAGGGTTAATAGTGTAAAACCTAAACTTTGAGTCAATAATATTATCATTAGAAGTGTGACAGGATTATGTTACAGGGGAGATATTGTTAAAATATATTTAAATACTTCAACACACAAATTGTGACAAGATTGTACCTAAAAGTTAAAGCATTACCAACTTTTCATGGCTGAACTTCAGCAAAGAGAAATTTTGAGTTTTTCTAACAGTTTTCTAGTGCTTGTGTTAGCTGAGATTCCTGTGTGAGATGTTGTCAACTTTCATGCTGAATATGAAGAGGTTATTGAGTGTAATTTGTGTGTTTACAACCACCTCCAAAAACATATCCTCAGTGAAAGAGAGTGAATGAGTAAGTGTCACACTATGGACAATGAAAAACCTTATAAAACTTTTGCTGCAGCACTCTACCAATCTAGCATTTATGCTTGATCAAACAGGTAGAGGCTATTTGTCAATAAAAGATGCATGAATGACCCATGGACCATAATGAATCAAAATTAACTGATCAGAAGAAGCAAAAATTGGTGCATTTGCCTAAATTTCCTAACAATTTACATGTCAAATATTCAGCTGAAACTTTTCACTCACTAAAACTAAACATGTTGATGGGAGCATCACTTTGTCGGGGGAGCAGTCAAGGTAACACTTAGAGTATGTGTTGGGGATAACGCTCAGCCACTGAATTTTAGTTGAATATTCAAAATAGTTTTTAATATTATAGTCATTTTTGTTTCTTAAGGTTTTGTTGGCTGTGGCGACCATCTTGAATTGTGATGACTCTAAAATTTAATCAGTTGAAGATGTACATGTAATGATTATTTTCTGAAAGTGTCATTAAAATTCATCTAATGGTTCATGAGATTTTTTGCTAACAAACAGACAGAGTTGAAAATTTTAAAAACACTACGCTGGATTAATTAATGCTTAGAGTATGTGTTGAGAATGAGTCTCAGCTACGTCCACACCAAAATTGAGCTCAATATTTGTAAAGGTATAGCCATTTTTGTATTTGCTAATGTTGCTCGTTATGGTAAAATATAATGTTTAATGATGTTTGATGCAATCATGTAACCTTTAAGAATGTGTTTATCTGTTTTTAAGTGCTTGTATAGATGTAGAGAGAAGAACAGTCTGTGTATTTCAGCACAGGGCTGCTGGTCAATGTCTTAGACACTGCAGGGCTGGTCTCAGGTGTGTCTAGTGGAATTCTCAACTTTTAAATCATCCAGCTGCTCAGACGCAAAGGGGAAGTCCCAGCATTCAATAAATAGACAAACATTCTTTTAGTTAAAGCTCTCACAAATTTCATTTGTAGAGATGTGTTTGCTCTCCCTCGTGCACAAAGAAATACACTTTTACTCTTAAGAAGATTCTCAGTCTAAGCCTGGATTAATTTTTTTCACATCATTTATCTATGGCGGCCTTCTTTAATGGAACTGACTCCAAACACATTCACACGCAGACACAGGCAGAAACATCATCACTCCACTTTCACCTTCAGCGGCGGGCGATAAATGTGTTCAAAGACGAGCGTGCTATGTTACAACAGTCCGTGGATGTTTTAATAATTGGATTTTCTCATCTGGAACGAGCGTTGTAACCTTCTAAAAACCAAACAACAAACTTTACATCTTTAAAGTACTTGTACATGAATAACTACTTTATGCTGCTTCTATTTCCTCAACTTATTTCAGTTTTAGGTTGATCAATACAATTTAATCTTCTCGTTTTTCAACCGAGGCCTCTCAAGGTTTTTCAGATCTGTTGTTCTAAATCTCATCAAATGCTGGTCTTTTACTGCATGCTGCAAAGTAAAATAAGGTTCTTATAATGTGAGACAAACAAATAGTCAAAAAGCTTTATGACCAACAACCACTGCAGGCTACAACTGTGTTTGAAGGAGGTGAACATCTGTATGCAGGCAGGAGAGGATCGGCACAATGGATGAAATATTCATCAGCTGCTGTCTTTTGACAATAAAGCTACATGACAATGGTCTCACTTTCAAATGTCTGAGGTGCTCAAATCCAAAGGGGAACTTACCTTACATAATTTCTGCTTGTTTTATTCACCGCTGAAGTGCCAAAACAAAACAGACACTTGAAATTCAACACCACAATTAAATGAGAGGTTAGTGAATCACCGCGAATAAAAACGATGCCCTTGAAACAAAACTTGCCCTCAAAGATAAAATACAATGGATGTAAATATGAGAAAAGCAGCCAATGAATGTTTAATTCCTCAGCAATGTAGCCTAGTAGATAAAAATAATGCTTCCTTCAAGTGAGGGCTTCTTTATGAAATCAGAGTAAAAGCTATTCTGTGTTATCAGATTTTCTAGGAAGCCCTGCTTTTCTTTTAAATTACACCATCTTTTATTTAAATGTCAGGATGTGGCTTTTTGGTGCTGGTGTCAGACGATGGCTCCTGCTTTTCACAGCTTGGTCAGATCAGGTGGATAAGATTACCTCAAGAACCGAACTGACTGAACTTAAAACACAGAAGGTCACTGTTTGGAAATGCGGATTTTACATATTAAGGAATATTTTTTCTGTATAGGATTGTTTACTTCCTGGTATGGGGCCTTAAATCCCTACAATATTTGATGCTTTAAACAGTAGAAGGATTTACATGTAGTTTAGTTCACTGGTTTGGACTAGCAGTTCTTTATAGAAGATCTGATGTTGTTCCCTGATATGTAAAAAAATAAATAAAAATAAAATGAAAAATAATAAAAGTGATTGCTACACATTGTCACATAATTTCTGACTAATTTGTATATCTCACCGACCTTTAAAAAAAACACACATTAATTTTAGACTGTAAGGATGTAAAGCAGAATCACAAATTGTGGATTTCTCAACAAGTTGTCAGAAAAACTACCAAGAATAGCTTTTTTTTAGAGGGGGTTGAGAAAGAAGCTGGTAGACAAAAAAAAGGGAGACAGAAAATTTGATTGTCTGCTCGCAGATATTTTTATACAAAGCTATAGTTGCACTTGCTTACTTTTTTGTACATTTGACCTGCACAGTACTGCAATACTGCTTTTACAGCGTTTATCATAATAGTTTGTCAGTTGTGCAGAGCTAGTACTATTCACCAACTTAATCATCCAAATAGAGAGGAGGAAATACTTACTTACTTACTGTAATTACATCTACTTTACTCTAAAATGTAGACATTAGGACATTAGGAGAGCGTGTCTGGCTTTTACATAATCTTTATATGCAATGGTTATAAATCAAACTCAATTTTGGCACATTTTGAGTAATTTAAATGTAATTTAAGGTTCTTTGTTGAGTGAAGTTTTGAAATGGAGCCCCATTTGGGTAAAAGTTTAGGACAGGGTGTCACCCCTTTACAATGTCTTAAAAAACACAAAAAAACATTCTGACTACACGTCATTATTAGAAACTTCATTCATGTACTATTTCTTGAGACAAGGTTATCATTTTGCAGTTTTTCCAACAACAAGAGATCTTATTAATGTCACTGAATGTCAGCTGATTGAAACTGTGCTCACAACAAATACACAAAGTTTTCAACACTACCATTTAAAACAAAAAAAGGAGACAAAAAATCCTGACACACTTTGGTTAAAGTACAAAAAGTAAAGTGAGACAATGTAAACATGTCTAAATACGTTTATTATTTTGTTGTTTGAAAATTACTAAAAACAACTTGTGCATGCATTTATTATACCACCTTTAGTTAAAGCCTAACACTGAGTCCAGACCAGACTTCATCATAATTCTCATTTGGTCATTAAGATCTTTAAGTGTTTTTCCAAAACACATGTGTATTTAAAGCTATAAAAATATCTTGGTTGTCATAATTGCTGATCTGCACAGACATGGACCCATGGCAAAACCCACCACAGATCTCAGTTTAAATCAGTGAAAACTGTTGAAAACTGAGTGAAATAATTTAAGGCTTATAGGAGAAAAAAACTGCTAAGTGGCAGTGTGATTGGATAATTTATTTACTTTTCTCTAAGCAGAAGTTTTGGCCCAGCATGATGCTTTACTTCTTTTATTAAATTGATGGCTGTTTTCAAATATATATTTTAATATAAGGAACATTAATAAAAGCCTTGGAGGTAATATTTCATCTTCTGGATGATTTATTATTCAAATGTTTTTATTTGGTTAATTTTGCAGCTCTGCTAAAGCTCAGAGAGCATCAAAAGGCAAGTAAAGTAAAGTGAAAACAGCTTTATTTAGTCACATAAATGTTCAGTTCTCTGTTCTAATCAGGATTTACAGCTTGTACCATCTGATAATGGTCTTTGCTCCTAAATGTCAAAATGAGTCTATAATTTACCCTACAACCACTTTATCTAAAAAGACAGATAAACACACAGGGATTTGGTAAATAAAACATTTCTGCTCTGTCTGCCTTTGGCACATATAAGATGTTGTTAATCAAAGTGTCAGCACCTTCAATCATTTTTAAACGAAGACTTGGTTGGAGATGTAGATCATTTCATACCTTTTTTATGTATCACATGAAACTTGCAATCTTTGCAAAAAACACAAAATGCATTTGAGAGTCAAGTGATGAATTTGACATTATCTGTGGCTCATCTTTCATTTCTTGGGTTTGTTTTAAAATTGAAGGCAATTCATCTAAGAGGCCACAGCTTGCTGGCCAGAGATGTCAGAGCTGATGCAAAACTTGCACATCGTCTTGCAATTGCAGCTCCTAACCCAGTCCAGTGCAAACAATACAAGCAGCAGTGGTCTGCTCACTCGTACAAAAAAGTTATTTGTAAAATGCATCATAAATGTTAAAAAGCCTGCAACAAGTTTGGAGGAAACATTGTCAAAAGGTTGTGATTTGTCCCTTACATGCCCACATAAAAAGGGGAATTTGAAAAAAGACAAAGTGGCTGAAAAAGTAAATCATTAATGCAGAACCTCACAGATTGCTCTTCTACAAATAAAAATAGACATTATTCTACTTAGTTCAAAATATGTTTTGGCATTAAAAGGTATTTTATGTACACTAGAAGTAAATAAATGTTTACAGTTAACACATTAATGGCACTCTGTCTCCCTCTTCTGGCATTGCGTTTTTTATAGTCCTATTTATTTGTTCATCATTGCACATTTATCTTTAAATTGCATTTTTACTGGCTCAGTAAATGACAGTTTTCCCATTTAAATGTAAATTGTTCTCTGCTGTACTCCTAACATTAACTACAGTTTGATAAAGTTCAGGAATCACCTGGTGTCTTCCCAAAAGGTTAAATGAATGAATAAATTTGCTACTAAGATCTGGACTGTATTCTCTGTTGCTTCTAGATTGCCCCTAAAAAAATGCAAACTACCTGTCTGTAAAACACTAATGTCTTATTTTCTGTTCTACAAAACAAAGTTATTTATTATTAACCTTTATTTAACCAGGCAAGTCCCATTGAGATCACAGATCTCTTTTTCAAGGGAGGTCTGGGCCTGAAGGCAGCCTAACATGCATGTTTTTAGACTGAGGGAGGAAACCGGAGCACCTGGAGAAAACCCACACAAACACAAGGAGAACATGCAGACTCCACAAAGAAAGACCCCAGGTCCAACCTGGGGCTTAAACCCAGGACCTTCTTGCTGTGAGGCAACAGTGCTAACCACCATCGTAGAAAAAGCCCAATTCTGAAAAGGTTGGGACTTTGTGTAAAATGTATATAAAAACAGAATGCAAGGATTTGCAAATCTCATAAACCCATATTTTATTCACAATAGAATATACGTAAATATTAAATGTTTAAATTGAAAACTATACAATTTTTAGGAAGAAAAGATTATTTGGAATTTTATGGCAGCAATTTAAAAGTTGTTCCATTGCCTTGTTCCCCTCTGTGAATCCTCTCCTCTTCTTTTACCATCAGTCTGTAAACTTCAGGAACTGAGAAGAGTAGCTACTGGAGGTTTTGGAGGGAATGTTGTCCCATTCTTTTCTGATGTAGGATTCTAGCTGTTTAACAGTCCTGGGTCTTTGACAGATTTTGTTTTTTTCATTTTTTCAATTTTAATTCATCTGACCATAGAACAGTTTTCCACTTTACCTCAGTCCATTTTAAATAAGGAAGAAAAGAAGATGGCAGTGATTCTGGCTAGTGTTCACACATGGCTTCTTTTTTGCATGATTGAACTTTAACCAGCATTGGTGAATTACACACCACTCTGTGTTTACAAACGATGATTTGTGGAAGTGCTCCTGAGCCCATGCAGAGATGTCAATAACAGAACTCGATCGGTTTTAATGCAGCGCTGCCTGAGGGCCCAAAGATCCAGTATTGGCTTTCAGCCTTGCCTTTTGAGCACGGATCCAGATTCTCCAGATATTTGAAATCTTTTGATGATATTATGAACTGTAGATGATGGTAAATTCAAAGTCTTCCCATCATCCCACTGGGCAGCTGTGGCTCAGTGGTTAGAGCAGAGGTCCTCCATTGAGATACTTAGAGGTTTGATTTCACTTTTAGCCCGTACGTCAAAGTTTCCCTGGGCAAGACACTGAACCCGTTATTGCCTCTGACGTGTGCCATATCTGTGTAAGAATGCGATCTTAAGCACTGATTAGACTGTATAGAATGATTTATTCAAACTAGCTTTGTAGAGATGTAGTATAATGCTGTATGAATGTGTGTGTAGATGAGTAAATGAGGACACAGATTGAATGACCTGGTTGACTAGAAAGGCACTATATAAGTACAGTCCATTTATTTATTCTGAAATTATTCCACTATTTTTTTATGCAGTTTTTTAAAGACTGGTGAACCTCTGCCCATCTTTACTTCTGAGAGAATCAGGCTCTCTAAAATGCTCTTTTTATACCCAGTCTTCTTATTGACCTGGTTCCAAAAACCTATTTAGTTGCAAAATACTCATGCAACTGTTTCTTATTTGTATCACTTACCTTTACAGCCTTTTATTGACCCTGTCCCAACCTTTCTCATAATCCTACATGCTGCTGTCATAAAATTCAAAATTACCTCATTTTTTTCCACAAGAATGGTATTTTTTTTTGTTTAAACATTTGATATGTTTACTATGTTCCACTGTGAAAACAAATATGGTTTATGAGAGTTGCAAATCATTGCTTTCTGTTTATATTTACATTTTACACAATGTCTTACCTTTTTTTGCAACTGGGGTTGCAAGTAAACTATTAATGTTTCACCATTTTATAAAAGCTTTCCCAATACAAATTTCAGTAGTTAACTGATTAATGTTAATTTTGTGGCTACTTATTTGACCTTTAAAATTTTAATTCTGAATGAGTAATCCAGAAAAGCTGTTGCTGTATCTTCAGGTTGGAAGGAGCTGGAAATATGCCTTAAACTGTGGCTACAAAACAATTAAAACACAGCTGAACAGCTACAGATCTGTGCCGACAGGGGTTTCTTCTGGCAAAAAAAAAAAGTTCTCTGCTGCTGCTGGGAGATAAAAAAATCACTTAGTCTCAGTTTAGTTTCCAGGATGGCTTGGGTTCACCATGCACCATAACTTCCTCCGATTACAGTACTTGACAGAGTTGTGCCTTGCATCTTTTTTTTTTTTTACCAAAAATAAAATAGTCATGATGCACAAATAGCTGGAGGGCAGCACAATCATTCGTCTAAATACTAAATGGATTTATGAGCATGAAAAAAAAGGGACATTGTATTGCTGTAATAGGGATGAAAATATTCTTAGGAGATTCAAAAAATCCAGACAGGCTTTATTTTTACACCACCTTTGTGAGACTCTTAAAAGAGCAAATTTAAGTTTTAGAAACTACTCAGATATATTTTTTAACCATTTTCCTCAATGGCCTGTTTGTTACACTGTTATTTAGAATGGTTAGTTCCCGAATTACTTAAAAAAAATGAATATACAGAAATTTGAGTTATATAATTTGAGTTTGTAGGTTACCAATTCACACTAAGGTTACCCCTTAAAAATGATTCATTAATAGTTAATAATGCAGTTATTAATTACGCTGGAAACAGTTAGTAAACTATCAATAAGCAGTTACAGTGAAATAGATAAAAAGGACAGTTTTGACTTGTTTTGCCAAATAGTGAGCCAGCATTTATGTGTACCAATTAATTTTACTGTTTACCTGCTTTCGTCATCATTCTGATTTTAAAGTCAAACATTTCTGAACAAAGAAAAATACTTTGGACATCTCTTGCTTGGAACAGGCACATAGGAGGAGAATTTAATCCAAAGAAGCAAAAAAGACACTCCTGCATTCTGCCCAAACCTTTTGGTCCTTCTACCTTCATCAGGCAAACAGTCACTGAAATGTGGTAATACATTTCTGCAATTTGGAGCAATGTGCAGAAATGTTTTTTCACTTCCTTGGATTCAAATATTAAACATCTGTCAGCAAGTTACCTGCATATAAGCACTATCAACAGTTGTAGATACAAAGTATGTTTTGGCATATAATGATATTTAGTTAAAAAAGCAGAGGACCTAGCAAACGCAGCTCATAATCTTGCTAAATAATGAGTCTGCTACAGTATTAAACTGTTTCATAAATGCTTTATCACCTAATGCACCTTAAACAGACTACATGTGTCTTGTTCTGTGTCTTAAAATAACTTTTTAGATCACGAGATGAAGTGTTCAGTAATTGCTTTATCAGCCCTCACTCACGGCAGACATTCATTAATGTGGCACTCTGGTCTCCTGTGGATTTACTGCTAAAATCCTTCAAAAAAGCCAATTCTTCTTCATTGGTTTTATTCTTCACTGTAGTTTTAATACCAGCACCAACAAAAACACTGCTATTTTCCAGTCAGAGCTCTGATGGTGACAGTGATAGTGAGGATGGTAATTTTGGGACAAGTGGATGTTGCCGTAGAGACATGTTATTAGACCAGGCAGATGGAGACAAAGCTCACCGAGGTGCGACAGATTTTAAGGACATGTGATTCAGTCTGCAAGGTGGTTATTGCAAATGCCAGTGTAGTCTGAATTAGATATTGATCCTCCAGCCTATTAAAACTTGTCAGGGTTGTGTGTGTGTGTGTATGTGAGTGTGTGCGCTGAAACAGGACAGCCGTATGCAAATATAATTACACCAATTAAACCATGACGGGGTCTTGGAGAGGGGGTTTGTGTGGAAAGTCTGGCAGCAGTTGTATGTCGGACTTGGCGTCTGCGGTGGTGGGTTTGGTGATGGCAGCACTGGTTTATCCAGTGTGTGTGTGTAGATTAATATGCACGTGTGTGTGGGTGTTGACATTCTGGTATAACACTGCTCTTCACACCCTTCCCTCCATCCCCCCATCAGCACCGCCATCAACCCATCCCCCAAAAGCTGACTTCCGCATGTGCCAGTCTTCGGGGGAGTTGGAGGAGCTCAAAGAAGCAGCTTGGGAGCTAAAGAGATGGAGGAAGAGAGGAGGACATAGCGGGAAATACACAAGAGTGAGTGGGTTTGAATGGTACCAAATAAAATAAAAAGACAAAGGAATAATTTATAGTTTGAAAGACTGTGATTGTCAGGACAAATAAAGGGTTACAAAATCAATTCTGAGAGCTTATAGGAAATGAAAATACGCTTTTGTTCTAACATAAAGAGTGTATACTGATCACCTTAGTTCTTTTTATTGCATGTTTTTATCACCACTTAGGTTACCTGTACCTTCAGCATATTCTTGCCAAAGGCTGGGAGTGTTCTAACTATTTTGGTCACACAGGAGGGGGTTATTTAATCCTTCAAACTGAGATTTTTTTTCAGCAGCACACTTCAAATGAAGTGCTATGATCTGTGCTTGCAGAAAGACTCACAAGTGTAAATAAAATACTTTCTTGGTTAAAAACATTTTATTTTCACAACTACTGTAATACCTATTTTGATGTATTTTAACGCAACATAAATAACATTGTTTTCCTTAATGTCAGTATCTCTCTAGGCTGCGACTGGTGGATTAAAAATTCAAAATTGCAAGAAAATAGGCAAATTTTCCATTGCAACCCAACTGAATTCTGAGTGTTTGCCACCAAGCGACCAATAAGCTCTGCATTGGCATTTTGTGTAACCAATTTTTCAAAATTAAAGCCTATTTTCATGTGCACGGCTTGCAAAACTGTATGGCTGTGTATTTCATTGGTCACCTTTGCCCACATCGTACTTGCCTTTGAACCCTTCTGCACAATTATTAAATGCTATTTTTCTATTGTTTGGGGCCGTATTAGAGATAAACCTTATTCTGTTTCTCATTTCATGATTTTCTAAAGTTCATTTAAACTACTTCATTGTGTTACTTTGTAAGAAAATAGACTGACACTCCCATTTTTAAGAAATCAGTGCACAGTAAGATGCTGTTGTAGGTTCACCCCACATTTACAGGATTTCTTGATGTGTTTTTGACTTATTGTGTTATTATCATTTATGTCATGAGTGACCCTAACATGATAAATATTGCAGTAAGGGGTTTTGTCGTTCTGAGGAACTGAGATTCAGGCAGGGGTCTGAGTTGGTCTGGGTTTAAATAAACTTAAAGTTCTGATTTTGCTGCCACAGATTTACACTTGATCCCCATTTTATTCCTGCTGCTTTAGTGGATTTGAACTTTTATAGTGCTCAAATCCACTCAAACAGCAGGATTTATTATAACTATGACCTTCAGTTGTATAACAAAAGATGACTCCTACTTGATATCAGCCAATTTCTTTAAATCAGTTTCTTTAATAATAGGGCAGCTATTGGTTTTGTCCTCTCTTTTTATTCTTTACCTTTCTCACAAAGAATAAGAGTAAAAATTAGAGGCAATTAATGAACAAGTAAACTTATGATAACCAATTTAGACTTAGAAAAATGATCAAGCTCATTACATCAAGGTATGTGCTCAGTTACCCAGTAACATTTCGAGTAGTCAAACTAGACTAAAAGTTTTCCTGTGCCAGCCTATTTTACACATTGTGAGAAATACTGTTTGACAGAGGTGTTTAAATCTCTGGGTGTCTGCATAAACTGATGTAATACTTTCTGACATCTACTGAGAATTTTTGGGGGCTGTTTTCCCAACAATTCTTTTGAACATAGCTGAATTCCCGGTGTTTTTTTACCCAGGAGGTGACACAGGTAAACAAGCCTGTCACATAAAATTTACTCCTAAGAAACTACCTGTTTAGACAATCAGTGGGAAAACAGAAAAGACTGAATTTCATCTGACTCTGTCCCAAAAACAGAGAACATACTTATTTTGAGATTAATGCAAGAGCAGGTAGCGACAAAAAACATGTTTTAGATTTAGGTCTTCCAGCTCAGTTGTTAAAGTCACTGCAAAGTCATGAAGACTGGTAAAAAAAAAATCATATTCAAATGTTCAAATTCATAAAGTAAGAAACAAAAGCTGCACAATATTTTTCTCATATTTATGGTTAATGTCTCCTTAAATTAAACATTTGTAAGCAAAATTTGTGATCAGATGCCATTTACCACATGGATTTGTTTACCTATGAAATCAGCCGAAGTGACTGAAAATAGGCCAACAAGAGCTATTTGGGAACGAGAAGTCAGACAACTTGGATGTGTTGGTACCTATTTAGGCTTAGATTTGTTGAGTAAAGTGTGTTAGCGTTAGACGAGAGTTGAAAAAATTTGACATGGTGAACTTACTGGTCTAGAAGAAATATAATTTCACCTAAACGTCTCCTCTGAGATTTTACACTCGTCCAATTCTGCCGAATTTGTTTACCTACACAGACTACAGTAATGTAGGTCAATCAGGTGACTCAAACTTCTACGTGGCATTTTGAAAGATTCAGCTGAGTGCTTTGTGAACATTGATTACAGACCCACATTTTAGAATTGCATACCAATATATCTGGAGTGAATGCTTTCAAATTGCACCATTTGATATAGTTCAGGAAAACCTTTTTTCATTATTTGCAATGACTATCTTTAATTAATAAATGCAAAACTTTTCAAAAAGTTTTTAACAAACCTAATAAGTTGTAGACAGTTTGCCACAAAAATTTGCTGTGTTTTTCATGATGTACAGTTTTGTTACCTGTTTGTTAACGATTGTCTTTTTTTTCACTTCTACATAAGCTCACATTCAGCAGAAGAAAGGTTAGCCGGGGTGAAGTATGCCCTTCCTGCCCTTATAAGAGATGAACCTGTTTCCTAAAAGGGGCTTATTGTTCAGTAATATATTCTCTGATCTCATACAGAATTCAAAGAATATATGATTTATTTTCTCTGTACAGATTTATTTCAATCCTCCTGAAAAACCTTGATGCTCTCATCTCATTTACTCTCTGCTCGTCTCCTCTGTCGGTCCCCCCTCTTCCATCCTCCCTCCTCCTCCTCCTCCTCAGCTAATCAGTCAGCAGATGCTTGGGAGGAACAGATGTCACTCTCCTTCTCCTCCCTCCTGTCCTCATGTCTCACACTCCCCCTCCTGTTAACTCGTTCATTTTTTCAGTTAGAAAATGTTCAAATTATAGAGCGCTTGTAATGAGAGCAGACGCCAATCTGGTTTGATTTGTTCCTCTTGAAGGTCTCCTCACTTCCACACTTCCTTTCTTTTGACAAAAAACTGGCCAACAACCAAACTATCCCCTTAACTCGATTTCATCCTTACTTCCTGCCTTTTCCTATCCCTTAAGTCACTATTCACATCTTTAAATTCTTATTTAATGAATTGTTTTGTTTAAATTAAAACATTTTATAGATAAAAACACACATAAAAGTACACAAAATAAAATAAGAATAAGAAAAAAACATATTTAAACATACTCCATAGGTCTGCTTCATAATAAAATTGTCATTAAATGAAATGTTCAAGCTAAAGTTGCATTATCCCTTATCTTTGTGGCCTTAACTGCATCAAACTGGAAGTTAAAGGATTTATGATGATGTTATTTGAGGCGTGCTGAAAGTATTGTGGGACGTAAAGAGTCATGGAAAAGTGTGATACGTTTTCGCTTTGCAAGTGGAGATGCTGAGGACTAAACTCAATGTTATACATGCAAAGCATTTAATCTACTACTGATCCGTCTTAGTGCTTTTGGACCTTGCACTTAAATGTAAAAAAGGAGATGTTGATTTTTTTTCTTCGGATCTCTTTATCTTAATAGGAAGCTTGTTTTTCCCATTTCTACCTCTAACAACTAACGCTACAGGCTGAATTGTAATATTCAAAATAAATGGATCATTTCTAAATCTAAAATATGTGCAAGTCAGGCCCTGGAAAATCATGTTGCATCCCTGTTGGGTTCTTTTATAAAAAACAGTGCTAACTACTATTAGCAAAAGTAGCAAGTCAATAACGATGGATTTTTCTGCATTCTGTACATTGAGACAAACAGCTGATATGCCACTAGTAGTGGTTGGAAAGCACTATGTGTACTACTAAGATACAAACTGACTATCACGGATAGGTATCACAACTCTTCATGAGCAAGTCAGCCAGATTGGACTTTGAGTTCAGGAATTCAAGACTTTTGGTTCCAGTTGATTTTTCTGACTTGGAACTCAGAAATTCTGACTTCCAAGAACAAATGAAATGCAGCACATCTACAAGAGCTAACGTATTATTTGTTCATAACCTTTCTTCACTTCTAAAGACCTGAACTATCGAGAAATTATTAATAATATTGAGAAATGTATCTTGTTCTGTACAGAATATAGAATCAGTACTAAAGATGGGCTTCTTAGCAGCTTTAGTGGTCCGACATCAGTACAACCAAAGCTTTCTTGTCCCTCGAACAATGAAATCTTTCAGACTAGCAGGCCTTGAGCATATTCAGAAAACTAGCCACCCCCAGCATTTTATCTTTCATTACTGGGTACTCTTACTTAATCAAAAATAATAAAACTGTGTACAAAGTGTTTCTTTTTTTTTTAAATTTGCTGACTTATTTTTCTTTTTGCAGGCCACACATGTAGATCTGATGATTCACCACGTAGACAGCTGTGAATCAAACATAACGTAAGCTGGCTTTTAAATGTGCTTCCGCTTCTTCTGCACCCCCACATTCAAAATCCTGTTCCTCACATTTATACGCTGCAGATCACCCTGAGTCTTTGTCGAGAATTCTTTTTTTTTTCCACACTAGTCAAGTATTAACGTCCCAGTGAGCTGTGGGGCTTCACTTTGTACCGAGCACTTGTTTCTTCAATTAGATCTCAGCAGGGTGGAGGGGCTACAATGTCGAAGGTGCCGCAGGCTCTCTTTCTCCTGCTCTCTCAGCTTCTTCACACACTCGGAGTGGGTTGACAGGATTAAAGGGAAACATGCACTGGTTTGAGAGACAGACACTCCATCATCGTGGTATACAGTCGGATAACATTCAGAGAAGTCAACACATAATGTATTTAGGTCACATTTAAATACTGCATATATTAAACACATAGATAGATAGATAGATAGATAGATAGATAGATAGATAGATAGATAGATAGATAGATAGATAGATAGATAGA
>JAOXNZ010000166.1:7077744-7091731 GCA_028566095.1 Kryptolebias brasiliensis
GAGTCCCTCCCGGATGACCGAGCTTCTCACCCTATCTCTAAGGGAGAGCCCAGACACCCTGCGGAGAAAACTCATTTTGGCCACTTGTATTTGCGATCTCGTTCTTTCGGTCATGACCTAAAGCTCGTGACCATAGATGAGGGTAGGAACGTAGATCGACTGGTAAATCGAGAGCTTTGCCTTTTGGCTCAGCTCTCTTTTCACCACGACAGATCGGTACAGACGCAGCACCAATCCGCTTATCGATCTCCTGCTCCATTTTTCCCTCATTCGTGAACAAGACCCCAAGATACCTAAACTCCTCCCCTTGGGGCAGGACGTCTTCCCCGACCCTAAACATGTAAAACTCCCAACATAAACACTTACTTCATAGGTGACAGATCCAGAGCAGTTCCCATATGTTTCTGTATTTGCTAAGTTAGCCTAAGGTAGGTTTTTGACAGTGGCTTTATGAATTCAAGAGACTGCCCGTTGCCAGAGAGATGAAGTCCCTGTTCTGAAATAAATTTAGATTTACGTTAAAGATCAACCCAGTTGAGCTTGAGCAAATGTGATTTTGTGTAGGTACTGAGTGGATTAATGAAATGATACTCAGGTAACCGAGTGTAAGATTGCCCCAGTGAGTGAAAGACTGCTTCTTAAATACTGCTTATTTTAGGTGCATTAATTTGGTGCCAGTCCCAGTTTCTGAAAATGAGAATAAATTACACTGACCTCCTCCTAAGTGAATTAACATGGGTGATTGTGGATGTAATTGCTAATTAGCATGACTCAGTGATTCTACAGTCTCGCAGGTGGATCGTTTTCAATCTCAGTGGGTTTTAAAAGCGAGGCAACCTCTTAAACAAAGCAATTAGATTTACGACAGACTTCGCTAAACGTGAGAGCTGCTGCAGCGCTTCTTTTTGGGAGTCGAAATGAAAAGTGACACATGATGTACTGTAGCACTATCTGTAGTGTGTCTACAACCTAAGACTCAATCTGCAAAGCAAAAGCTCAACAAAACATGCTTTCTTTTGCATACATGGCTTGAAATCCACAACAGTATAAGAAAAAAATCCTGATTTTTGTGAAGAAGATGCAGAATTAAGTTTTTGTCTGATGACTCTTTATAGAACATTTTAGTTGTGCATGTAGTTTTAAAGTAGAACAGTGATGCGCAGAATTTTATAATCTTCCCTAGGATTTTTTGCTGACTTTCTTGGGCTTGAATAAACATTTTTGATTTCCAAATTTGTGAGTGTACCACTGTTTCATCAAGCTCACCTAATATCTGGTAACCCAATCTGCATGACCATCATATACTACAGAGATAATGTCAAATTTGAGACACAAGCATGTTGCCCCTTAACCTCATAATCTCATAACAATTTTAAACTACAAGCTGCATTACTGCTCCTGTTAGTCACTCTAGAGGTTAAAACTAGTGGACACTGTTGTTTTTTCAAACCACAATCCAACAAAATGTTGTCAGTTTCTATTTTTTCTTGACCTTTCATTAAGCTATTAACCTGTTGAGAGGTGAGATATGATTCAGAGGGGCCCATAGAGTCCTATGAGGTTACACTGCAACACTCAGCAAAAGGGAACAGAGAAGGAAGAGGGGCTGAGAAGAGAGCAGGTGTTTTGTGACAAATGAAAAACAACAGAAGTTGTAAAGTCTTGTAGTACTGCTGCTGCCTGAATGTATAAAACCTTTTTCTCTTGTTCACAGATGAATAAAAAATAAATGGCTTATATTGAATGAATAGGTATTACTTTCATAGATCAGGAGCCAGTATTGTCTGGCTGCAGCCTCTCTCTTTAATTTAGTGAAGAGCTCTTCTGTGTTACCAAGACATTTGACTGTGCTTTTTCGAGTCACCATCTCAGCTCATTGCTCTGACAGACACAGAAGTTCTTCGAGGGTCAGACAACACTGCAGAGTTGTGCTCCAAAGATGGCAGAACAAGACTTTTCATACAATACTAAAGCGCATCACAAAATAGAAAATACACTGACATTTTGGAAGTGTTTTTATGGTTCGTAATGTTTAATATTTTAGCCTAAATCTACCCTTCTGCAGATAAAACTGGAAACATATTCAAAAAAGACATTTCTTAAAAAGAAGAAGAGTACTGTATTAGGTTTTACTTGCAAATAATTGTGATACGATTGGGCACTGTAGGTCAGAGCTTGAATGGGAGTCCAGTCAGGGAATTTTTTATTATCTGAACTCAACCAACAGAATGTAAGTTTAAAAAAAAAAAATCTTTTATTTTTTGTTGCACTTTATGACATCATTATGGCCATTTTATATGCAAGAACAATGCAATACTTGTAAAGGTCCAACAGTTTAAAATAATCAACAAGTGTCCATTGAGTGTGTAATCGCTGTATGCAGATGATACCGAGGGGCAAACAGGCTGAAAGTTCTCTCACATTAGTGAAATCCAGCTGTGAAAAATAAAATTACAGCAAAATACTAATTATATTAATTTAGTCATCACACCAGTTTTCATGCTTGGAGCATGACTCTTTTCTTTGGACTCCACCTGTATCATGTTCATACCTGCTCCTGCGAAGCTGCAGGGTGCAACAAAGGAGAGTTCCACATTAAATAAAAATGAGTAAAGTGAAGGAAGTTTCATTATTCATCTCACACTGGCATGCCCAACTCCCCAGCTTCCTGAAGGGAACAGTATGAAATTTCAATTGGCATCATTCTATGTGTTGGGTTTTAATGTCAATATCGCAGACAGTCTTCAACAGCCTCGCAGCCTCCCTTCTGACTCCAACAAGAAACTTCAAAGGAGCACTTCTCTGAATCCCTCAGTCTTGCATTAAAAATGTTAACCTTGGAGACATGCTAACTACCAGGCCGTGTACGTTACCGAATTCCAATGAAGATTCTGATCATTCAGAACAAGGCAGAAGAAAGAAGTTAACCGTGCCTCTGCCTGTCAATCTGTCCACCCATCCATCTGTCCAACATGTCCATCACGCTGCTTCTCCCCATGAGTTTTCAACTTTTTTGGCTTTGGTGTTTACTTCATTCTTAGACAGATAAATGAATTTATGGTTTCTCTTAAACAAAAAGAGAAAAACATCAGATAAAAACTGCTGACCTTTACTGTAAAAAAAAAAAGAAATCAGTAGAAACTTACACTAATCTTTTTGTTCTACTGTATACATGGTAACATACTACAACTAATGACAAAATAGCAAATAAAAAGGGGGCAACAATTATATATAAAAGTGGAACTGTTATTGTGGGACTTTAGCAGCTGCTGCTCTCTTAGCCTCAGGTGGAGGACTCTAATAGTTGGCAGCAAAGACTCCATCTGAGTGCCAATGTGTTATTAATGATGCCAAAGCCTTAGAATTGGTATCAGAGGTATGCTGGCACATATATATGTGCAGGTGCTGTACATTGGTATATACTCCACAATAAATGGCATGATATCCTCCAGCGACATGTGACAAGACATGACATCCCAAGTGATAAAAAGAAAAGTTTAGAAAGATCTAGCAAGTTCTTTTTTTCTTCTTTTTTATGCCCTTGTCTTATTTGACTGCACACAGGACTTGCTGCTAACATCAAGGGTGACCTGAGGAAGGAATAATCATGTCTTACCTGTGATTAGAAGCTGCCTTGACAATGCCTGAGCTGAGTTTAATCAGTGAAGACAGCTATCTTGGATCTAATTACCAGTGTGGTGCCCTATGGGTTTTAAATTTTCTAATCCTGTAACAAGAGCAAGCTGTATGGTCATTATTAAGATAATTCAATAATTAAGGGAGAGAACAATTTGCTGCAAAAGAAGAAAATCAAATGTACCCGCTATGAAACACTGGTGTTGATTAAAAATAAAAAAGAGCTATTGCTGTTTGACTTGTTTGCAATTCTCTAAAATATTAGACGTATTTATATTGTATAAAGTATTTAGGCTTTAAAAGAGGAAAAAGAGATAAAAGTATCTCCAGAGATCTCTGTGGAATGGACAGACTTTTACCCCATCTGCTACAGGTGATGACAGGCAAGGTAGTTTTAAATAAAAATCTGTCTAGATGTCAGTCTGCCCTCATTTAATTTGAATTAAAGTCCTTCCAGAGACAAAAAAAAATCATCTTTCTCCTCTTGCCCTCTCTTAATATATGGAGAGGTTCAAATAATCCTTATAAAGTTCATCTCATGCAGCTGGGAATCTCAAGGAAAGCATTTCTACATAATGTGAGGCGTTCGTCTGATAGACCTGTAAGGAATAGATTATCGCCCTCCCTGCACATTTGGAACACCCACACAGTTTCTCAGTCGTCACATTTGGAGAGGGCATGAATGGGAAGGGAAATGTCATTAGTGAGAAAGGTAATCTGTTTCTTGAGAGGAATCAAAGATCATAATTGGATTTTCTTCAAGACTGCTCAAAGCTTTTTGGAGTCTCAGACTGCTATCATATTAATGATTGTAAGCTGACCGACTTTGAGAGTGAGCTTGGAAAAAAGAAAATGCCTTCACTACAGGTTGCCGCCTATAACTTTAGATTGTGGCAACTGTGCAATCATAAAAAAGTCCTCTGCCTCAGAGGTTCAAATGGATTCACTATATGCACATTCAGCAAAGTATAAAAGATGAGAAAAGAACTATTTTATCACAAAAGTAAAAATACAAAGTAAAATGGCCTTATTCATAACAACAAAAAAGAAATGAAGATAAAAAAATAAACGAACAAACGGGTAATCTTTCAAACAATCAATGGTTCCTGGATTACCTGCAATCTCATCGGTTTGTTCTGCAGTGTCTCAAAAACAGAAAAATATCAGAAAAGACTAAAATGTTAAAATAGATAAAAAATAAAATAAAATAAGAGCAAAACAAGTCGCATGATAGCACTCAGCTGATCATGAAGGAGAGAGAAACATATGTAAAAACTTTTTGGATATATTAAAGATAAAGTTTTTGTTAAGAATAAGTTAAGGTCTTCTAAAAATGTTTCATGATATTGCCATTGAGAAAAAGCAACATATAACAAAGATGAGACTGGAAAAATAAGGAAAAAAGAGCTGATTTGCTCTTTTTTCATTGCTGTTTTAATATATCAAGCTGAAATTGATTCATGGATGTGTGTAACCAGTACAAAAAAGGTGTATAATTTGTGCCCTGTTGATTTCATGCAGGTAATTTAAGTATAGAGGGGCTTCAGCCACATGAGGAAAACAGTAACATCCTGTTGATAATCATATTTAAATGTGCCATGTGTCAACTCTTATGTTTGCAATATTGCAAAGGCCCCTCAGCAGCTTTTCAGCCCCTCTCCATATGTCAGGATCCAGCTGAGATGCCAACAATCAGCTGAGGACACACAGACCAAAGTGGCAAAGGCAAAGCCAGGACTACTCTGTGTTAGAATCAGCCAATTATGTGTTTAAACCTACAGAGTGCTCAATGATGTTTAATAAATTCAAAGTATTATTTAACTATAAAATTGCAAAATGTGTATATCTTTTGTATTTAGTTCTTTTTAAAATATCTACCCACCCCCCACAAAAAACATGTAGTAAAAATGTAAGAGTGGCTTGTCGCTGTGACATTTGGATCATCCAACTCTAGAGATCTAACTCTAGTTATAATTATAAGTAAACCACAGATGAATTACACATGATGTCAAATTTGGATGATCCAACCAACACGTTGCAACATTTTGTAATTTGTGATCTGACAGACTTTTGTGAGAAGGTGCTGATTTTTGTTTCTAATCTCACAAACAAGCAATTTTCATTCTGGCAAAACATCTGTAAACCAATAAAGGCCGACTGGTAATCCAAGAGCTGGGATGCACTGTCAAGTTTGTGCTCCAGCAAACAAACAAACAAAAAAGCAGTTAAAAGTTTGATAAATAAGAATGTGGGTTGAACAGAACCCTGTATTTTGTAAGTTTTGGAACCTGCACTCTTCTGATAAACTAAAGGTCTCGGTGCGCAGAAGCAATTACATGTGACGTGTGGAGTTCTCTGGTGGCTGAGCTGTAAATAACGTATGTACAGGACCGAGGAGGGCCACACAGACCGGTATTGAAAAGATGCAGCTTTTACTTTAATTTAAAGTGACTACATTTACTTCTCAGCTATTTTCATTGCATTTTTTAATTAGAAAGGGGTATTCTTAATGAGTCTGATAAAGCAGGAGCAGCAGGATAGCATCACCACTGGTATCTGCTGCTGCTACTTTCGCAAAGTAAGTAGGATTTTAGGCCTAAAAGTGCTCAGAGTTTGAAAATGGGTTGAGAACCAAGTTTGATTGTGTTTATTGGAAGGTTTATGAGCATAGCGACAGTTACTAAGTGGTGCAACTCTTAGCAATCAGTCTGTTGCTATATAAAGCCACAAACTGTTACTGCAGAAATATAAGAACTCCAATCAGCAGGTTGGAGCAGGATCACAGACTCTGCTTTCGAAAGCCATATACTGTGTGATGTATTTATACGAAAAGATAGAGACACATTGTTCCTCTTCAGAATGATGCTATATTTAAATGTGTACATTTTAACAACCTTTGAAGCTAATATCTGTTTTACTACAGCTGATTGATACACCATACCAATATTTTTATTTTAACTATCAATAATAAATTATTTTATTTCTTATTTTTTATTAAAAAGTAGTGCATTTCCAAGACATTGCACAACAAAATCTGAAATGTTCTTGTCTCATCATTACCTTTATGTCTTATCATGTTGTTTGTACAACAAACAAAAAGTTATTTATTTGTTTTCCAATATAAACATTTGACAAAAAATATGTCTGGTGTTGTCTATCTATCTTCTAAAAATCTGCAGTACATTGTCTAATTTTAGCAAATGTAGGAAAATGTAGTGATTATCTCATTACTTAAGTCATGCTAATTTACACTTGAAGAGTGCTTAATGTTTTTATTTAAACTATTCTGCACATGTGTGCTCAATTCTATAGCTGAATGTTCAGAAGCTGTACAGACCTATATAAATACTTAAATTTCTGCTGCAGCTGATGTCTCTGCAGATTTTAGTACTGCAGTTGCAGAAGAAAACAGACAAATTCTTAATGCTTGGAGATCTGTCATGGTGAAAGACATGAAGCATTTATACAACAGAGGGACTCTTTTCACAGTTATGATGGATAGTTTGTTGTGTAGACTCATCATTTGGACTAGAAAAGCAGTAAACGTGAGGTGATCACCTTTAAACTCAACTCTACCAAAGCTGAACATGTTTTCTCATTCTGCATCATCTGAATATGACAGTACAAACAAGACTGAAGCCTCTTGACTGATGATAAATAACTGAGCTGTAACTTGGAATAAATTACTTTTCTTACACTGCAATCAGTTTTTTTTTTCTTCCTGTTACGCTTTTGGTTGGTTGCATTAGATGTTAGCATTTTTATGTTCCTTCAACAAGATCCTGAAAAAATTTGAGTTCTGTATACCTGCTTTGGAAAACCTGCTGTTGTAATCAAGTAACTGGGAAAAACTTAAGTCTTGATATAATGACACAAAATAAATTATATATGAGAAATATTAACATATCTAACTCTAAGAATCTCTAAACCACAAACCATTATGAGTATTTGTCTTTAAGTTCAGGCCCCTTTTGTGTTAACCTCCTGTGGGAGAGGATCTGGACTGGGCAACAACTAATGTGGAGGTTTTACCATTTTATACTGTCAGTGTCAGAATAAACAGGGTCCCTCTTCAAATATCTACACTGTGTCACAGCTGCTTCAAAGTTCAAACACAATGCTAAAGGCAACTGGTTATACAAGCATATTTTTTTTAAAAATGGTTTGATGCAGGCGGTAAATCTTGGACAAGTTCTTCATGTAATGTGTTTTGGACTTCTGAACAGAACAGTTCTTCACCTAAAAGTGTGAAACAAAAACAAGAAAAAATGTTACTGATATCAGTATAACACTTATCAGCTTTAGGCTGATCTGCTGATCTAACTAACAAACAAGCTCCTAGTTTGTCCAGTTACTTTCTGCTTTTTTGTACTATTTATGGTTGCTGCTCAGTACTCTCACTGCAACAACTACAATCACCAAGAAACAGACTAAAATTGCCACCTTTGATCACTTATCAACATTTCAGGGAGTTTAAGAAGTAAATCAAGATTTCAGACATCATTGCTTTGCAAAATCACTGACTGGAGTGAATTTGTTCCACTTTAAGATTTAAGTTATATAAAAGATAGCATACCTGCTTTATGAGACAGTGAGCAGAAAGTTTTAATCAAGCTATGAACTAAAAGTTTGGTCTATTATGCAGTCATTCTGTGCATGCGTATGTGAGGAGGAGGACTGTGTAATGATTGTGCTTAAAGTATTTTAAATCTGGCCTTTTGCTGGAAAATTGAGTGAAATTTTATTTTGAACTTGTTATCCAGGAAACCCAAAAATAGGTTCTGCTGTAATATGATGTAAAAATCAGGGATTGTGTTTTGTAGGTCTTTCCAAACCGTAATTGTCATTTATTTTCCTAAACCTAACCAACTATTTTTTGTCAGTAAACACAACACAAGTCAAGTGAAAACTCAACAGTGTTCAACAGCCCTGATGTGGAGTTTTATCACACATGTTATCACCAAATGCACCTGTTGCTTCAGACACAGTTTCATGTTTTTCATTGATAAAAGTAAACCACAAACTGGATTGGAAAATTTGCTGTTTACAGCAGTCACCTTGTATCAGTCACAAACAATATCAATGGCAAAACATACAAAATTAAATACAATAGAAGAAATTGCTGATTTCAAACTAAACAAATGTCACAAAGCTCTGGAACAAATTTAACAGTCTTAATGAAAACAATAGTCCAAGACAACTTTTAATCATAAAATTGATTGCATTATACTGGTAAAAAATTACATATTGGGAACTGTGTATATTTTATACTGTTTCACATTTCAGTAATGGGTAAAACAGACACTAATGTCTGTATTTCTCCCTGTAGCTCCAGATGCACAGGTCTACAGTCTGTGTGAAATCACCACAGGCAGACTTTCATACCTCTGAGGACTTTCAGTGTCAGGTTACATTTTTGTTGCATCATGTCTCTCGGCCCTCTGGTGAGCTGACCCTTCCTCACCAGTGTCTCAAACAAAAACAAGTTATGAACTATTTCAGAGACACCCAAGGCTTGTGAGACATTTAAAACACTAGTTTTCTCAGAGGGGCTTCGCTTTAAATGTGTCGTGTTTGTTACCATCGAGGAAAACATGTTTATATCCGAGGGCAGCAGTTGTTAACCTGGTTACAATTTCAAAATGGAAAATTGTCAACCCTGTGTTTTAAAAATGTCTTCAATATTGGATGATTTTATAGCTAACTTTATGTTTCCTGGAATCAGACAAAGCTGTAAATTTGTTACAGTCTTACTTCAGTCTGACACTCCTCCCACATTAATTTATTTCTGTCATCAAGGACTTGTTCTGTTTTCCTAAACAAAAGCATTTTGACATTGGTTGATATAAAACTAAACCCTATCAACTGTTCTGATTGGCTGATTGCTAGTCCTGTTTCTGCCATAATTGTCAAAATTATTATATATCACATTTAATAACAATTGACATTGAGCTAAAGGTTTTAGAGTTAGGTCAAACAGTCAAACCAAACATCTGAAGAAAGAATAAAATAGAATAGAAACACAGCAGCTTACATAGGGATGGGTTACAATCTCATGCTCTACTCAAACTGAAAGCCATAGGAAAATATGAGTCTTAATCAAAGATTTGAATGACTTTACAGTCAGATCAGAGGGAGATTAATGATTTATCAAGATTGGGGAAGCAAACCTCTGATCACTTTTATGTTTTAATTTGGTTTGGATATCTGAAAAGGCTTTCTGACTTTCATAAAAGAAGAGTCAGTCTCACCTTTTTCCAGGTTTTCAAATTACATTTTTCATTTTAAATCACTATCTTTTCTAGTTTTAGCCAAGCATTTTAGTTGCCTAACCGTACTGCTTTTCTATCTTTTTATGGTTAGTTTAGATTTTTGCAGATGTTAAGGTATCACACTGATCACAATGAAGAATAATTATAGAGGTCAAAGGTAAAAAACATATACATATATAAATATATATATATAATTAAAAAAAAAACAACATTCAGTTGCTGAAGGCATTTTATTGTCTTTCAAATGTTCATGTAATACCTGGGGTTAAAGATGAACATACTCTGAAGTACTGTAACAAACATGACTCAAGCCTGATCAACTGTCTCACTTTCTCAAGAAGGAACAAAGAAAATGCCTGCATCAAATACCCCTCATAATTTTAATAATGATAAACATGTTGACAAAAAAATTACACCTTTCTCCATTTTACTTGTGGATATAATCAAGGTGACTGGCTTTGTAAAGTTCTCCTCAAAGCTTTTTTAAATAAATACAGAAGGCTGCTGGGCTTCTAACTACACTGCTGTTGGAAGATTTATGGCACACCCTTTTTTAGGATTTTTATTATCTGGATAACAGAGAATCCACATAGATGATTTATAAAAACGTATTTCACCTTAGCAAAAACTGCATTTTAAACATGTCCTGTAAATAAGAGGTTCCTAAATATTTCAGCCTCTGACCCACAAAATAAAAGTGATATTTGCAACTTGAATAACAACACTGCTAATGTGACAATTAAAACAGGGACACTCTAGCCACAGTGTTAAGTAAGTGACAAAAGTAGATTAATTATAATTTGTTACACCAGTTTCAGTGTGATTGATTACAAGATGGTAACACATAACACTGAGACAACAGCAAAGATTCCAGCTTCCTTCAGATTTCAGACAGAGTGTCAAACAGAGTATTGTTGATTTGAGTCTTAGACAAAATCCCATGTAATGGTGGATTTGCAAGGGTCATTTATATTCAAGGTTGATTACTTGTTGGGTGTCATTTGCATTATCAGAGACTTAGCGCTAATGAGACTCCTGGTTTTAGGTCTTAATTGGATTGCTTCACCACAGTCCCTTATTGATATTTGCATGCCACAGTTCATCATGATAAGTAATGAGAAGATTATCCGCTGGAGGTATCCAATTGCAAACTCCATCTGTGAAAAAGAGGAAGCATTGTCCATGCTGTGGTTCCCATGGGAACCGATAGGGGACAATAGTACCAATGAGAACCATAAATAACTTCAGCTACTTTACAGTAGCTACTGTGTGCTTTGTTAGACTTATTGTTCCACATTCGTACATCCCACGTCAGCATTTGTTTATCAATCTGAGAAGCAGTTGTTTACCTACCCACTGTAAGTATGCTTCTAAGTAAATAAAACGTTATACTGAAGGAACTGAAGCAGACATCTGCCTGAAAGCAAGGTAAGAGGATTAAAAAGAATGTTGCTACTTCCCAGAAACATCATCTGAAAAGAAGCATTTGCAAAATGTAAGACTTGGGAATAGAAAAAGGCTTTTGAACCTATACGGGTAATTTCTTTAACATGATAGAGCCTGCACTCCATAACTGAGTGAGGTGAAGCACTCAGAAAGCCATCAGTCACACTCACAGGGCAGCACACAGCATTATTAAAATGTATACATATGTTTTGCCTTCAAAGAATAAACCAAAAACACCTCACTGGAAACATGTAATTAAAGATGTGAAACAAACTTTAGGCTCATTAAGGAAGATAATGAAAGAAAACCTGCTCATCAAGGATGCTTTTGTCTAAAAAATGAAAATGACGAAGTGTGTGTGACATGATCTACAGATGGTGCTTGTGCTGTGGGCACTGAAGTGTGAAAGCACTTTGACGTCAATTCAAAGAAAACTTTCTCTCATTATAGCGAGTTTACGTGTTTTCAGCATCGCTGGGCATCTGTGTAGTAAACATTTTTCACAATTATATTGCATAATAAAAATGTGTGATTTGTATCTAGATTTTTACAGGAGGTGGCACAGTGGCGTAGTGGTTAGCGCTGTCGCCTTCCAGCAAGAAGGTTGCAGGATCGCATCCTGGCCCGGGGCCTTTCTGGGTGGAGTTTGCATGTTCTCCCTGTGCACACATGGGTTGACTTCCACAGACCAAAAACATTGGTTTAATTGGTAACTCTAAAATTATCCCTAGGTGTGAGTGAGAGTGTGAATGGTTGTTTGTCTCTATGTGTCCCTGTGATGGGCTTGCGACCTGTCCAGGGTGTCCCCTGCCTCTCGCACAGTGACTGCTGGAGATAGGCACCAACTCCCCGCGACCCAGAATGGAGAAGCAGGTAAAGAAAATGGATGGATGGATATTAATTATTTATTTTTAAAACAAGAAATCACTTTCATTTATTGTCCCATTCATAAATTTGTCTATGTGGCAACACAACCCAACATGTTTTGCTGTGGTGCATTTTTTTTAGACCTCACTGTCATGTCAGACATTATATGGCTAAATTTGCAACTGTCAGAACGCTGGTCTCGTCTGACCTGAAGTGGGAGATGGAAATAAGCCCAGAGCAGCATTTGACACCTCAGTGAATTTCATTACCATAAAGTGAGGTAAAGAAAAAGCCACACTTACACAGCATGAAATATATAACAGTGTCCCCCAGCCATCTGCACTTATAGATGCGGCATAAAAAGCACCACAAACATGTAGAAGTGTATTTTGCTATGAAAAAATGTTTACACTAATTGACATGAACCTTTTGGTGTTTACGTCCTTATAAATGTAGAGAAAAGGGATAAAAGTGATGACAACCTCCTGCTGTGCTTGCTGATGTGATGTCGGTCTCAGAAAAGTCAGTGCTGCATAAACTCTGCGATGGGTTTTATCGTTTGGCCTCTCCTTCTTTATCTAATCACTCAGACATGACTGGGCCTCAAGCATGCTGCCCTAAATCTACACTAGCTGCGGGCAAGGTTGAAGCAAAGGGTGCACTGGCTAAAAGCACATCCACAGTCATATCCCCAAGATTATCTACAGTAACACCCAGACATCCTCTGCACCCCTTATCTCTTTTCCCTCTCTCTCTGCTTTTATCTCACTCAGGTTCGTTCTATATTCAAGGAAAATGGAAATTCTGTTGCACAGTAAAGTCTTAGTGAATGAAACATGAGATATCAGAGCAGAACAGCTGATTAAAGGTGCACAGTAAATGAAAGATGCAGTGCAGATCTTGTAATGATTAATTCCATGATTAATTCTGAGCTATTCTTCACAAAACCTCAATCATGAAAGCACAAATTAGCCTTTTACAAAATGCCATACACAGACTGTGCATGTAAATTAGAAGGACATCACATAGAAGAGTCCTATTTTAATTGCATTTTCTTTTGCGCAAACAAACTTTTGTCCCCCCTTTGACAGAACACAATTTTTCACAATATATTTCAAGGTAGATATAATTAAGCTAATAAAAACGGATGTAAAGGTCACAGATTAATCATCAGAACAGCTAAAACAAAATCTCACCACCACCTAAAATAACTGTAATTTACAATTAATAACATGAAAAGTTTCTCTCAGAGTAAGTGACTGACTTTCCTTCACTATGCCGAAGCACCCCAGTCAGTTCTAAAGTCAGTTATGTTGCATCAGTAATCTCTCCACCTCCCTTTGTGTGTTGTTGGCCGCAGGTCTATTGAGGCATCAAAGCAGTGAGGGATCTCAGAGAGGAGAGTTCTCCTCGGCACGCTTCCTCTAATGGGCTGACAGTTGCAGTACACTTTCACGGCACAAATGAGTGGGCATGAATGAACCTCCGCTGATGGCTCGAAAAAGGGAAGCTGGCTCCCTGATGCAAGGTTTTTGTTTTTTATGAGCTACAATAAAATGTAATTATCAAAAATATTTGCAGACATTAGTTCCAGTGAGTAATAATTATGTCAAGCTCTGGAAAAGAAAACGCAATATCCATCCATCCATCCATCTTCTTTACACACTTTTTCCATTCTGGGTCGCGGGGAGCCGGTGCCTATCTCCAGTAGTCACTGTGCGAGAGGCGGGGGACACCCTGGACAGGTCGCAAGTCCATTGCAGGGC
>JAOXNZ010000166.1:7091831-7114120 GCA_028566095.1 Kryptolebias brasiliensis
TTTGGTCTGTGGGAGGAAACCGGAGTAAACCCACGTGTGCACAGGGAGAACGTGTAAACTCCACCCAGAAAGGCCCCAGGCCGAGATGCGATCCTGCAACCTTCTTGCTGGGAGGCCACAGCTCTAACCAGTATGTCGCTGTGACACCAAAAATGCAATATGTAGAGTATAAAATATTTATAATGATGATTTCATTTCATAGAATTGTGTGCAAATATTACAAAAGAATGAACTATTTATTCTGATAATGCTACAAGTCTCCCTTGTCACTCCTCTGTAATGTTGCAGCAGTGTGTTGATTCATACAGTAGAGTAGTAGAAAGTTTTTAAACTTCTCAAACCAAAAGGAAAGGGTGAAAAAAAAATCTTTAACACATTCAAAACAGTGAAGGCCTAGCATACCTTGAAGGAATGGATATTGTCTGCCATTTTTCATGCCAGACTTTTAAACTGAGATCATGTTTTGTTGAGAAATGAGTTACAGCCATTTTGGTTAAATCTTGAAAATAATCTCATGCAAGATCTGTTAGTGCTCAGAATTTGTGTGTGGAATGATTTGCATCTACTCAAAACTTTAGGACATTATCTACAAAACTGACTGGGTTATAACTATTTTTGTTTTTCCAAATGTTGATTATATGTCATCTTGAATTGGATTGACTCCAAAAGTTTATCAGTTGCACGTTTACATCCAATGCTGAAAGTTCCTGTGCCATCTGTTAAACTTAAGAGAATAGTTGGGGATATTGTCAACTACTACAACATTAAATTTTAGTACAATATCTGTAAAACTGAGTAATAAACATTTTTGTTTTTGCTAATTCAATTAGCTGTGGCAGCCATCTTTAATTGAGTTGACTCCTGTAGTTAATCAATTGCAGAGGTACATCCAGGGATTATGTTCTGAGAGTTTTAATAAAATCTATGCAGTGGTTCATAAGATATTTGGCTTGCAGGCAGGCACAAGCGCACAAATGCACACACAGATAAAAACATTATCGTTTGGCTTTGCCTTTTAGCAACAGGCGCCAATATACGGGCATGGCAAATGCCATTTATTATGACTAAATAAAACAGTCTGACCATGATAACCACAAACATGGCAAATCAAAAGCTGGTCCTTGCATTGTTATCCTAAAATAGGTTTTTAGGCTAATTTTATTGATGTCCCATGGTGTAGTGGGACAAAACATGGCCATAACTTCGACTCTAGATCATACAAATGTATGCATAAAAAATAGCTGACTGCATTGAGATGTGCAATTTTAACCCATGAGCACTGAGCTCCAGCACTAATTCAGTACCCAAAGCAGAGGCTGTAATTAAACCCACACTGAAATATTTTGATCATTTCTGGTCTCTATGGACCTTACAGATTCTTGTAGCAATTTGTGTGCCAGCTACAGTATGTGGGGTCAGTCTCTCTGGTGTGTTTAGCTGGGCTGCTTTATCCCCTGTTCAATCTTTCCTTTTTGTTTTCCTTCATGAAAATAAATGAAACCGTGCAGTCATCTGCAGAGGTGAGCAGAGCCCTCTTGACTGAGGAGGCCTTCGGGCTTCGTCAGGCTTTTGCAGCACGTTGTCATGGCAGTTCAGAGAGACTGAGGGAGAACATTGCAGCTCGGTGCTGCTGTGGAATGACAATAGGAAAAAGGCTATGGAGGGGATTGCTAATGCAGAATGCCAATCATAGCAATGTTGTTCCAACGTGCTTTATGAAAGACAGGTAAAGGAAGCCTGAGACCAAGATCCTCCTGAAGGACAAAGGGGTTATTAGAATAGAAAGACTCAGAGTAATTGATTGTTATGTGAAAAACATGTAATGAATATATTTATTAATTTTTCTCATTTATCTTGAGAATTTAATCTACTGCTTTAAAGATTTCTTTTTATAATATTGTCCAATTTATTAAAAACTAAGCTATGCATTTATAGTTTGTACTTTATAACTACCACTTTTATCTAAATGTTATAACATCACTGATTATGAAGCAGAACAATGAGTATAATGATGCCTAATGACGCAGTTCAACTGTTCTGCCCTCAAGTTGAATTCAAGCGGCTCGATCAAAAAGTTTCTAAGTTTGTGAGGTTCTTATAGTTCAGCCTTCTTATCTGGCTTTATTTGCTCAAAGGCTGCAAGTTTAAAGGGATAAGGAACCAACCCAGGAGAGAGCAGTGAGGTCTTAATGAGTTACGTAACTTCCCTGGCGCTGCACATCCTCTGATGTAGCACCAGCCCAAGATTTTGGAGGAGTTAGATCTAATCCACAGATAGAGGGAGATTTGCAGGTAGACAGGCTGGAATTCTTATTTGATGTGTTTCTTTTTCCAAGCAGAAAGAGATGTCAGGAGCTGCCTTGTTAAATAATGACAGACAAAGCAACTTTTTACTTTAAGTATTTGGAGACAGTACGTAAGTGTAGATAGACTTAAGACAAAAACAATAGGTGTGGTGTTTATACCCACAATTTGTTGATTCTCTCTCATGTCCCACTACAAACCTTTTTCTTTTTTTTTCAAATTGATAATTTCATCAGTCATCAGTGACCAAGAACACCCTGTTTTAAAACACGCTAAACCAGATGATATTTCAGGGACTTTTGTGATGAGGTTTAAGGCCTATTTAGTTTATCAGTGTTGCACAGTGGAAGAGAACCCACAGCCTCTGAACTGCTACTGTGCTGTTTGTATTATTTTATTTTTTAACAATAACCTGTATGAGAGCTGGATTCTTACAGGAGAAAATCTCTTCTAAATTTGCAAACCTGTTACAAAATGAGCTTTAATATTTGCAATAGACGCAATAATCAAAATGACCAAAATGAATGTCAAATCTAAGTCTGAAGACAAGTTTTAACTGATTATTTTTTTTAAAGATCAAGTTTGAGCAACATTTCTGAAAAGTAGAAAAAAGTCAAGTTCCCATTAAAGTGTAACAATAAATAGACCAGAAACTGTTCAAAAACTGTTCTATCATACAATAAAAAACTAAAGAAAGAGTGGATGTGAGAGCAGCAGCGTAACAGGTATAGTGAGTGACCTACTGTTTATTTTTTATGATTTATACTTTTAAATCTGAACTTGTATGCTGCATCAGAGCAAAAGAGGTTGATGAAGTAGTTTTAAATTTCCTGTTTTTGAATATTTAGGATACGTTTTATAGCAAGAAGAAGCCATATTATTTAGCAATGTTACTGTAAAATGTGACCACAACTAATCTCAACATTTACAAGAGTTAAACAGTCTTAAATCTTAAAACAGTCTGTAAATTGATGTCACGCCATGTTCAATGATGCAAATGAGCAGTTCACAGAGACTTTGAAAGAATATGAATTTCTTGCCATGATGTCTTGCAAATGAATGCATTTTTATCAAAAACAGAATGCTAACATTTTACCCTGGCAAATGAGATGCTGTGTAAGTTATCCAATAGCAATTTAGCTTTAATTTGCATTCTGTAGTTAATGTGAAACTTGAAAAACATTTCCTTTAACATCACTGCCATTAAGAAGATACGTTTTGTAAAGAACAATACCAATAGTTATTAATATTTATAAGTCTGCCCATCTTTTAATCTTATGTTTGCTTACTTTATCTTTAATTGCAAATAAAAGACAAGTTGATGGTAAAAATACTCAGAATTTAGAGAGAAATGCAGTAAGAGACAAATTTCATGTTCATCTTATCACTGAAAGTTTAAGAGGCATACAAAACTCTGCAAATTGGGTCAAGCCTTTTTTGCTTTAAAAGAACTGATGTAATTAACAACTTTGTTTGTTTAATAACATTTTTTTGTTGCATGACTTTTTTTTTTTGCATTTTATTCATTTGCTGTCACAACTTTTTTAGGCAGCTTTTCTGTTGTTCTCAAGTCCTCCAGTTTATTCATTTTTAAGGACACACTGCACGTCATGTTGAAATATACCATAGTTTTTGCTAATAGCTCTCTGATAATTACCTTAGACAACATTCTGTTGAATCACTGGTGAGTGAATATTTGGGCAAAGCCAGATTATGTTTTTTACAGATCCCCTATTCACAAATTTTAGAAATACTCGCAGAATCAATAATCAGCCCAATGTATAGGTATAGGTTTTAGTGACAAACACTTAAAAACATTAAATTTGAATGATCACTGAGTGTTTCAGTGAATTAAAAACTGGTGTGATTTTAAAATATAATGTATTATATCTTAGCTGTCTAAGATAGTCTGCTTTTCTTTTGCAAAGTGTATATATAAACTGAACTTTTACTTGCATGGTATGGCTCAGTCTCCTGGATCTTGAGCATGGAGAAAGTATTTTTACACTTCTGACTCAAATGCTGCTAAAACTACCCAAAAGTGTTTATTTTTTCATCTTCTAAAGTGTCACAGAATTGCCATCATCCATCTTAATAATTAATAAAGTCTCTTGACGTGTGCTTGTGGTGTTAATGGTGGGGAAGGGAGAGTCTATCTGAGATGGAGCAGATCTGCAAAAAGCCACCGAGCTGAGGCATTCACCACACGTTGGACCTGCCAGGGAAAATAAAGTTCACCAGATCACAGTTCACTCTGGCTCTGTATGTAATCAGTCAGTGGTGGGGCCTGTCTGTCAAGCCCCTGACAGCTGCCTGTGCCGTTAAATGTGCAGAGATCAGTGGTCATCAGAGCCATTCGTGTGACAGCCTCTAAACGAGGACTTTAAATTAGTTCCATGGGTGGCGGAGCATTTAGCTTGGGGTCCGCTCCGTACAAACACACACACACACACACACACACCCCCCCCCACACACACACACACTAGAAACCTCTATTTCCATCACCACCTCCAGTTTCTCTGCTTTGGCTGTCACCGCCAACCACACTCTGTGATTACATATCGTTATTGGGTCTCTTTACCTGATATTCCACTCAGTTTGTCTCAGTGCTTTGCCTGTCCCGCTGTGGAGACAAGCTATATTCTGCTCAGGGGAAATACACAATTAGATATAAAAATGACAATTGATGTTTGACAAGAAGGGAAAATACTGGTGTGACAATTAATTTCTTACATGTTAGGGATTGTTATATTACATCTTTGTTGTAAAGAAATATGATAATAGAACATCCCCTGATTTTGACACTAAGTGACAAATCTAACAAGTGTCAAACATGTCGTCATTTGTTTCCCTACAGGCTGCTACACTGACAGCTTTTGCAATAAGAATCTGCCTGTAAATGATTTGAAAATGTTTTTGAAAACAAACAAACAAACAAACAAAAGGTTTTGTTCTCAGCTTGGAGAGCAAAAGGAGAAATTATGGTCATTGTTTAATTTTAAAAAGCCCCATTCAGACATGCTGTTTCCCAATAATTTGTTTGCAACTGAATGTGCCTGTGTGTCATGTTTGATTGAGCATCTGCTGGACCGTCAGAATTTTATCTCTCCTGAGGTTCAGCAATGTTATCAGGCTGTGGAAATACATGTTGTTTCAAAAACAAAATGATCACAGTTATATTATAATATATCATATAAAAAAAACAAAAAACATGGGCCATCATACACCAAGACAACAATAATATATATGCTTCTATCAGAAACAAATTAACAAAACAAAAAAATACTGGAAAAAAATATAATAAAACCACGCTGACCCTTTTCAACTCTGCTTGCAGCTTCGTGAAACTGCATGATTCTAGTTTAATTTAACTATTATTAAGCTCTTTTATTCATAGCTGGTTTTTAACATAATTTTATTCTTATCATACTTTTATCTTAAGTTAATAACACTTTAGGGGATATGTTAAAATTGTAAAGAAATTTAAGCATCAACATTCACCGTTAACATGCTATGCTGTTCCCAATTACGTTCATTTAAAAATATAAAATTGGATTTGCCAGACAGTAGTAGTTTTTTATTGCCCGCCATTGAAAGATAAACGTGGACGATAATGACTTTTATCTGTGTCTGTTTGGGTGTTTGCGTGTGTTTGTGCATCTGTTGTTGGACAAATTTTAATGAAACTTGCAAAAACATTAGATGTTCATCTACAATTATTTGGTTTTAGATTCAGGCCGATTCAAGATGACTGACCCTAAAAAGAAACAAAAAAATGCTTTAAATATTTCAGATAATGAGCTAAAATGTAATGTGGTAGCGGCTCAGACTAGTCCCCAATACATATTTTGAGCGCTTATAAATTGTGCAAAATCTTTGTATAAAAGTTTGCCATTAACTATCTGGAGTCAACCCTGTCTGTCTTTTAGAAAACTCTCATCAACCACTGGTCAGATTTTGATGAAATTTTCTAGAAAACCTCTACAAAATACTAAATTTTAGAGTCAACCCTATTCAAGATAACCACTACAGGCAAGTGACTTTGGAAAACACTAAAATAGCTATAATTCAGTTAATTTTACAAAAGCTGTGTTAAAATTTGATGTGGTAGCACCTGAGAATCAACCTCAACACCTACTCTGGGCGTGACATCTTCCCGTATCGCATGAGATTGTGCAAATGACCAAAATGGCATCTTTTCTCCACATAAAGATAATCTTAGTTTAAAACAATAGCATTAAAAGCAGCAGGCGATATGCATTTCTTTAAAGAATGCTACGCCTTTCATTTTCAGAAGCATGACAACATGGTTTTCCCCTAAACCATCAATCATACACAAACGTTTTAGTAAGATCAAGTGTCAGACTAAACTGGACATATATTAACACTACATTAGTAAACTGTATATAGTGAAATATAATTTCCTATGCCATAGCTTATATACAGTATGTCAAGTCAAAGAATTGTGTACAGTAAGCAATTTAGGGTGGTTCAAGAGAAAAAATCCTTTAAAATTCCAATTTTAACACAGTTATTTCTGAAACAGCCTTTGGACATTTTGAAGTTTGAATGTCTAACTTTCTGAGATTGATTGATAAATTCTTCTTTACAATTTAATAACTGACTTTGGCTTCAGAGATGCGAGAATGTTGGCATTGAATGTTATTTATTTATTTATTTTGTCATCTCTTTCTAACAAGAAAAAATCATTTCAATGAAAGTGTAAAATCAAAGAGAAAACATTTTATTTCAGTGTACGTGAAATGAACACAGAAGAAGAAAAGCAAACAAACACAAAATCACATATTTTCATTCCTCACCTAAAAGAACACAACCACAAACCAATCAAGCAGTCCTAAAAACAGGATGCCGTCCTCATCATGAGCTGTCTGCAAATTTCTTTAAATTCTAACTCCATGTGTTCTCCAAAATCTAAGATTACATCACATAGAAAATCACAAAGAGGCAATCCATCTTCTTTAAGGGTTTTAATCCTTTATGAGATAGACTGGATTATTTTCTTGGGTTAGGTTTTATGGCTGGGATTTAATTCCTTTGAGTTTCAGTGCCAGCTCTGTGCAGCTCCCCTCTCTCCATGTCTCCTTCTCACTCTCCACCAGGGGATCCTTGATTTATAGATATCATTTGACCTGTTAAGGCAACAGTCTGCCAAAAGCCCAAGATTAAGTGCCAATGTCTGAGCTGACAGGGGTTCCCGCTGCTAATTTTACATGATCTATGGGGCTAATACCTGTTCTCCATTCGCCCCTCGATGTTCTGTAGGGTGCCTGTGAGAAACTGCCTGTACTTTAAACCATCAACTTGCTATTAGAACCAGTTCTGGCTCTTAGCTAGAAAAACACAGAGAATTTAGTCTCTCCATGAATTACTTTAAAGGAGGGCTATAACAGATGTCCAACCTATACAGTTTTATAGAGTCTCCTCAACTGCATCACCAAACTTGGTGAAAATTACTGGTTGACCCAAATTGTTTGCAATTTGGCCCATATTGAGCATGCTCTGACCAGCATGTACAATTACAAGAACCAAATATATACTGAAAGGTAAAAGTGCAACTAATAGGCTCATGCTATTATTGTAAGTGCCTGATATTTTTACCAAAAGTACTTTTTGCTATAAAAATGTCTCTCATAGAAATCATGGTGAGGGAAGTTATTGCAGGAAGATGGTCTACAATGGAGTGAAAGGCAGCTTCCCTGTGAACAGCGTTTGTTACACAGCTGGAGCCAAAGATGCAATGAGAAATGCAAAAATGTCCATACACACACTTTTTCACCAAATTTATTTTTCTTGCTATGCATTTGTACAATATCTTTTTTGAGTGCTACTTATAAATTATACATAAGTATATGCACAAGACTCTTTTCTGCTTCCATTTTTAGCCATAGATGTATGAGAACACTCCATTTCTCAGTGATTTTCATATAGACGTTGCCTGCCCCATAACTAAAATAGACTTAACAATGAAAGCAATAGCAAAAAGAACATTTTCACCTACTCCTTTGTAAAGTAGAGGGAAAGAAATCAATTTAATTGTGTTGGTTTAATTTTGGTATTCCAAACAAAGCAAAGACTGGTTAGAAATAAAACTCTTGCTGTCACCTCACAGCCAGTTTGTGGGTTTGAATCTCACCTGGGGCCTGTCTGTGGGGGTCTGCATGTTCTCCTTATGCATCTGTTTTCTGGCTAGTATGGTTTCCTTATGAAGTCCAAGAAGGACTGCAGGTGTGTCAAAGCAGAGAAACAACTAAACCATGCAGGATAGTGTTCCTCGAGGACTGGAGTTGGGACTCACTGGTCTACCCCAATCATGTTTTGTATTAAAAGACTAGCATTCCTTGAAGGAATGAATATCACCCACCACCATTCAAGCCAGAGTTTTTGACTAAGATCATCTTATGTTAAGAAATGGCGGAGATAGCCGTTTTAGTCAAAACTTGAAAAGAACAATATGTGCAATCTCATGTGATATTTTGCCTGATCTCACGTGATCTGTTAGCAAATGGACTATTTGTTATCAGTTACTACCACCTGAAATTTTAGCTCAATATCTGTAAATTTCACTGAGGTATGGCCATTTTTGTGGCAGCCATATTGAATTGGGTTAACTCCAAAAGTTGATCAGTTGCAAATGTACTGCAAATAATTACTGTATAGGAGTTTAATTGAAATCTGTCCAGTGGTTTATAAGATGCTCTGATAACAGACAAACAGAGTTGACTCTAAAAGTTAATTCCAAGTTTAAAAGCAAGAATGTCACACAATGTATTGTCCCTAAAAGTGTGTGTTGTGATGACTCTCAGCTATTAATACATCAAAGTGTAGATCAATATCTGAATATCTGAAAAATGTTCTGAGTTACAGTCATTTTCATGACATTCTATATTCAGTTGGCTGTGGTGGCCATCTTGAAATGGGTTTAGTCCAAAGTCATAGATGTACAACCAATGAATTCTTTCTGAAAATGTTGTTAAAAACTGTTCAGTGGTTCATGAGATATTTTGCTAACAAATTGACAGTTAATTTCAGTAGTTAATGGCAAAGTTTTAAACACAGATCTTCCACAATCAGTTAGTGGGGATTAGTCTCATCTACTACCAAACCAAATTTTAGCTCCATAGCTGTACAATTGACTGAGTTATGACCATTTGTGTGTTTGCTAAAATACCTTTGTTGTGGCAGCCATTTTGAATCAAGTAGACTACAAAAGCTAATTAGTTTTAGATGTCAACATAGTGATTACTTTCTGAAAGTTTCATTAAAATCTGTTCAGTGATTCACAAGATATTTTGTCAATGCTGCACACACACACAGACATAGGCCCAAAAAATCAATGACAACTACAAAACAAAATTATTAAACATATTTTAAGTGCCAATTTCAATAGTGACAGAATTTTGGAAAACATGGTAGAAATTTAGACGAGTCAGGTCTACATTATTACAGCAATGGCAGTGTAAGAAGAAACAAAAAACTTAAAAGCCTCTAGTTGACAAATTCTGTCTAAAAATTGTGTTAGAGACGGAATTTTTCTCCTACACGACTTCTAAGGCATATTACACGTCGACGTATTAGCATTCTTACTCATTAAAAATTCAACAGCGTATCACTTGTATCGGTATACTATGATGTAGTACTAAAAAAAACAAAGTAAAGGTGTTCATTAAAAAATAATTTGATCTAATGCAATCTTTCCCACTGGTCTCATCTTCAAAGATATTGCTTACACAAACCACTAATTGTTGGCTGTAATAATAACCAAACAAATTGCCCTGCTTTAAACATCAGAAGAAACTTCGCTGAATCATTTACATAATTATTTGAGTTCATAACAACTTCCTTTGCTGCTTTGGGTTGCCTGAATAACCTTTCTAAAATGTGGGGGCAGATAAAAAAGATCATAATTGCTGTTTTCATATGCAGTGAAAATGCCTTTCAGCTCAGCCAGTTTTTAGTTAGAAGTATCACCTCATATCACGAGGCTTAACAACCTTTTCAATAATTTTACAAACAGATGTATATGAAAGGTAATTTGTCAGTGAAAACTGACAGCTATGTTTAGATTTTCAGCTCAAGCAAAGAAGATGAAAAATCCCATTTATGAGGAGCTTGTATTTAAATGTTCTGAAACAACAGGAAATACATTTTCTGCACAGAAATCTGTTTTTAGGTTTACTTTCCACTGCAAAACAATGATCCCCTTGCTTTGTCTGAGCACAAAATCTTTATAAATCCTTGGCTTAAAAATGATCCCTATCAATCCCTAACAAATGCACAATTTAATGCCTTACCAATATATATATTTTTTAAATTATGATGCCCAGCTGTTCTAGGAAGTGGTTAAGTCTTGAAAAAACAACATATCTGTAGCCATATTTAATTTAACATTATTGTTAGGGATAAACATGCTTAAGAATGAGTGTGACAGAAAGGACTGGGTGGCTGGAAAAGGCTGAAAGCAAGACAAAAAGAAGAGAAAGAGAGAAATGAGACATTTTTAGTAAGTCAGATGCAAAATGGCATACCATATTTGGGGTGAAATTACAATATGCAAGCAATGCACTCTTCTCCATCAAACACTTCTAATAATTTAATGCATTAGTGACACAATTTAAAAACAAATGTGGCATAAACTGACAATTTATGAAGTAGTTATTAAGTTTAACTCTACGAGTATGAAACCTTGCATTTCATTGTTTTAAATTAGGTCCCCGGCCCTGTGATGCTAATGTTAGCTTTAGTTCCACTAATTTTATTTACAGGGAATTTGTGAAAATGTCTGATTTGTGCCATTGCTAATTCCTTTTTGCCAAAGAGATTTATCATTCACGTAAATTTCTTTCCAAACTATAACACCATTAAGTTAATGCTCGTTTCATTGCTGCAGCCACGTAGGCTAATGCAAATTAATGACGAATGTAGTTTGATTAAGCACCAGTCTCGCACAAGTCATCTGTCAATGTCCTTTTATGAAAAGATTTATTTAAACTGTCACAAAAGAGTCAGTTCTTAAAAAAAAAACAACATATCTCAGTGTGTTTCACAGAATTTTACAAGGCCAGGAACAAAAAGATAAATAAGGCCGACATTATTTATTTCGTTGACATCCCATGATAATAGCACCTTAGACAAACACTGTCTGCTAATGTTAATGACTTCCTGTAAATCCATTAAATTCTTTTTATAACAACTGGACTCTTTTATGAAAATCCAGAAGGCCTATCTCTAAGGAACATATTGGCAAAGAGCTGTCACATGGTGGGACCACAGGGAGTGCCTGCGAAGTGTTTAAGTAGCTCCGTATTATGCTGCCATATCCAATTTATAAAGATGCCTACAGAGCAGCCAATCCATCTCTGCCACAGCAATTCCCCTCAACCTTTACACACAGAAACACATGCATTTTCTTTAGACCACCTCATACACAATGATCCCTGGCACCAATGTCAAATGTGCTATTGTAGGTTAAAGTTGGATTTGGATCAATGTTGTGCCACAAATGGCCAAATGCAGCGCTATCGAAGCATCATTATGTAGAAAAAAAGGCCATGCACTATCACAGAGCTGAGGGTGTCTGACCTTCATGACTTAGAATTCATTCACAAGACTAGGGCTAAAAAGTGACAGTAATGCTACTCTGTTTTGTATTTAAACCTAACTAAAGTAATGTCATAAAAATCAAGAAAATAATGTTTTGCTCTTAAATACACTGGATTTAAGTCACAGTAAAGCTAACATGCCTCAGTTTTGTTGTGCAGGACTTAATATAAAGCAATCTCATCCCACTGCAACATTTGTCAGCCTGTCTGTCTCCAGATATTGTCTTATGTTTTAATAATCTCTTGACCTCAGACCTTTGGGGTTCTGCATCATGCTGTGTTTCAAACACCAGTTAACATGTCGGTATGTATGAGAGTGAAGGTTGTGAGAGAAAACGAGGAGCCAAGCTCACTTGATTTTCAACCAAAAATCTGCAATGGAGACAGATTTTCACACAAAATCCAGATTGAGCCTCTCTGCCTGGGGATCCCTTTGATATGAGAACAGGGCTAATCCCTTTTGCTCTGACGGCTGCCATGTCTTCATCCTCCCAACCAGGTGCCCTTTCATTAACCTTTGACTCCAACTGGCACTGTGTTTGAAGAGGCTGGTATTAAATAGGCTTATGCTAGATTGCTGCTGCTGCAGCAGCATGATGACTTGCACTGTTTCCCACAGGTCTTTTGAGGTGCTGAGCAGTACAAAAGTAACATTATGTAACCCTCAGTTACCTGCTGGCCCTGTCTCTGGCAGCGTGCTGGCAAATTCTAATGACAACTGTTTTAACAACTGTCGCAACTCTGGCTGTACTCATTATGTTTTAATTTCTTTGTTTGTTCTGTTTAGTTTTTTTTTTCTTGTTAACTAATTCTGATTCAAAGAATATAAACTTTTTGGTTTTAACTTGATTTTTTTCATCTTTCTACCAGTCTTGAAAAATAAAAAATCAGTAATTAGTATTCTCTTCAGCATAGTGTTGAGAAAGTAATAAAATACAAAGGACTCTTCAGAAAATGTTGTTTTACCATGTTTGATTAAAATGGTTGAATCTCTAATTTAGTTTCATGCATCCTTTGTTTTTATGATTAGCAATTCAGTTTAAACTAAATAGGAGTCAGAAAAGGGGTCAAAGTTAACTTTGACAGTTTCCTGCAGTGATGCAGATTATGAATCATAATGAGCAACATGAGAATTTACACCAGCAGCTACATGGATCATGAATAGACGTAAACTTAAGAAAAGTAATAGCAAAAATGTCTTAATTACATATTTTAATTACCATTCTATTGAAGATTTATTCTTTCTCTTTCAGTAAATATGTTTACTGTTTAGATGTGCTTATTTATGTTTTATTTCCTACTGCCAGATGTGAACCTAGTAGGCCCTAAAGATACCTTAAACATTGAGCCATGTGTTGTTGAAACACCCCACTCTATCAAAGTTCCAGCTGTTTATTAATATACTTTGTCAGATGAATCTGAAAGTCTCCCTGCGTCAAAGCAGCTCCATTAGATTGAGATTATGTAGAATAAGTCTGGAGTTCATTACTCTATATATTGTCTGCTTGTTTTTGTTCCAGTCACAGAAAAACAGCCTTTAAAACGATGCTGCCGTAGTGATCAGTAGTCAGAACAGTCTTCTTGGGATTGAAGGCCTTAGTTTTATTCCTCTAAACATACTTCTGTTATTTGTAGCCAACAACTCAATATTTTCCTAGTATAGTCGTAAACCTTTCTCCATGCGGTGGGCTGTAAACTTGAGTCCATCTTGAATGTGTCAGTTTTGTAGCAGGTGCATATTTCTTGGATGCCTCTTAATCTGTGGTGATATAAAACTTCCCTCACTATAGACAGAAAATCTGGTGGTTTCAGAAAACTTTTGTTTCTCAGCAGACAAAGTGATTTGGGGATTAAAAAAAAAATCCTATTGACTGAAGGTAACAGTTTGGATCTTCGATATTTTGTGAACATCACAGCACCTCTCAGTAACTTGTAAATGGAGGCCCATCCACACGGGAACGTTGACTTTCCAAAATGATCTTTTTCTTCATAAACCTTCAGAATTTCGAGAAATGACTTCATCAACACAGAAACCCAGAAAATGACACAAAAGGCTGTAGTAACTATGCCAGGCCTATATGTGGTGCTGTGACGCTGCCATGAAAACACACCAAAAAACAAGTAAGAAGACATGTTACAAATGTTTGTTCCAATAAAGATTTTTCTTTTTCCCTTTTTCATGCTTGAATGTGGTTAAAATGTATTTGCTTTATTTTCTACAAATTAATGTTCTAAAGGTCCTGAAATCTTTTTAAAAGAATGACCACCTGATATGTATTTATTATTCTTTTTCTCAGTTTGTTTTAAAACTTTGAATTATCATTGTGCTGGTCGATTGAATGCCAATCACATTATTTTCTAAACTACATAGAGGAAGCTAACAAATTTTGTCAGTCTTGATCCTTCTAAGTTCTAAGATATTTTAGCACCAATGAATTAACAATCTGAATAAAATTGTATCACTTGCTCCAACGAAGAACTGTTTAACAAAATGACTAACTGAATGCAATCCATTTAAAGTTCAGGTTGAAAAACCTCAAGATGTCATCAGTTGAGTTTTCATCAGTTTTGACCTCTCTCTAACCCTGCATATTCAGAGATGCCTGCCTGCTTTTTTTGTCTCTTCATCTTAGGTCACTCTTCCTGAAGAAATAATTTATTGATAAAACAGCCATTAGATTTAGTACATTTCCTGTATGGCTCAAAGAAGCTGTCACTTGGGATGTTTCTGGCACTCTTCTGGGTTTTTGTACTACAACCGATGTGTTTAAATGAGCTTAAATACTGAAGAAAATGCTTATTTTATCAATTTTATATTTCTCAGATTTATTTTGTTTGCACAAAAAAATGATAATTAATTTATATACAAACAATCTGAAGTGCTGTTGCAGAATAAACATTCACCTTGAAACAGTGCCATGCCTCTTTTTGCACATTATGTTAAAAAAACTCACAAGTTGCAAATACTTAAATAAAATATCATAAAACTATTACATAAACTGTGCCACAGCATTTGAAAAAGCCAAAAATAAATCTAACATAAAAGTTGAACCTTTTATGTTTTCAATGGCAGGAAAAATTTCAGTTGTGAGCAGAAGATGCTCTTCTACAAGAAAGCATGCAATTCAGGAACATCTTTACCCTAAAGAGTTCTTTAATTGTCATTAACTAATTTATAATTTGGATACTCAATTGAAGCAGACGCGTACAGGTTTTCAAAAGAAAACAGGGCAGACTCTGATCAGCAGTTCCTGAAAGTACAACTTTGTTTATCAACTCTCCGTGGAAGAACAGAAGGATTTAACTTCATGTGTTAGAAGCCTATGTGGTCAGCAGCCTCCTCTTCAAGATGCTGCCACTTAATTATCTGCAGTTGTGAATTATCCACTTGAGGATTGATTTGTGAATGGCACATCTGAGAATGTCCAACTATTCTCTTTATTTGAAAGCTGAATGTCGTTCATTCTGAGTCTGAGGGTTTTCTCCTCTGATCCAGCCTCTTCTCCATCCTCCTGTCATTATTTTATGACATGAATAAGAGCTCAAATCACACCAACTGTATTTAGAGTCTCTGCATTGGCGACTTGTGTATTAATTTTAAGTTTCTTTAATTGGGTTTTTAAGTTAGGCTTGTTTTTATGTTTTGATCCTGCAGGTCTTCAGGAAGAGGTATTCTAGTTGGACCTGAAGTTAGAACTAAAACTCATGGTGATGCAACATTGTATTATCTTTTTTTCATGTCATGACCTTGGCTTGCAGACCTGTCTATCTGAGAACGTGAGATCAGCTGAGGGTTGATGTTTTTAAAAGCAAACTCTACCAAACTTCTAGTTTGACTCTTAATTGACTTGATTGAATTATAATTATTATTCTCTCTCTCTTTCTCTCTCTCTCTCTCTCTCTCTCTCTCTCTCTCTCTCTCTCTCTCTCCTCTCTCTCTCTCTCTTTATTGTGTGATTTTAATAATTTTTTTTGATATATATATTTAACATTTTAATGCCTGCATCTGTTTCCTTTGTTCTGTTTTTTTATCTGGTGTGAAGCACCCTGTGTTAGACACTACTGGAAGAAAGGTGCTTATAAGTAAAGTTTGATTTCATTTTGTCCTTTTCAGCCAATCAACGGTTCAATAATTTGTTGGGCACTTGCTTAAGTCGTAGAAGCTCTTGCTTGAATTTTGAACTAGTGCAAAAACTTTGTGCAAGAAATTTTCTCTCAAAATAATCAAAAGTCAGGATGGGTGTCTCAAACCCTTCTTGAGTTTGTCACAGGCATCTCAAGTGCTAAAGCTGTATTTTTAAACATGATCAGGAACCCTCCTCTGACAGAAAACATGTCCAGGCCTAAAAATCAAAGAAATAATAGATACTATCTATTAAAACTGGTCCAAATCTGCTTATCTTCATTTAAAAAGTGTACTCCAGTAGATTAAATCATAACAGTGGAAGGGGCTGTCAAGGTGAGTGCAAAGCAGGCTGAGGAAGACATGATGTAAGGTGGGCAACAAAACAATGTGCATGGCCTAGAATACAATTTTGGAAGCCATGCACACAAAAAAAGCCATGATTTTTTAAAAACTGGCTGTGCAAAATGTGGTCACACAACTCTATTATTCTAGTATTTTCTTGCAATACTGTGTCAAGTTTGAGTTGCTAGTCTCCAATAGTCACAGCCCAGTAAGATGCTACCTTTACTAAAGTAGACTCAGACTTCCACTTATACAGCACTTTTTAACTATAGAGACTCAAACTCCACTAGAGCTTCAGCTTTGATCTGAGCTTGGAACTCACTGCCAAAAACTATTTAAATCAAGCTCAATGTTTTTTTTTTATTTGTCCAGCATGAAACTATCCCACATGTTCTATGAAATGGTGGTTTGTTTGATAAGCAAACATGGACTTTACCTAATCAACATTGAACTTAGGGATTGGATAAAAGTAGCAGAAAAAAAAATTGGTCAGTGATTTCCAACATAAGACAGACACAAGAGAGACAGAGAGAAGAGCTCATCTCGTGTCACCATGAAGGTTTTGTGTGTTGTTGTCGTGTTGAGTCTCGTCTCAGTGTGCCAGCCTGCATCGCTGGCCTGTGACTTGCTGCTCCAGCCAATTGAAGAAGGTCCAGATGTAAGTCATTTTCCACATTTAAAAACTACACTTTTGACTAAACTTGTTAACATCTTGTAGTGTGATTAAATATATTACATTGCTGCCAAGCACAAAGTCAAAAGAAACAAACAAAGTGACTGATGATTCCTTTGTTTTTCCCAGGTTCTTGGGAGATGGTATCTTATTGCCATGTCCTCAGATTATTGTTGGGTAACAGCACTGTTAAGTTCTTTATTTGTTCCAAGTTTTCAAATGGATGTTACCTCAACTGGAAAACCCCACTACTATGATGCCAACATGAGAGTAAAAATGTAAATTTTATTTACTAAAAAAAAATATAAAATTGTTTATATATAAAATGATTGAGATGATCAGTAATTATCCATCAAACTTAATTTTCTCCCAAATACCTGGTTGTTGGAGTGGCTAATGATGTTATGTGAAATATTTCTGTAGGTCTGGAGTTTGTGACACTAAAACCATACAATATCTCTATCAGACCAACGTGATTGCTGAAGTTGGTACACCCGATGGTAAGAATTTTGTGAACAAACAATACATGCTGAATGTTTTTGGTTCATGTTCCTTTAAATCTTTGTGCAACCTTTACACTGCTGATATCTCTGTCTTTAACTGGCTTTATTTGTGTTGCAGCTATTTGAGGCTTTGATTTGCAGCAAGGAAAAATGTTTAAAATCATAAAACTGAGGAAAAATATTAACACTGCAATGCTCAACTTGCACTGCATTTAACTTACTTTACGTGCTTTAAATTAATATGTTTGACACTCTCTGCGTATTTATTTATCTTATTTTTAAGTTTAATTGTACAGAAACTCCACTATAGCTTGAAATTAATGTTTGTTTCAATAAAGAATTTTCTTTTTACCTTTTTCATGATTGAATGTGGTTAAAATTTGCTTTATTTTCTACAAATTAATGTTCTAAACTGGATCTTCCGATTTATCAACAGAAATCAAAAAGAATCCAAAAGGTGTTATTCTTCAAAGTCGATGTCAAGACTGTCTTGTTTTGCGAGATAATGGCTTAGTTTCCTTTCTTGTGATTCTCAGTAAGTATAAGAGATGATTCAGAAAGTAAGTGATAAAAAAATAATATGTAAAGATGCACACATTTTGTGCTTGATTACACATGAGTTGTCTTTGCACTCTTTACCACCAGATCTAACTGTTTGAGACAGTTTTTGGTCCATCTGAAAATACTTATAGAAATAAAACATAGTTTATCCACTGTCAGTATATGTTGAGGATATTCTACATAACAAATTCATCTTTAATGTTTTGTCTCTTCAACAGGTAGGAGACCAAACATTACTGCGGCTGAGATGAAAGAGTTTGAAGTATTGGCAGATTGTCTAAGCTTGTACAAACCACAAGTTATGAACACTGATCACGGTGAGGTTTGATACATTGTTTTGGTTCACCAAAACCCTAGAATAGACCACTCTGACTAATGCTATCAGTAGTCATGCACAGGAAGGGCCTCCACCATATTGGAAGACAAAGTGCATTAACAGAAGAATGACTTAGATCAACAACATCTGCAATATTTATTTATTTACTGAGTTCAATGGAGGTGGCACAGTGGCGTAGTGGTTAGAGCTATCGTCTCCCAGCAAGAAGGTTGCAGGTCGCATCCCGGCCTGGGGCCTTTCTGGGTGGAGTTTACATGTTCTCCCTGTGCACATGTGGGTTTACTCTGGGTACTCCGGTTTCCTCCCACATGGACACGCATGTTAGGTTAATTGGTAACTCTTAAAATTGTCCCTAGGTGTAAGTGAGAGTGTGAATGTTTGTTTGTCTCTATGTGGCCCTGTGATGAAAAATGTAATACAAAAATCAAAATATTTAACCAGCTGTAAAGCAACGATATTGGCAGAAATGTAAGTTTCTGAATGACTTTGAACCTTACAAACATGTGCATATGAGAAAATAGCTGAAACATCCTAATGAACTGGTGTTGATTTCTTATCCTGATATTGTCATTTGTGAGTGAAGACCTGAAGTCATACAGAAGTCATCAAGCCTGTAATTAATATATGTCTGGTTGGGGGTAGAAAACTGCTGCCATAGTGAGGAATAGTGAGGAATGGTTACCACATAGTGACAACCAGGTTAGATGTTATGTAAACTAACATTAAAGTGAGCTGCTTTTTTTCATCTATTTCACAATATATTACACAATATTCTCATTAATAGTTGCACAATGCAGTGAATGAGTCTACTATTTTAAATATTCTGTGTAATCAAAAGAATCCATACAGCTGACACTGTTATTTGATACAGAAAGAGCACAGGTGAATGTACCTTCGAGGAATGATCTGTGCAAATTTTGTTATGACTGAGGCTCCTAGTTGAAAGGTCAGGCTGAGCAAAATTTGTCAGACATTGGTTTCTTTACCACTGGGATAATTTATGAGTTTGTTCTCTTTGATTAGTCACGTTTGCAAGAATTCTGAAATGACTTTTTATTTCTGTCAGCCCTATTCAAGCAGCCAAAAACCACACAAAAGCTGACCATTACAGGTGAACCCTGATCTCTGTGTTTTTTATCCTACTGTATTTATTTGTCCACTGCAACTTATCTTTCAACATAGTGGCTGGGTCATTTGCACAGAGGCTGTGATTACACTGCAGAGTGATCTATAGAGGGTAAAAAACAAGTTGTAGCTGTACTATGAGTTTAGATTTGTTTTTCTTTTATTATTTTCTGAAATGCGTTAGTTGCAATCATGCCCCAGATACCAGGGAAAAGTTTATATTAAAATGTTACAAAAGGTTAACTTTCCTTTTTTGTTCTTTTCACAGATTATGAAAACTGCAGTACACCAGACAACATAAATACTGATTTTCCAGAAATAATGGAAGCTCTTCCAGAAAGAGTAAAAAATGTGTTCTCAGAGCTCTTCACGTGTACTACAGATAAATATCTTTACTATCCCCGTGCTGCCTTTAGATGGGCTCAGGATACATGGGATACTCTTTGGTAAAAAAAATGCCCATGTAATTACCATAATACATACTGTTATGCAAAAAATCTGATTGATTCTGTAAGTCTGGTCATTCTGCAAAGATCTGCATGTACTATACCTGACATTAACCAGTTTACGGACCTTTTTAAAAGAATTGGTTTCAAAATTAAATTTATGTCAAACAACCCAGTTGCCTGTAAACTTTGTCATTCTATAGTTCTAGAAATCATAATTACTTACAATGGTTGCATTCCCAATCAAGTTATTTTGCATACACAATGGCTGTGCTTATTGTACCAATTTAACTTTTTTTTATTTTGGCCGCAAGAAAAAGAAAATTACAATCAAGTCACATGTTATCATTAGCTTTATGATGCAACAAAGTAGTTTGTTCAAAAAGAAAGGTGAGATGAAAACCCCATATGCAAACAGAAAACTCAAAAAGCTGGCTGGTGCAGGTGAAAATCATGCTTCAGTCCAGGAGAAACAATGAGAAAAATGGGTAAATCTAAAGTAACAAGTGCAAATACAAGAAGGAACAAAGATCAAAACAGACAAACAACAATACAAAGATCTGACAAATGGACAAGAAAAAAAAACAGACTGTAAATACACAGAGAGGTAATGACACATAAGAAGCAGTTGAGATAAATTACAAATAAATTAGATGAATGGAGGGTTGCTGGTACAGTTTTTCAAAATGAAACAGGAAGTAAGGTAAACCAAAATGTAAAACATAATCAAAACCAGACTAGACTAAAACTATAACAGAACTAGAAATATATGTGTTGTAAAAAAGAGCCTTTAAATCATCAGTTATCACATGAGAATACCAAGTTTGAGTTCCTCAACCCCTTATTTTGGATTGATCTTGTTGGCAGAAGTGCTGCTGCCGCCGGTACAGGGGCCACTAGTGATGAAGGCATTAAAAAACTTGTCTTTATCGCTTGTTTTGCCAGCGTTTCTCATTTTTTCTCCTCTATTTCCCTCTAAAATGACTGCAGAACCTAAATAACCTTCATACTCCACTCAAATCATTACTGTTATAGCAGAAAAAAAATGCAGCTTCACTGTAAAAAGTGTAAGCTGCTGCTTTTGTCATGCTAGTTAAATGCAATAATATTGACGCTCACTGCAGCTCTGTTATAAATTGACACTGAAGAAGTGCAAAATAAAACAGCTTTGTAAGAGAGGATACTTGCTGAGGGCATTAAGCAAAAAGAAAAAAAAATACTATAACTGAAACTCAAAACTCAATGGATGGATTACAAGTAAATGAGTGTAAATTTACGTATCAGTCTCAAAGTGCCTTTAGTTCAGTAAGTGAGAGAGAAAATGTATAAATTTGGAAAGGATACAGACCTTGCCTCAGTACGTCTCCCTTCTCTCTGGTGGCATCAGCAGTGTGGCAGCTTATTAGCTGCATATGTCCATCCATCACTGTTTCTGAATCAGTTTCAAGCTGCTGTCCAAAAGCTTTAACAGCCTCTCTGCAGTTTTGCTCAGACAATGAGAAGCTAAGTGAATTTTAGAAAACAAATTTAATTTGAAAATGAATGTGTTACTGATTTGTTACAAATCTTAGGAATCCCACAGCTGATGTTTGACCAACTCTGAAACAATTACAGTAATTGAAAGAAACAAAAATCATGACTTATTCCAACTTATAGTCAGTGTAAAAAACAACAAAATCATTTTAAAAAGGTTTGCTTTGAAAACAACAATGCTGTTTGCACAAGTCAAAGCTTAGTTTTCCTGAAATCTATGCAAACAAAAATGAGCCATTTTTGTCAAAAAGAAAATCTACAGAAACACAGTAATACAAGTGCAGGCTCATCTTCTGAGTAATAATCATTTTAAAATCAGGCAAAACTTGAAGAAAAAAAAAAAAGCTTGCTAGATTTAAGGGACCGTTTCACTGTCAAGTACAGGAAAGGGAACATCCTACTCTGCTTTGTTTTACTGAAATATGTCAAGAAAATGACATAAATATGGTATGTTGATCAATACTAGCTAATAATTTGTTTATTTTTTAACCAAGGTATTGGTTGTTAATGTTTTATTAGGTGATGCATGTTAAACTTTATAATTAACTGTTTTAAGATCATTGGGTGGCACAGTGGTGTAGTGGTTAGAGCTGTTGCCTCCCAGCAAGAAGGCTGCAGGATCTCATCCCGGCCTGGGGCCTTTCTGGGGCCTTTCTGGGTGGAGTTTACATGTTCTCCCTGTGCACACGTGGGTTTACTCCGGGTACTCCGGTTTCCTC
>JAOXNZ010000166.1:7120831-7135720 GCA_028566095.1 Kryptolebias brasiliensis
TCGCACAGTGACTGCTGGAGATAGGCACTGGCTGCCTGCGACCCGGAATGGAGAAGCGGTTAAAGAAAATGGATGGATGGATTGGCAGTAACACACACACAGAAGCTTGTATTTCTATCCATATTAGGACATTTTATTGAGTTCTATTCATTTCTGTAGTCTACAATGACCCTAACCCTAAACATAACCATTACTAGTATATGCCTTATCTAACCTAAACTCAACTCACACCTTAGCCCTAAACCTAACTCAGCCATCTCTCCATCCCTTCATCCATCCATCCATTCATCTGTCTTCTACCCCTTATCCATGGTCGGGCCGAAGAGGCAGCAGGTCCAGGAGGGAAATCCAGACATCTCTCACTTCATTGGCATTCTCAAGTTCCTCCTGGGGGATCCCAAGGCATTCCAAGATCAGCAGTATATATAATCCCTCCAGCAAGTACTAGATCTGCCTTGGGGTATCCTCCCAGAAGGACGTGCCCGTAAAACCTCCAGAGGTAGGCACCTCGGAGGCATCCTAATCAGATGCCCAAACCATTTCAACTGACTCTTTTCAATGAGGAGAAGCGACTCTACTCCGATTGACTAACATACAAAGGAAGCTCATTTTAGTCACTTACATTTGGGATCTTATTCTTTTGGTGATGATCCATACCTCATGACCACAGGTGAGGGTTTGAATGTAGATGGATCAGTAAATTGACAGGTTTCCCTTAAACATTTATGACTTATTTTTTACATAAACATCAATTTATATATTTTAAAAAAGTTAAATGCTAACTTAACATTGAAAATGCAATAGAAAAGCTCACGTGATTAGAAAAATGTTTATCCCTGAAACTTATACACAAATCAAACGTTTCAGTCTTTACTAATCCATTTCCGTGCTGCAGTGCATTTATAAATAGATCATAACCCCCACATTGCAAAAGCCAAATAATTATTTTAGATAAGATCTAGTTTTACACAGCTGTTGTGTTTTTTTTCTGTTGTTGGTGTCTTTGTCACATTTTTTTCTCTGTGTAAATGAACTTATCTGAATGTTTAACAATTTTATTTTGCAACGTTCCTGGAAATGTTAGTGCTTTGTCCTGAATGGTTTCCTTGCCAATTCAGTTTAAACACTATCAATAAATTTTAAATACAATTTAAAAGCCACAATATGATGTTTGGATACATCCACTTTATTTATAAATGTTTCAATGTTTTGATCCATTAAATCCATAACTTATCTTTATTTTATTTTTTTCATAGTGCTTTGAACCATAAGCGTAACGCAGATTACTGTAGAACAAAAGCCTTTCAAGGAATAAGTGTGGCATTAAAATGGCTATTAACTACACTATCATTATTACAAACTGTAGATCAATCCAAATCTTTTTAATTGGTGCTTTGAAAAGCTGAAGAAGTGTCTCATTGACTCATTTCAGTACTGTAAATAACTATGATGCATAATGATCAACTATCCCTGGAGTCCATGAATCACCTGTACCTTGACTAGCTTCACTCACTGTAGGACGTCTTTACTGTAGAGTGCAGCTGTTGTCTTTTCTGTTGAGTGAAGTTTTTGATGGGAGCCTAAACAGCAATTTGAAGGTCTTCAACTTTTGCTGAAACTCTCAGGGTTCTCTGTGACTGATGAAGTCCGTAGATCCTTAGTCATTAAAGCTGTCGCAAGTTTGTTGATTCATTTTCCCTCTCTCGGGATCGAAGGATAAAGCTGACAGTTTCTTGTTAATTCTCTGCTGATAAGTCAAGGTGGCTGTGTACTTGAGGCTGCAAAGGTTAGTGTGGGGTGAAGATAGTAGGCAGGATTCTCATGGTTGTATCACCAACAGTTCAATTTCTTACAATACATTGTCTTACAGACATTATACACTAGATGTGTTTTTATTGAGGGTAATTTCTCTTTACATATATAATCTAATGTGGAGCCATGTTCAAAACATAACCTTCTGCTGCTGAGTTTTTCCCAGTCCACTAAACCATAGTACCATTTGTATAACATTAGAGCGACATAACAAAGCTTTATATTTGGTTGCTATGCAACAACACAACAATGCAAACTTATTGAAGATAACAAAAACTAAAACCCATTAACTTTTGAATTTTTGCATTTTTTAGCTTAAAAATCTGCCATTTTTGCATAGTCTAGATTTACATCAGAGCATTAAAAAACTAATTCTAAAAATATATTCATTTGTCAGAAATCAGGCCCATCTTTAAAAGTTTAAAATGAACAGTCTTCCTCATACTTCAGCCATTTCTTATTCTAATAGAATTTACAAACAAAAACAATGCTGCTATCCTATGTTAAAATGATTAAATTCTATATATTTTATTGGTAAGTACCATCTAAATTCCTAATATTGTTGAGTGTTTGCATTCACTTTTAAAAGCTCAAAACCCACAAATAACACAGAATTGTTCAAACTTGTATAAAAGTTCCTTTGACAAATAATTACAGCATGGGAAACAGGACTTCTTTAGCTTTTTTACTGAGTGCTTTAACTTACTAATTTGACTACAAACCACTATATTTACTCCTTTTGCATTTCTACCTTGAAGCTGAGCCTAAATATGGAGTCAAGGTTCTGCAGGCCTTCAGGTTCTGACTGTGTTTATGTATCAGCAGTGGTGAGACAGCACTTTGGGCCGTTATGAGCCTCTCTGTAAATGTCAGATGGCAAAATGTGAACTCTAGGCAGCTAAGAAGGGACGACACTTTAAAGGATGACTTTGTGTAGATGTGACAAAACGTATCTTCACAGAGTCACTGGGTTCATCCATAATTCAGTGCCTGTGTTCATGTTTGTGAGTGTGGAAAAAAAGAGGGATTTGTGTAGAGTATGACAAGCGAAGGAAAGGAGACATATGTAGGGAGAGAAAAGTGAGGCGATGACAAGAGGACAACTCAGACATTTTCCAGCTATTATGAACATATTTGAACTTTGAACATTACTCTGATGCTCTTTGTGTGTATGTACTGTGAGCGTGCACACGTGTGCTCAGTTTGAGAGAGACAGACACAGTATAAAGAAAGATTTCTGTCCTTCACAAACTGATGTTTTCCTGAGTTAGAGGTTCTACCAGCGTGGCTGAGTGCTCACTGTCATGTTCTCCACTGGAATGTCAATCTCCCTTTGTGTTTAAGTTCACTGTACAAGTTTGCTGTCAGTTGAGCTCCAAGGAGATGTTCCTCACATTTGAGCTCCACTGCTGCCGGATATAACAGTACAGCAGTAACCAGCAACAGATTATACACAAATATCACATTATGAACTGCAGCAGGTTTAAATGACGAGCCTTCAAGGCAGGGAGACAGAAATGCGGCCTCCTGAAAAAGCAGTAAGCAAAGTCATTTTTAAGTGAATTCTGTCGAAAGAATATAAATTGTTGCTTCGTCTGATTGGAAGTCTGTGCATTCAGCCATAGAAGCTTTCACCTACGTAAGCTCCAAACAAAATTATACGTTCAATACACCATTAATACATATCACTCTTCTTGACACTTTATGCAGTTTAAGTGGCAGAGGATATGAAAAGAAAATGATGAAGGGCTATATGAATAAAACATTGACATTTGGAAAACATATAGATAGGGTGGCTGTGTCTTATGTAAATATGCAAAACAAATATCATTCCAGGGTATATACATAAATGGAATCTTCTTTAAGACGAAGCAGCGAGACGATATGCTTTGAGAATGGAAATCTCATTAGTCTGATATCAAATAAAAGCAGTCATCTGGAGGGAATGGCACCGACACTGCGGTGAGAGAGCACAAGACACAGAAGGGGAGTGAAATTTGTCTTTGAAGTCAGTGGTATTTACAGAGAAAATTTTGGGCTATTTCAAGCTGTTTTCATTCTCTAAAGTCAGCAGGTCGGCTCTTGGTGAAAAGAAAAAAAAAAATTTTGCTTCAAAGCTGCAGGCAGCCTATACTCATCCCAGGGCGTCAAATACTGATATTTTTCAGGACCCCTTGGTGCCTCTGAAGGAGCCACAAGGTGTTTGGATATGGCGTCCAGACTTACAAACTATGGCATGCTAAACACAGACACACAAATGCTTGTTTTGAATATTTTACATAAACACAAATGAATGTCACCCTGCAAAGGTTGAAAAGGAGCAGTTTTTAGTTTTAAGTTTTTGCTTTATTTTGGTTAGCTTCAGGGAAGGAAAAAACAGCAATATGTCAAAGTAATGGAGTGTGAATAGGTTGGTCCAGAGTCAGATTGCAACATCATGCTTACATGTTACAACCATTAAATCTTTTTCAACCAAGTTTCTCAGTGCTGAAAGTTATGAATCACTTGTTTAATGTGATTTCTAAGTTTTTTTTTTGTGTGAATTAGGCATGGGATTTACAACAACTGTAGTGTTCCTACATGAAATGTGATTGTTAAGACCCATTCTACATAAGTGTTTGAATAACAACAATCCATGTTTCAGCTGTCACATCTTTGTTTACCTCACGCTCCACCATTTATCCCATCACTGCTGCAGACCAGTCTCTGGGGAATAAGACTAAACAATCAAATTATTTTTTGACACACAATCATAATCACAAACTGCATTTGCATGATGATGATTTATGTTTAATTGTCTCACAACATTATTCACAAGACATCCCAGGGATGACAAAACTGTCAGACAAGTTGCTCTTAATGAGGTAAACTGTGACTGTTAATCTCTACAATAACATTTACATAAGATAAGTTTATGCAGATGAGCAGATTAGAAGCAATAATTATGTCAGATAAAAAACAAGTAATTATCAAAGACATATCGTCTGCTTTTTGGGTCATCTGTCTTGAATCTCATTTTAAACATCTTAGTAGCAATGATGATGACCTAATTTGCTTAAATGCAGAAGTGGATAAATTTGTTGGTACCCATACAGCTCATTGAATCAATGCTTCATTTCTTCTGAAAAGTGATTCACTTTGAAGCAATGTGAAACATATTTTTGATATTTTCCTTATTATATTTGATTTATCTTTTATGTTTCATGGTTAATTTGTAGTATTGTTGGTACTTTTTGGATGATTAGGTTGTGTTTCTGAGGAGGGACAGGGCATAGTTTCTGTTCTGAAGAGTTATTCACCATGGCTTCTCAGAGTAGTAAACTTCTGTTTTGTTTACCTTAGAAAGATTATTATTAATTACATGCCTACCTCAACCAACAGACAAAGCACCATTGATCTTACATTTCAGAGTAACAGGGGTTCATTGGCAGAGGGCTGGTCATGCCATGAGGATAGGAACACCCCCTTAATTTGTTGCTATGACGATCACTTCCTGGAGGCATGAACCAGGCCCTGCAGATATCTGTTAACTCCGCCCAGGAATTGAGGCCACAACCGTCTGACTGGGAATGCATTCATGTTCCTCTGACCACAGATGCCAATATTATTAAAAAAGTATAAGGTTAATGGCATTGTAGCCAAGCTCCCAAGATGTGGACGCAGGAGGAAATGCAACCCCAGGTTAAGCAGACATTTGACAAGCCCCAAACTTTCTGAGACTGTTAAGACAAAACTGGAGGTTTACAGCCAGACACATTAATTATGTTTTCTTTGTTTTGTTTTTATTTTTACTGTGGAAGCGCACCAACAAATTTATCCATGTCTGTCCCTCCTTGAACCACTGTATGAAGAAAATCACAACTTCTTACAGTTTTAAAAGCTTTTTTTAACTATTGCTTTGTTTGGATTTTAGGGCTTTCTCTTGTTTTTTTAATGCAAAATATCTAAATCAACTTTTAGATCTGGAGTTTATTGACAGTTAAGACATAGGAAACACAAGATATTTTAAATCATTTATTTTTTTAAAATTTAGATTTAAAAATGTATATCTTGTTTTTATAGTTGCTTCCATTGAATGGTCCTGTATAATAGATTATTCAGCCTACCTGACAAGGCTCTAAATGATGACTGCATCTATTCTCTTATTTATCAAAAATGCTGTATACACTAACATCTTTAAAGTTTCTATGTTCATGCTTCAGACATCAGCTACATCATAATCACTTTCATTACCACCACCAGCAGCTATATCCACCAATATGATGTGAAAAGCTTAAAACAGTGCGTGTTGTCACAGCTGATGATGGATTCAGGGGGCAACGCTGAATGTTGATCAAGGTGAGCCATGGAGGAGGCCGTGCTTGTCAGGGACCTGCCAGCATCCCGGACCAATCTCTGCAGTGAGGAGATGGAAAGAGCAGTGCTCTGAAATCCATCATGTGCCACCTACGAACAGAGCACTGATAGAGAGGAGCCGCTGTCCCCAAAGTAACAACATGTGAATGATTTGAGGTTTTAAAGCTCTTGGCACTATTTCAGAAGAAATAATTAATGCAGCACGTTTGTAAAGATAGAATCACAACCTTTTTCCCCCTTTTGCTTCTTAAAAACAAGGATTAGACCAAATTATGTGCCAGACTTTTGTAATTATATACATGTTTGATCAATACATCAACATAGCTGATATCAGCTTTTTTGATATTAGAGCCAAACAAACAAATGAATTAATGAATGAAACACTTACTTTATAGACCCTCCCCACAAACACATACAAACCTTAAAATCAGTATGTACAAATTCACTTCTCAAAGCACTTTGCATTACAATGAAGAGGAAATTAATGAGTGCCTCACTTGACATTTCGTTTACTTTTATCCAACATTTTTTTTAGATTAAATCAGGTTACCTATGCAAATATTACAACAGAGTTTCATATTTTAAAAAATGATTTGTACAGGAAAAATAAAATCTTGCTGGCTATTTTTGTTATCACAATGTCTAAAAATAGGAATAATGTTGATGCTCATAACCTGGTAGTTTCAGTCACTCAAACCTCTTTTTTATTATTTACTTTTTGGAGAATGCATGTTATTTAGGAAATGCTATAAATATGTGCTATTCTTATGGCTGGCTTTATATATTTTGTGTAGTGCCCATGATCACTGAAATACTGGCCTAGTCATGTTTTTGATTTTAGCTAATCAGCTAAAATGCTTCATCTAACTTTTATTTCAGCTTCAAAGTGAACTTATTGCCTTGTTTTACCTTTAAACATGCCAGTCACTTACATAGTTTATAACGATCATTGTCAGTTCATAAGATTCCTCTTCTATTGGTAATTTTGTTTAAGACTAACTAGCCAGAGTTGTAGTTTGACATTTGAGCTTTATTTTTAATGCTTCATTGAATGATTTAAGAACAACCCTGTGTGATTTAACCAAACAACCCTGTGAACAACCCTGTGTGATTTAACCAATTTCTTAAATCCAAGAAATGTCAACTTGTATTTCAGTAAAACTTTTGTTTTTTTTATTGTTTTATGTGAGGAGACAGTCACCCCTCCATCGTGAGTTTTTGGCCCTCCCTTAATGATTCACTAAAGTTTGATTGTTTTGAGGCCAATCAGAAAACTGTAGGATTGGATAAGAAACAGGAAACATCCACAAAACTAATCAAAACTATGCGTGCCTGCGTTACTCAGAAGTAAACACGAGGCAAAAAATCTTCTCTTCTGTTTGTTTTATTTTGCTCTCTAAGTTTTCTTCTTTTAAATTTTTTTGTGTTCTCAGTTACACCTAGTTTTCCACTTTTAGCTTTATTTAACTTGAACTGCCTGCCTCATGTTTTTATGTGGCAGAGTTGCTTTTGTGCAACTTTTTCTTTTGTAAGTCACTCACTGCTAGAAACTTTCTGAAACTATAGCAATAAATTGTGCAAACTGAAATTTTGAATTCAGACATAGCTAGATAAAGTAACAGATGGCTCATGTCTCCCTCTGCTGCCTGTCACCAGTCTGGTCATTCTGGGGAACTCCAGTCCGAAACCAGCCTCCGAGTCCAGCCAGCCCCTATCTGCCTGGAGCCACTGTAGAGGTGAATCATCTGAAAGTAAGGTGACCTGCGATTCAATAATTGCTGCTTGCTGCCTCAGCTGGTTGATCTCACTGGTGCCAAGAGTTGTCCTCTAGAACCTTGTCTGGTTCAGCACTGTTTGATTTTTATCTCCTTTGGCTCAATTTTCTTTCACCAAACTCTCCATCAGAAGTTATCACAAACTCCATTTTGCTTCAAACTTTCACAAATGTCATGTTACCTAAATTTCCTTTTGCCTTGGTTAAAAATTCCTTTTTTGTATAATTTTGTGATATCAGATTTGGACAAAACATTACATAAAAGGTGAAAAATATACATTCTCAGCTTCAATGTTTTGTGCTGTAATTTATGGTCACTATCAAAAGTCACAGAACTTTAGGGGCTTCTGACACTTTCAAAATAATGAGACTTGTCTTATTATTAACAATAATATCATAGCTGTTTTCCCCACTGGACGAGTAGTGCCCCAAATGAGTACATAATTAATACATTTTATTTATTTTTTACATGCTTACCCCTACATTTGCTATTTTCTGAAAGTAAGCTCTTAATGACTATTAGATTTTTGGGAACTCTTATTGTAGATCAGGCAGTTTTTTCTGGGCAGTCAATAAAAACATCCTGTGCAGTTTCAAGTATTGTTTATCTAAGAACAAGATATTAATAAAAAAGAAGCAAAACTCTAACAAACAATCTTTAATACAGAAAACTGAAAGCAAGTGAAAAACACTAGGCAGAATACATACTGAGTGAGCTAATGGCAAATGAACAGCAGGTGAGTGGCAATCAGTAAATAAGGTTCTGGTGTGACTCAAGCTGCAGAAACCAAGGAAAACAAGCTCTACAAAAAAAAACGGGAGAAAATCTAATTTAACAATTACGTGGAACACTAATATGTTCAACGATAAGTAAAATTTAAGAAAAAATAAAAATAAAAAAGCAAAATCAAAGAACATATTAAAACAAAATCTAAATTAAATTGAAAATCGTTGCAAGGTGTTCCTTTCTGTGCAGCTTGTATTTGTAATATTTCTATCAAGTCCTTTGTCCCACAAATTGAAATGTTGTACCATGTTTGGACTGGCTTTGCTATTCTAGGACACCCGCTTATATTCAATGGCTCTGAAAGAAGCAGGAAAGACTTTTATGATAGGTGCTGTGTTTAATGTTAATCATACTGTGCAAAACTGGGTCTCTTACAGGTAACCTGTCAGTGTTTTTGGTGCCTATCTATTCCCAATAAAGAGAATACTGCAAAACCACAAAATCATGACATGTGCTCATTAAGGATATGGATTTTATTTTTACTTGAACCCTTCAGCATTGATAATTTATAAACACAAACAAACCCTTTGTCCCACAAGTGGTTGGCTGGGATCAGAACACTGTATAGACCAATATATAAACAGGAATGAAACAAAACCTAAAGTCACAAACCATGACAAAAAATTCAATATGCTCTATAATATTAGTTTTACATTCTTTTAGTCAAAAGATTTATGAATCCATAAATGGACTATCCCTGTATACCAGTGGCAGACCATGTATTTCACATCTAGGCCTTCATTGGCATCGTACCTTTTTACTTCACCTACAGGTGAAAAAATATTGTAAGAATATCTGCAACCAAATCAATTTTTTTCTCTTCCTTCTGCAACAATATAGTTTAGCCTGAGCAAGTTCCTATGAACATTCTTTGTTAGCTCGTACTTCTACTATCTCCAACCATCCAGTCAAAGGATGTGACAATGATGACATCTTCATGAGCCTGCTAGATGGCCCCATTGTTGTCAGCTGATTGGTTAAAGCAACAGTCTTGATGCTTTTTATTTCAAGCTACAGGGTCCTGTACTAATGAATCTGAAGGCCTAGAGGCCGATTTATTTAACTAATGGAACACATGATGGCTGAAATATGACTGGATAAAAGCTCTAAAATAAACCTACATTTTTAAAAGCTGCACAACCAAGTAAAAAGCAATCAAAATAACAATTTAGACAATGATAAAAACATTTTATAGATAAAAAACAAACAAACATCTAATTATATTAAAATGTGTGTTACTGATTCTAATCATGTAATGTTTAGGCCAGCAGGGAAGGCCTTGCTGGCCCTGAAGGTCCAACACTGCTGTATACATACACAAGTACCCTTGGTGCTAGGACTTAGATTACAGGCATTGTGCATGTTCATTACAATTACAATGCAGTATGTTTTATATCATGTATGGAACAAAACTAGATCAAAGCATGTAATTAATCACCAGAGGACAGTTTTCAGTAAGGGAGGAGAGCTTGAAACTTAGAGAGTTGGTAAGGATTGCGTCAATCGTGACTGCAAAAAGCACTTGGCTCTGTAGCAGCTATTAATACCCATTCTGTGTGTTTTTTAAGTTGCATGAGTGTATGTGCTTGCATGCATTATTCTATAAATTGGTCCTGCTCTCAAATTCTTCTTATTTCCAGTGCTTGTGATAGTACAAAATTTGAAAAGGTTGCTCCTTTTCTTTAGCCAAAACCTATAAAATGCAGTGATCCTAAATCTCCAAAAAGAATGCAAGAGAGGGAGAAAAAGGTCAGTCCAACTTGGAACTGGTGTTCAAGGTTGAGGTTGTCAACAGAGTTACAGCACGGTTTTGCAGAAGAGGGAGACATGCAGCCCAGAAATAACAGAGTCCACACCATTGTTGTGAAAGTCGTCTCCATTTCCTGTGGGCTGCAGTGAGAGATAGAGATCTGAGAGGCAGCACCTTGATAAAGATCGCAGATTGATTGGGAAGCTTGCCCTAGGATTTAATTGAATTTTAACCAAGTCACAACATCTTAGATCTAAAAGATGACCCAAGCAACACACAATTTTTCATTCTCTGTTTTCATCAGGATGCTCCTTGCTCTCCCCATACTTTTGCTTATTTATTTGAAATTCATGGTGTCTGTAAAATGAGCCTGAATGTCAACCAAGACGCCCCACTGGCTGCTGCTCTCTGATTGATCTGCCTCACTGAAAACTCACTAATTTCAATTATACTGTATTTTTCCAATGTAATTATAAAGCTTTTAGTTTTCTTGTTGTAATTCTTGTGCAACGTGAAAATATAACATACAAAATAAAAATAAAATTACATGTTTATGTTTAAATAATTATGTACTAAACTAACTACATAAAAATGTGATTTGTGTCAATGAGATCTTGAGAACAATGTGATAGATTTGTACTAATAAAGCAGGAGAATTCTGACTTGTAGGCAACAATACCTCCAAATTGCATTCAACGTACCAATGGACAAGTTTAAAGGGCTGGTTTCAATGAATAATTATATGGATCAAATCCCCTTGCAAAAGCATAAGGTACATGATTTATTGAAAGAAAAAGCTTGAGCTTTGGTTGTTCTGCAAGAGCAGTGCACAAATATGCACACTTGGCTGTGAAAAAGAAGACTTTAAGACTGAAAACACAAAACTCTGACAGGAAAATAACTTCACGTTCTGGTAAAACATCTACGTATACTATGTATTTTGTAGCACAGTTTTGTCTACTGCTGTATTGAGGCTCACAGTCCAGTTTATAAGAAATTCAAAATCACACACACAGAAGAAATCATGAAAGATTTAAATTCATCTTAAGAAAAATACTAATTTCAACATAACAAAAAGTGGTCAAGCCAATGTTAAGTTTGTTCACTTTTTTACTAAGTACCAAGAGAGACTTGAAAAGCAACTTTTTACTAAAAACACCAAAAATAGGGTGCGTGATCCCTTTCAGTTCTCATTTCAGCTTTTGGTTCTTTCTATAATATCAGAACTCACTGAAAATAGCATAGACCCAACCCAGGCTGTTTTTCAGATTCTGAAGAGGTGAGAACTGTTGGCACAGTTTTTGATGAGATCGGCCATATTAAATACAGCAAATTTGGCTGTTTTACAATAAAGGCACATAACTTTCTGCTTTGATCATGTCAGAATTACCCCAAATTGACAAAATGCTGTAGCAGCAGCACAAAGGATGGTAAGTCACTGTCTGGAAAGTGATTCCTCAAAGTCAGATGTACAACAATAACAACCACATTTTCCCAAAAAACTTTTTCGAACTCAGCCCCCATATATAGTTCTTTTTATTTTCTTGGCAACTAATCCTACATGCAACTGTGAGCTGTCATGCCCAGTCCTGGCTTGAGCATGATAGCATGTTTAAAAATATTATTCAGTATGCATTTCCAGATGTTTATTTTCACTTTCAGATACATTTGGGTGAAGTATACTGCCTGCTGAACCCTTGGAATGGCTTCAACAGCTATTTGGCTGTTGCTACAGGAGGTTCTTGCTACCATAAGCAAATTTTGTATGCACTAATTACATTAGTCCAATAAACTTATTGCAGCATACACCTGAATGTATTTAGCAAAGCAATTTGCATTTAGTGCTTCTGAATATTGTTTTTGATTGATAGAAAGGAGAAAGTTTCTCTTTTATATGATTTCACAAGTATGACTTACTGCAACATTGCACAGTATTTTTACCCCTCAAACAATCAATCCAGCAAACATTCATCCATCCTAAGCTGTCTATTGATGGGAATGTTGGCATGTTGTTGACACTCAGCATCTGCTATCAATAAATAATGTGAACACAGCACTCAATGGCTTAAAAAACAAACTTATTCATATATTACTGCAATATTTTTCTTCTCTTTTGTGGGTTTCTCACACCTGTCTTTTCTCAGGCTTTGCTCTGAGAGTTCTTTCCTCTTCATCTCTTGACGTTGTCTGACAAAGTAAATCCTGACAAGCAATTCAAGCATGTATTTCTGCTGTCATGCACACAGTTCCTAATCTTAATTACTCACCGTTCTCTGCTTGAGCATCCTTGGACCAATCCAGCTTGGGTTTAAGTGGGTCCTTATGGTAGGACAAAGCTCCTGTTGTCTCTAAGCTGAGCTGTCAGGGTTGGACAAGGAGTGTGTGATTGATGCATTTCCCAGAGTGGCAGATTGTTCCGCTGAGTTGCCTCATGCACCAATAATGACACATGATGGAAACCCCTGTCAGTGAGCCATGATAGGAAATGAAGACGGATAGTGTCTTCGATGGAAAGTGATTTTGTTGAGCAGGAAGTTAAGAACGTTTTTGTAGTGATTATCTTGCACAATAACTGCCTGCAGTGCAGCATTTTGAGATACAAAGGATGAAAGTCTAACTTGCTTTTAGAAAGGAAAAAGAGTGGTTTCAATGTGTGTTTTAAGAAACGTGAGATTTTTGTTTCTGTTTCAAAACAGGTTTGAGGGGGAAAAAATGACAAATGATTTAAATATTGATAGGACTGCTATACCCTGTCAGACAGAAATGTGCTTAGTTTGGTTGGATTAATCATGTTTTTCCATCATTAACTGATTACTCTTGCTTCTGTGTAACATGCTTGTTTTCGTCACACATAATTATGAAAACACAAATGCCCGAGGTGCTAATCATCATAAAAGGAACTCCTTAACAAACCAAAGCCAATAGAAGAAGATGAGATTCATTAAACCATTTTTATATTTTTAACATTGCTGCATTATCTAAACAGTCTCACAGATGACACATTTTAGTGTGCCTCTGCCTTAGGTTTACACTGTAGAAATGAATCATTGTGTTCCTCCAGCTCACCGAGTGAAGCTGAGAGCACAGTCTGCATACAATGTGTACTTGAGCTGGCCTTGTCATTGGAAAGCAGAGCTAACACCCACCTCCTTCCCCTGGTTTACAGCTTTGGTCTCTTCACCTGAGTTGGGTGATTTTAATTTGTCAAAACTGTTTACCAGCTTGCCTCCAAGGCTATTACTGGTATGTCATGAGGGATAGGATGGGTAATGAAAAGCATACAAATGGCAGGTAAAAAGCAATGCTGAGAAGAGAGAGGGGCTAAGCAGATAATATAGAAGGGTCTTTCATGTAAAAAGGAGACCAGCATTGATTTATTATTCCATCTTTTCTCAAGAATCAATTATGCTAAAATGCTAATCGGAGACATTATGAATTTCCCTATTTGTTATGAATAATTCAAATATTTATTGGGTGTGGGTAGACATCTCAAATTACCCCTTCCTTAGTAGAATGCATACCTGTACAGCCTAATGAGGTGATGTCTGATGTCCTCTTTTCACATTCTAACAGGCTCTTACTGCTACGGCAGTGACTCTCCTTTATGCTGTACAATAGCAAGAAAGAGGTTGAACTTTCTGTCCCCAGATCATTGAAAATAAATTCACTTCTAATCAACAACAGCACAAATAAAGCCCTATCCAATACAAAGCAATGCAGCCATGACAATGGTGCAGTGTGCCAGGAAGAGGAATCCAAGAGGAAGTGTCACAGGCCAGAATAATGAGGCTACAATGACATGAGGATGACAAGTACACGTATGGCTGGCTGTCGTCATTTAAGTCCCACGGAGCGGACGACCACACAGTCAAACCGCATTAATGTCACACTGGCATCATCATGGGGTAATAATTATAAACCTGTTAACGACAGGTCAATGAACACTTCCTCTAATATCCATCTGGATGTGGCATCTATTCATATGATGTCATTGCACTTGTTACTTTTAATAAACAAAGCACACACCAATATGCCTGCGACCATGCTAACTACCACAGGATATTTTGTTTTTGTTTTCCATTTGAAGTGCCATGGTAGCAGCTATGCTTGCAAATTCAGATGTTCTTGTAAAGAAGTTAACTTTTATTTAGAAAAGAAAGCTCCCAACCTTCTGGCCAAAGGGATCAAAAGAAAAAAAAAAGTATCATCTTATCAATTCAGTTATTTTTATTTTTTTATTTTATTTATAATATCATAACCTATGGGTTTTACTTTACTTCTTGCTTTATTTTTTTAAGGGGATATTTATTTGTTTTTTGCCTTTCCTTGTTGTTAATTGTTCAGACCTGATTCCTAATCAGTTGATTATTTCTTGTTGGTATTTAACCCTCTTGGTTGGCTTAGTTATGT
>JAOXNZ010000166.1:7173512-7187802 GCA_028566095.1 Kryptolebias brasiliensis
CAGTAAAAAAGACTTTTTTGTGTGTGATTTCAGGTCTTTTAGGTGTTAATAAAGTAGGTCAAAAGAAAAAAAAAAACTTGAAATTCACACTTGGGTGTTTGTGTTGAAAATAATGACTCAGAACATGGCAGGTTAAACCATTTTTAGGGTGAAATATGAAGGAAAATCAAAAATAGTCCAAAAACGTCCAGTTTCATCCTAGACCCCAGAGGGGTCGAGTCAGTGCTAACACATACAAAGTAATTGTGCAAGATTTATGTTTAAAACTTTGCCAATTAACTATTTGAGTCAGTTGTGTTTGTCTGTTAGCAAAATATCTCATGAACCATAAATTAATTGAAATGAAACTTTCATAAAATAATCACCTAATAGACATTTACAACTACTTATCTTGTAGAAACAATCCACTTCACGATGACTTCCGCAGCTGACTGATCTTAGGAAATACAAAAATGGCTAGAACTCAGCCAGTTTTACAGACCGTAAGCTAAACCTTAGTGTGGTAGTAGCCTAGGGTCATTCACAACACATACTCTGATCACTAACACATCTTACATAAAACTGCACATAACGTCACTTAAAAGGTTTGACCAAAGTGGCAAGTGGCTGTAACTCCATCCCTTCTCAACATAAGATGATTTTAGTTTTAAACTCTGGCATGACAGGTGGCAGGCAATTTGAGTTCCTTCAAGGATTTCTAGGCCTTTGATAGATATACTGTTTTAACAAGAAAATTAGGTGAAGGGGGGTCAGTGATATGCAGCAAGTGTCATGCAGTTGGACTCAAACCTCAGAAATAAGTCAATGTTTAAATCTCTGTACATCAGCCACATCCTCGTCCTTTGAGTTACTGAGGTGCCCTAAAGGACAATTTTAACCTGACATCCATTGATGTCTGACTGGCAGAAAGTTCAACTTGGTGTCATCATGTATTTATTATATTAATATCTTATGTAAACTGATTTAAAGGGGGAGACTTTAACTCGAAGGTGTTGGCATTAACACCCTTCAAATCTCTCTTTAACACCTCCTTCAACTTCCTCCCCTTCTATCAGCTAACAGTTTAATCTGAAACTCAAGCCTCGGGTTGCAAAAGTCACTCTACATCTTGTCAGGACAATATTTTCACTGCCTCCTTTTCCCAGCGGCGATGACCTTCCCATGTCTCTCTGATCTGTGCAGCAAAGACACCCAGTTCATGTTGACAGGGCTGCAAAAGGCAGCCAGCCATATCTTAATCCATTCTAGCTCTCCTCTGCTTTGGCCTGAGATGTTCAAGGTGCTGCTTGAGTTCCCTCTCCAACATAAAAAAAGAAGAAAAAAAAGTTTTCTCCGCCAGCTAATATATTACTCTAAAAGTAAGATGCTACTAAAGGTTGGGGAGGTTTATACACCTGACAGAAACAGAGCTATTCTTTTCTTTCATGCTATGTAACTAAGACTGCCAATTTTCTCTGACCTTCTCTTTGATATTTTCAGGCTGTGTTTGGAAAAGTGTGCATGGATTCAATTTGCCCGAATGGTCTTATGTTCAGCTAAAATTGGGAACAAATAACATTTTTACTGTGGAAAACAATGTTTAGAGCAGAAAAACTAATTTTTCTCTCAGATTCTAAACTGATTTCAAATTGTAATTAGCATTTCATTCACTATAAGGGCTACAAGATGACAAAATATCTTTCTTTTTTTTTTCTCAGATTGAGGTAGTGCATTAAAATTGATGAATAAATCAAATCTGAAAACAAAATAAAGGCCTTAAATAAAAGCTTTTTTTTTACTAAAATGCAGCTCGTTTGCTGCCTTTCATGCTAAATTTCTCAACTAAAATCATCTTGTGTTGAGAAATCACAGCATTAAAGCCATTTTGGTCAAACAATAAAAATAACAATATGAGTAATCCCATGCACTTGCTATATATTGGTTGATCTCAGATGATCTGTTAACACTCAGAGTATGTATTACTACCAGCTACTACCACAACAAACTTTAACTTAATTTCTGTAAACTTCATTGAGGTATAGCCATTTATGTGTAGTTGATTTGCTGTGGTGGCCATCTTAAACTGGGTTGAGGAGATTCATGAGATTTTTTGCTAACAGTATAGACAAACACACAGGAAAAAATGTTATTACCTTCGCTTTTGGCAACAAGAGACAATTACCAATTGTGTTTTTTTAAATACAAATTTATAAGTGGCTTTCTAGACCTTAAATGTCATGCATTAATCACTTCCCATTCCACTTTTGTGTTGGCTAAAAACATAACAGTTGTAGACTGTTGCACTTTATACAACTTCATTCCTGTAAGGCAAAACCAGCAAGATAGATTGGTGTTCGTACTTGAAAATGACAACTAAAGGTGTGTGTATGTTGCGCTTTGTTGCTGGTGGGCCAGTCAGAGCTTCTCTCCGGATCTCTCCACAGATGGAGAAGAGCGCCCCAGGTAGGTCGAGACCCAACCAAGGATATGAAACAGGGATGACCAGGCTCCCACCGGAAGATAACAGAGGAACTAAGGGATTGTGGGATCTGTGCTACAATAGATAATTAGTGATGAACATCTGTTGTTGAAGTTTCTGCGGTACCTTGTGGGCCAGAGATTTCAAATCACTTTTCGACTTAGAGCAAAGAGCACACAACTCCAGATATTGGCAGTGATCAATAATATGTGTTTATCATTGAGTTTCATTTTAGCTTCTGTCATTGTGATCAAAACATCAAACCGATTAAACAGAATTAAACATAATGAACAATTCTGAAGTCACAAAGATAGTATCACTTTTACCTTGAAGTTTAATCTCATCTCAGTCTTTAGTGTAATGGTAAAGGGTCCACTTTTATTTGGCTCCTTTTAAACCTCTCTAGGTTCTGCAAAGTTCTTTCCAGAGTTTCTCATTCACCCATTCATACACACACACCCACACACAATGAGTGCTTTCTAATATACATTTTACACACTATAGACAGCACATTTTACTGAATATTCTCATTCATACTCTGATAAGCATATTGGTGGGCAGTGGGTGGTACAGTGTCCTCTCCAGAACACTTTGGCATGCTGCAGTGTTGGGGATTGAAGCCCTGACCTTATTATTGCTAGTACATTATGTTGTTTGGCTAGGAAGCCACTGACAAAGACAGAAATAAACCCAGAGTCAACAAAGTTCTTGCTTCCTAAGCTTTGCAGATTTCCTACAGTGATGCAGGTTAAGTTACACTATTTTATTCTGTTTAGCTTGTTTTGGCCTAAGTTCCTGCTGTTCGTAGAGCAAACATTTTGATGGTGGTCTTTAAAATACTGTATAAAATCTAAAACATGATGGAACAGATCAGCACTGTGCAACAACAAAACATTTTCAGAAAAGTAAGGAGGAAGGTGAGAAATCCCCCTGCAACTCACCATAAGTTGATTCGTTTACTCTCTACCACCAGAGATATTAGAGCTGTATGCTGTGGAAGCCCAGCCAAGCTGACCTACGATGACCACCAGTGTTACAGAACACAGGTGATCTAGCTGGACCTCAGAGGACTGAATAACATTTTAGACCATCAACACTCCCTTCAGCAAAATGAAAATCAATTTAGTTCATCAACGTCAAAGAGAAAAATGAAAGCACTTTAATTTTAACATCATTTTCAAGTTTCCTTAAACGTTGCACTGGGATTGCCTTGTGGCTGGTGTGACGTGACTAACCATTAGCAAAGGAATAGATTCTATTTAGATTGACCAAAAATAAAGTAAATAAATAAATACTGAGTTATGAATAGCAAAATGGGTCCAAGGAGAAATTCAGTTAGAAATTCATCAGCGTTTCATTTTAGCATGTCTGCCTCTCCCTTTCTGCACATTCAGATAGATATCAGCTCATTGCAAACCTCACTCCTATTAACACATTCGCTGGCTGTCAGGGGAGGAAGTTGAAATTTTCACCTTTCGATCAACCCCCTCCCCCTGTCTGTTGACACCCACCTTCTCAACCACTTCTCCCTTTTTTTCTTTCCTTTGCTCTGTCTGCTCCACAAGTTCCACAAAAGATAATTTCCTTTTCAAATTACAGCAGACCCCTTCACTGACCCGGGGCATAGTGATAATGCAGTGTGGGAGCTGAGAGCGTCTCTGATGAGGAGCAAGAGCAAATGCACAGGCCAGCACTAAAGTCAACATCATACTCGGACACTGAACAGCTTCAGACTTACTGAACAGGTTGGTTAAGTTAGATTCCTCTACTGTGTTTTGGTTTAACCCTTACATACTGTTCATATTTAATACCTTAATAGTATGCTCCAGGTCAATTTTGACCCAGGCCAAGAATTCCCTCATAATAAGTGTCTATACAGAATATTGAACTATAGATCTATTTAAAAGGTACAAATAGCCTATCTGACATTATTAACTGGATGATTAATCCTTCATTAATGTTTCTGAGAGTAAAAAGAGTGTACTTTTTTGGGTTTTACACCACTTGTTTTTGGATAAAAATATCCAATATTGCACAATATCCTGCCCTGTTTTACTTTATACCTGCCTCATGTAGGCATGTAGGTCAGTCACATACATTATCTTCCATTACTATACTGTTTAATCCCTTCCGTATTTGTCAGAATCAGAATCTTTGTCATTTGAACAACATTTTTTTTCAGAGGATGACAGGAGGAAGAGCTGGAATGGTGACAAAATGTCAGATGCATAAGAAGTAGCTGGTCCTGTGGGTTCTGGAGTCAATCGACATTACATCCTATTCCATGCCATCTGGTCTGCAACTTGATTTGGAAATGAGGACCAACTGATGGTATTGTGTTTTTGACATAAATGTCTCCCTTGCTACCCACTCTTCTCCCTCAGAGTCATTTTCATCAGAGATAATTTGAGTTTTCCTCCGTTTCTCCTTTCTCTGACTGCTCCTCACCTTGAAAGATCAGATCCAGGACCTCTTGCTGCCATAACCTCAATCACTGAAACAGCAACTCAGGTCCTTTTATAATGTTAAAAGAGGTTCAGGGGTCAAAGATTTATACATTGCAGATGCAGATATTGTGTCTGTGTCAAGACCCAACCCCCCACCCCCATACTTTACATACATGGAACAGAGGTCAGTCACAAGATCTACACCTGCATTGTGACAAAATAATCTTGTTGGTGTGTGTGTCATTTACAATATATGATCCTTCCTATGCAGTTTTATTCATCCACTATTTTGAGATTCCTCCATATCAAACACTAGCAGGTGCTTGTCTCTGCAGGGAACTGGGCAAATGTGGTGGGAGCACAAACAGATTCCCTAAAACCGTCATTTCCCTTGGTTTGACCCACACTGCTGGATCTAAAATCCATTTTAATGAATGCAGGTCAAATTTGACCCATAACAGTCTTAATCTGCAAAGATTTGTAGCACCTGTACAAAAGTATAAACTTTCTAAATATTGTGATTTTTGTTTGTTTTGGCTCATTTTAGGAAAAAGTTGTCAAATTTCAGGCTGACAGAATGACATTTAAGGTTTTTTTTAGTACTGTCAAATATCAAAACAGGTGAAATTTGACATTATGTAAAAAATGACAGTTGCTTCACAAAGTCTAGCTGATAGTGTATGCGCGAGTACAGTATGTAATGCTTTAAATAGCAAGAAAAAAAACCTGTTTTTGATAGGAAGCCGTAGCAGAACGTGTGAATGACTTGCCAAAGCAGCTTGCGGGGCTGTGTTGTGATTCATAAAGTAATCACCTCTCAGTCCAGTCAGGCATGAGAAACACAGAGAGGGGGACGTGTCAGGTACAGGAAGGAATTCTTTGATATTAGAATTCAAGGCATCTACGTCTTGCCTTGAGCAGGATAATCCCATTATGCCTCGGGTCACAGCGGTGCACACACAAAGAGGTGCAACTCACCTCAAAATAAACTGCTTACAGTTTGACTGGGAGAGCAGAAACAACCATCAGAAATAACATCACACTCCAACCCAAACTGAATTAGAACATCCAATTTATGGGGGAAAAAAAGTAACTCAGATATTGAAAAGAGAGAACACCCCAATTAGATTGGGAAGAAAAAAAAAATTCCAGACGCACTTTTACAGTTCATCTGGGTGTACGTGAGATTGAGCGGTTTTTCATTACAGTCTGTCCGCTTTCATTATGAATCGAGAAAATCTAATTTTGCTTGGTGTATCTGACAGTGTTTCAAACTAATTTATCCTGTCAAGAAGAACCCCTTGCAAACCCACCAGATGGTGTTTGTGTAAGTGAGCATTTTGTTTTGGTGTCCATATTTTGTACGGTGCAAGACCCTTTGTGATTTAGACCACTGTTTTGTTTTTGTTTGTTTACTTTAGGAGAAAGAGAATTGTCTCTACCCATATGTATCCAATGACTAACTCGTCTGATTGAGATAAGCCTAAAACAGAAAGAAATTTTCATTTCCCTTAAAATTATAATGATTACTTATTGATTTTAGATATCAGTCAATTAAAATAAGATAAAAAGGATCCTGGATCTCTGCAATGAAGATGAGCTGATATTTTGGTCTAATATTGGGAAATCCAATAAAAATAGGACTGGTGAGTCAGTGTCATCCACTGAGACGTTGTACACTCCCCTGACCACAGCTAGGAAAAGCCATTTTACTAATATTATTTTCTGCTTGAGATGGTCAACCAGGGAATTCATTCTAGGGGGAAGTTATGGGAGGATTTTAATCAACAGCTTCAGAGGCATCAGTCTGTAAAAATTGCAGTGAAACCAGCTATAAGCTAATAACCAACATACTCTAACACACCTGATAGAATTCCATTAGCATGGGATACACAGAAGAAGTTTAATGTGCAGGATGATTTAAAACCAATTTCTGGATCATTTTCTGTGCTGTTAAGATTAAATTATGGATGAATACTTGTTTGGTAAACTGCAGTATTTAAAGAAAATTTAAAACAAAAATGGGTGTAACCACATATGTATCCTTCCAGATATAAGGGAGAAAGAACATTTTCAGCCAAATTGTCATATTTGACTGGTTAAATAGCATGATTGAATGAACCGCTTACATCAGGGGGATCAGGAACTGAGAACAGCATTTTATCTAAGTCGTAAGTGACAATGCTGAGGTCCACACTTACAAGGAAAGTTTGCAAAAAATAAAAATAAAATAAGATTTTCTGCTGCATTTGTCGTCCACATGCAAACTGTTTCTGGTGAGAAAAATAGAAATATTGAGAAACACTTTCCAAAGTAATGATTATTTGTTTCAGGAGTGAGTGCTTTTGGTCTGAATGAAGATATTTTTTTCCCTGAACTCCCTCTACTACCTAATTTCCAGAGGTTTTTTTTCTCTCTTTTTTTTTAATCTAGAGAAATGTAGTTGGAGCTTTATTTGCTTGTTAGAAACCCACTGAGCACACAGAACCAAAATCCAGAAACAAAGTCTGTCAGGACTTTTTCAGCCAAGACACAATTGGATGCTAATTGTATAAGCCAATATTTTCTCCAAGCTAAACACAAGAATCCCTGTGTGAAAACAAATGCAAATCTGGCAGAAAAAAATGTGTGCAAGAGCTCTTGGGAATAAGGTGACTCATGGTCCTTTGTATAAAAATCCACCAACACCTACTGACGTTTTGTTCTCACTGGGTCACAGCAATTAATGGGGCCCATTTTTGATTGGCAGAATGTGAAACATGTTGACACATTTATTTCTTCACCTTTTTATGGTGTGATGGCATGACGATGGTGCAGTCAGATTCTGCACTTTTCTGGTACAGCGTCATATCTCCATTCAAGTGACACTTAAATCAACACACTGCTGCACTGAATTATTCAATTTTCATTCATGCTTCCAAAGCCAAATAATTTATCAGTGAATTGTTCAATGCCACCAACATAAAAACATTTAGCAATTTAAAAAATTTTCTTATGGAGAAATCCTGTTTGCCTCAACCTTTTGTTGGATTCGTTAGTGAAAAATAAAATTCAGCTTCATTTGAATTTTTAGTGACTCGCACTTTAGTTTTTTGAACCAATGTCAAAGGTAACTAAAAGTTTTCTAGGAAAAGTAGAAAAAGGATAAACTCTTTTTATCTTGTGTTACTTTTCAAGTTATATAAGGTATGAAACATTTTGTGTAAAAGTTTTTTTTTATTGTTTAGACTTATGGACCTGTTACTATTTATGAATTGAGGTACTTGCTGTTTTTAACCTTCATGTGAATCTTCAGCTGTTGTGAGCAAATATTAGTTGTGTAATTAAGGTTGTAACTGACTTGAATGGCCAGTGTAAACAAGACCCACATGATGGAAGTTTATACTTCCCAAGTTTGTGCTTTCTGTCACACATTTTTTCACATTAGTTCAGAGATCTTTATTTCTCTGAAAGTTCAATAATTTCCTCAACACAACCACAACAGGAAAGCCCTAATGTTGATTCACTGACTTCACTGAATATTTAAGTGATAAATGAGGTATGCAAGGTCTTCAATAGTCTGAAATGTGAATAAATCCTGTAGTGCTCACTTTAACTGCAGCAGCCTGGAAATATTTGTGTTATGAGGTTTATTTGTGAAAAACATCTATACAGTTTGTGATGGCTGACCTCTGCCCAGCTCGTTTTACTGCTCAAAAGAAGCACACAGAACTGTCAAACCTCAGATCCACAGTGTGATTTTTAAACACGCAGTATGCAATATCCATTTCAATTTTGTGAAGGTCTTTTATGACAGAGCAACAAAACCCAGAGGAGCTATGGTATGAAAAGATCTTTCATTATTAATAGAATATTAGCCCACATAAAGGTGGATGACTAAAGGATTGTGTTTCAACACTGCAGGGGCGGTAAAGTGCACAGAGGTTAATTCTCTGATCCAAGGGTAGATTTGTATCATTGTTTGTAGATAGAGAGGGTTTTTCCAGGGGACAGGACTCATGTCTTCTCTCTCTGCTCCTCAGAGCACTGTGGTAGATTGCCTGGTCTGATTAATCTTAATGAATTATGCAAATAGCCTTTATCTCAAATGATTTAGCAATGTTTCTGTATTGTTTTATTAATGCACCTTTGAATTACTCTGCATAATCACGTAGCTTTTGCTCAGCCATTTGCTGTTTGTAATTCATCCCCAGCTCTTTATTAAATCCATGGTGGTCTCCGGTGAATTGCAAGCAGGAATGAGAAATGAGTCATTACTGTAATTTAATGATTTCTAACCAAACAAGATGCAACTTGGATCGCTAACCATCACAACCCTCCTCATTCCTCTCCTCCTCATTCCCACAGGTTTGATCTTTGGGAGCAAGCCTTCTACATTTTTCCCTAATTAATTGTGTTTAGAATAAGAAACCTTCTAGTGAATGTACTGTTTCAATTACAGGTGGAAATAGACATACAAAGTATGAAACAACGTAACGATGTGTTTGGAGTCTAGACACTCTTACAATTGACTGAAGCATTGTTTGTTTACACAAGTGTAACCATGTTTTTGTAATAGAAACACATTTTAAAACTTCCTTGATTGTCTTTTGCACAAAAGATGATTTGATGACTTTTGTCTTGTAGTCATAATGACAGCTACAGTGGAAATTTATATTCCAGAAATGTAATTTCATTTACATATTCAAGAAGGGGCCCATATCGTATATGCTATGATTTTCTGTCCCCGAGGTGAATGTAAAGTATAAATAAATCCCCCCTCTGCTTCCTGCCTTCTAACCTGTTTGGCTTCCACAGGGAAGGGAATAGGGCTTCACGTTGATATCAGTAATAATAGCAACCACATTATATGCTTAAAAATGGACAGACATTTTCTTTGCCCTTGGATCCAAGTGATTCGGCTGGCTGGCAAGGCCACCGGGGCTTAATAATCCTTTTCCATTCATCCATTATCTTCCACCCTCCTATCACACTGCCCAGCCCGCCTCCATCACAAGGTTTATTTCTTTTAATGTCACAATGTAACAATACTTTATAGGAAATCATTGAGAATTCAAAAAAGAAAAAGAAATTGGGAAAGACAAACAGACTTGGATAACAGCCTCATCTATCTTGTAAAATCAATCTGATAGAATTTTTTTATTTTTTTTAAGAACTACTCATACAGTACATGCCTTATTAGCCCAGATTGTATAGAGGCAGGGATGTCGAGTTTGTTCATTTGAGTAAAATTGATGTGAGATTTTTCCTTTTATTCTTTTGTATGAGTCCAGTTTTTGTATTTCAATATTTTCACATTTTAGTCTTACCATAAGATCAATTGTGATAATCTGAGAGCTCTCCTTCATCCTCCTTTATTTATTAACAAACTTGCTTTAATTGCTCACTCTCTACAGCAGTACAACAGAGAAAAATAAAATCTCAATTTTTCTTAACAGCAATATTCATTTAGATAGATTTATTGATATAATATTGACATTTGGAATGAATAATCACCAGGCTTTGAAAACAACAGATACCATTTATACCATTTTGGCAGAACTCATCTATGTTGACCGATGGTGACTTTTAGTCACACATTACCTTTTTTTTTCAGGGATTTATTATTTGCAAAGTGTCTGTTGTCTTTGAAAAGAGGACTTAGCATCCTAATGAACATAAAAAGAAGAAAAGCCAGACTCATTTAAATCAAGAAAAACCAAACAATAAAGATATCTGCTCCATAAGGCTAAAAGGAATGAAAATGCTTATAATCTCACAAGATCTTTCACGTAGATCTGCATCAAGAGTCCTTTGGCTCCTTGTGGCAAGAGTATGACACAGAAGTTTCACATCACATGGTTGTATTTGTAGGGTGATTTTTTTCTCTTCCATCCCTGTCGTTTTTAAGTCAATAAATATCATCATGGTTTAGTCTTCTGGTCCATAAGAATATAACTATAATACAAACAGTTTTGGTGCACAGCAGAGCTCAAAGACAGCTACTGTTGATGCTAAATCAAAAATCAGGATTTTGTTTGGCAATGCAGTGTCATATGATGCTTCCTGGTACTTTTCCGTCTTTAGTTCACTGAAGGGTTCGTGACTATTGCCCTTGTTGGTTCCTTTTTTCCACTCCTTCTTAAATCATATTGTATCCAAGATGTCCTACTATGTTCGACAAAGAAACGTCTGGTTCCAAATATGGTTCTCCTGGAAACACATGACTATCGGGTCACCTAAAACAAAAAGGAGAGAGACACAAGTTAGGCTGTGATGTGGGAGTTTGGTCAGGAATATTTTGGAAAGCAGAGGTTTAAAACATAAAATACAGGTTTGTCAACATAGACAGTGCTGTGGGTTCCTCCAAGTTCAGCTCTGCAGTTTTTTGTTGGTCTCATAATTTTATTTCATCCTCCAAATGTCTTCATGAAATAGAAGCACAGAAAATTCAAACCCCTGAATCTAATCTATACACCTTGTTTTATTGTTGTTGGTTTTTTACTTTACTTTATTTATTCGAAAGGGACAGTACAGATTAATGAACTGTAAATGAGCTAGATTTAGCCATAAGGGCTAGTTTTTATCTGCAGTCCTGGGCAGGTTACACATTAAAAAGGAATAATATAAAATAAAATACACAAACAAACACAAGCTAACAGTCCACATGCATAAGTAAGATCCAAAAAGCACATAGAAAATAGAAAAAGTATAAAGTAAGTAAAGAAAAATATACACATACACAGGTTAATAAGGATCACAAGTTGTCCTTTATAAAACAAGTATAGGGGCTGTGATAACACCTTGCGTGTTTTTTTTGTTTTGTGTTTTTAATAGTGAGCATCTTATTATTTATTGTTTTAATCATCTTATGGTTAATTTCTGGACTAATGCTGAGGGTTAGGTTGATAGAGTGTAATATACAGCTAGAAGCTGCTCAGTGTTTGAAAAATGGACCTTTTATGCTGCACCGGAGCATATCTTCCTAATTGGCTTCTCTGTGAAGCTTTTTGTGGCTTCAGAATAATTTTCAAAAGTAAACCTTTTCCATAGTTTTAGCAGAAAGAGAAGCTGCTTATGGGACAATTTTAGGATATATCTGAAATTTGCCACTGCACTTGTGATTTAATCCCACTGACTCTCTATAAAAACTTTTTGAGGTTTTGAACTGCAATTGCATCTCAGCTGGAACACAAAGCGACAGTGCCTTTACCATGGTAAAAGCGACAGTGGTCATGCTGTGTCATAACTTTCTTCACAAAGTATTAGCTGCTCCTTTGTTATCTTGTCCAGTAATTACTATGTTTATAACAATAGTATTCCTATCAGTCTTCATCATGCTGTGTGCCTGTTATACTTAAATAACTTTATAATGTTAAATAGATGCCATTATGTTTGCATACACTTACTTGTTAACTTATACTTACAATATCATTTAACATTGTAGGTATTAAAGCAAGTTGGTGTCCTGTCAAGAGTACAAAGGGTTCAAGGTGTTCCCAGCTGATGTATATTATTCAAACATCTGTGTTTTTTTATAGTAAAAGCCAACAGACAGATGTGAACTGAAAAATTGCTGTCAATGAGTTCCATGTAAAAACAAGAAATATTATTATTCATAACATCATACTGTTAGCATCGGTTTTGCCAAATGTTTTCATAAATATTAAATAGAAATGTTCAAATATGCATTTTGTATACCTCTCGCTTTAGAATTATCTCTGATTCTTATTTTTTTTTACGAATTTACAGTTAAATAAACAGAAAAAAGAAGGACATTTAAAGTTGACTTGCTATATAGACGATTTAAAGTGTACACACACACACACAAGTAGAGCAGGTGGTCCTCTGTGAATATATGCACGGTTTGTGGGATTTCACCAGTTGAATCAGCATGACATTACCACAAGCAATCAGTATTCTGAGTAATGTATTTCTAAAAATTCAGTACAGAGGTGTTTTTGTGTTTGGGTGTGTGTGTGTGTGTGTGTGTGTGTGTGTGCTATTTACAGCAGCAGCTGATGACACTGCTCGCTGTTTGGGGAGTCACAATTTAATTTTCACTTCCATGTGACAATCCTCAGGCTTCATGGTGTGAGAGGGGATATGGAAATTAGTCAACCACCCTACAGTCGAAGAATCAGGCTGTAGAAAAAAAAATCATGATCATAGCAAATTTAGTTGTCACTGGGGTCAATTATTTGAAACAAATATTGGTTTTGGAAACATTAAGCATTTACTAATCTTTATAGTTTATTATTTTTATAATTTCTTTTCAAAACTTTTGAAGCCAAAGTGCTGACCAATGGTTCCCCTTGCATTAGTTTAGATTGCGGTCTGAGCTTTTTAAACAGAAACTTCAGTGTTGTGAACAAGTAAAAAAATAGTCAGATAAGAACATATTCGCAACACATTCTGAACCAAGTTAACAACAAAAAAACAAAACAAAACAAAAAAAACAATGAGACTAACAGAACAGCAATCAATGCAGAGTAGTTATCAAAGGTGTTACCTTGCAGGGATGTTGTTGCTTTAAGGGTTACAGGTGAGTAAACACGCAAAGGAGAATTTAAACAAAAGGCAACTCCTCAAGGTTTAAAGCTTAAACTGCTTTAGGATTAAAGAGCACAGTGCTTAACTGTAGGATAAAAGCCCTTTTGGCAAATAAACAAAACAGCAATTCTTGTAGATGTGCATATTTGTGTAGATAAATAATCACAAAAGAGTAATTATCTCTGAATGGTTAGGAGTTTAATGTATAAACTATTTATGTTGAATTCTTTTTAAGAGAGTTCAACATCTTAGTAGACTCAACAAACCAATACTGATTTTTTTGTAAACAGAAAGATTTAGTTTTTTCCCTCTGTTTTGTGATTTAACAAGTGTAAGGCATATTTTCATCACGTCTTGAAAAGAAAATCTCTCTCAGACACCTATCCATCACCGACTTCAACACATTCTCTACAAGCTTCATAGCACCTGTCAAGCAGGAAGGATGTGTGGTTCTTTTGCCCTCTGTCCTCTGATTGATAGAAAGTGAAAAGCAGGAGCAGCTGGTGTTATAATTCTTGACTTTACCAGCAGGACTATAAAACTAGCTGCTCCAGGGAAATGTATAGAAACAGACTTTACCGTGGTGGGGCTTTAGGGTGTTAAGACCTGATTTATGGGTGTGACTTCATCATGAGGTGAAACCATACAATCATTTTTTTTATCAATAATGTCACAACTAGACATCAAAACAGAATGAATTTGTTCTACTGCATAAGGAATGTGTTAAAAGAGAAAACTTTGTTGGTGTGTTAAGGGTCTGTTTAGGGGAAAATATAAAGGTCCTTTTTCTTACTCTAAAAATTGAAACCAGAGTATATGACTTTGAGGCGTACACACACACACATGCACCCAT
>JAOXNZ010000166.1:7192670-7206025 GCA_028566095.1 Kryptolebias brasiliensis
TTTTCAGAAATGAAATAATAACAAACCTTTTCTCTCGCGCTCGCTCTTTTATTGCACTGCTGGAACAGGAGCAACATACTGCGAGAGGAGAGAAACAAACTCAAGTATTAATCCCACCACACTAAAATGGATACGGGGCTAAGGTTGGTATCAATATTTGGATTGATCTGCACATCACTACTGTTCATATTCTGTGTAGGTAAACAAATATTAGAGAAGATGTTTAGGTGGAAATACAAGAGTGAATCTGCAGATAAATTTAAAAGAAAAGCAAAAAATTGAGTAAGATCGGGGTGGTTGAGCTCCATAAAGACAGAGCTTGACATTTAAACATGCACAGCTTTTGCAAAACCTTTTCTAGACCGGTAAGTTTACCATTTCAACCTAACCTCATAGGTAAACAAACGTAGTAGTTAGCATCCGATCACAAATTTTGCTTACTTTTTTTTATTTAATCATCTATGAACTCACTGTGTCAAACAACAACTCACATCCTCCCTAAAAATGTATCACTTTATATAAATCTTCGAGTTTATGCTTTTTCAATGCTCACCAACTGGTCGTGTATTACTCTGAAACTCACTGTAACTGGCTATAGAGTGCACAGGGCTGAGAATACATTTAAGAGAGGTAATCTTTGAAATGTAATTTATGAGTCCAGTTCTATACAAAGGTTGAAGATTGTTTCCTCATCATAGAGTAATTTTATATTTTTTCTTCCTGTCTTTAGGTAAAGTCTTGCTTTAAACATCCGATCACAACAGCTGTTTGAAATCCAGGACACCCCCCATGTGGAGAAACCCTGCTTTAAGCAGCTCGCCAGCTCGCTCACATATCCTTGACCAACATAATAAATCCACTAATTCTACACCCAAACCAAAGGACACAAAGAGAAGGTTGAGTTTTTCTATTTTTTTTTACCTAACCTAAGAACATGTGAATACTTTGAAAAACTACCTGATCAGCATTTCTAAATATATAAACATTACAATATCAGTGAATGCTGTTTTTTATATAATTAGGCAAGATTTAAAAGAAATACTGATCTCTACTATTTATTCATTGCTTACAACAATGACAGTCTTGAGCAAGTGTGTGTTTAAACATAGAAAACAATGCCTGAGAGGGTGGGGGAAATAAATAAGCAAAAGTTTTGACATTGCTTTCAGTTAAGCCTTAATTATGCGTGTAAAGATTTTCAATTTGGAACTTGACTTGAAAATAGATTGCAGAGAGCTTCCCTCTTCCCATTAGCTGCCAATCCAGAAATCTCATCTACAACATTAAAAACATTTTGCTCTCAATCAATAAGGTGCTATTCACATTCCCACTGAAGGCAAGACAACAATTGCCGACTGAGTGCTTTTCAATGAGCAGCAACTTACTGATGCAAAATCGGGTCAGGCTTTGTGCTCTTGATGTGATTATCTTTAAAGGCACCAGAACGCCCCTTTGTCAAAGTTACTTTCAAAAGTTGGTAAAGCTCAGATAGAATATTCAAACTTTGTTTAAGAGACACATGCACATGGACAAAAGGCAATTACAAGAAGTGCAATGGACGGTAAAATTTGTTTTCTGTGTGCAGAAAGTGCTTCCAGATTTTAGGCTGAAAGTCATTACAAATCTCCAATAAAGATGGTTCACACTCAATTCACTAGAGAATTAAAGGTGAAGCATTCCTTGAAGGAATATATATTGCCTGGTGCTTTTTATGACAGAGATTAAAATTAAATTTAAACCAAATTAATTTTATGCTGAGAAAGGATGGACTTATAGCTGTTTTGGTCAAACGGCCTTGGACAAAATTGTGTGATCTCACAAGATGTGATAGCACTCAGAAAATGTATTGAGAGTGACTCTCAGCTACTATCACACTAAATTTAGCTCAATATCTGTCAAATTTACTGAGTTATAGTCATGTGTGAGTCGGAAGGGTTGATTAGCTGGGGCAGCCATCTTTATTTAGATTGACTTCAAAAATTAATCGGGTATAAATGTACATCTAACGATTACTTTTTGAAAGTTTTATTAAAATCCCTCCAGTATTTTGCTAACAATTAGACCGGGTTGATGTCAACAGTAATGCCAAAGTTTTCAGCAAAAATACTGTGCTTTGTGTTGTGTTTAAAGCATGTGTTGGTGCTAATTTTCAGTCTCTTCCACACCATATTTTAGCTCAACATCTGTAAAATTGGCTGAGTTATAGCCATTTCTGTGTTTTTAAGATTAGTTGACTGTGGCAGGCATCTTGTATTGCATTTAGTCTAAAAGTTAATCAGTTGTAAATGTAGACCCAATTATTACTTTCTGAGAGTTTCCTTAAAATCTAACCAGTTGTTCATGAGATTTTTTGCAAACAAGCAGACACACACAGACACACCTTTCCACCTTTGTCAGTGGGCGATAAATAGCAAGAAATAAAGATAATATTCCATTTTCAAAACATTTCAGATCTAGTGCTACGTGCATGTTGTTTTGTTGCTTGTGCACCAACTGTGTGTTGACATAAAAAGCTCCAACTCTGTGTGTCAGGTTTGGGTCTCTGGAGTCATTTAAAGTGTTGGAAGTGAATGTTCGGGGCTGCTTGTGTGGATAAAACTGTTGATAAAACTGAGACTGTTGGCCAAGGTCACTGACTCTGAGTCTGGACCCAAAAACACTATGAGGTGTGGAGAGGAGGAGAGGTCAGAGGGCAGGGTGTGATGGTCAGTCCTGTGTTCCCAGTGAAAAGAAACAACTATAAACTGGTTAACTGTTGTTTGTAGGGATGAAGTGTTAATGGCAATAAATGGGCAACTAAAAACTAGGAAAAAAAGTTAAAATTACAATTAATAAAATATATGTATTAACTTGAAATAACTGAGTTTTTCTGAATCTTGTGCTAGACTTAGATTGTCTCTCTACAGAACAATGAATTAAAAAAGGAAACAAGTGGGGAAATTTAGTATAATGTGAAAGGCAATGGGTGATAATGTTTTTGCACATGTCTGTTCATTTGGTTTTAGCATTAGCAAAATATCTCATGAACTACTGGATTAATTGTAATGAAACTAACAGAAAATAATCCCTGGTAACTGTTTTGAGTCAATCCCATTCAAGATTGCTGCCACAGCTAAGCAACTTAAGATACTAAGCTAAAATTTGGTGTGATAGTAGGTGAGCACCATATCCAACACACATTCTGAGCACTATTCATTGTGCAACGCCTTTGCTTAAAATTTTGACATTACCTACTAGAGTCTAACACTGTCTGTCTGTTAGCAAAATATCCCATGAGCCACTGGACAGATTTTGATAAAACTCTCAGAAACTAATCACTGGTTGTGCATCTAAAACTCATTAACATTTGAAGTCAGTCCAATTCAAAATGGTTGTCACAGCTAATTAACCCCATAAATGTCCGTTTTACCAAAATTGACCACATTTTGGTGTGGCAGTAGCTGAGAGCCTCCCCAAGATAAATTCCATGCGCAAACACAATTGGCAAATTTTCACAATATTGCCTTTGATTGCACACATATAAGCTTTGACTAAAAAGGCTATAAGTCCATTCCTTCTCAGCATAAAACTTTAGCATGAACAGAGGGGACATACACATTCCTTGAAGAAATTACCCTTTAATCTATACTGACAAAAAGCAGTACTTTAAAAGAAAACTTTTAGAATCTTGTGAGAATCCTTCAATCACAGTCACAAAATAATCTAACTTACCAGCCTTCCAGTTCTTTGTTTGTGACCAAAACATATTTTTACAACATTTTTTTTATACTAGCAGTTCAGACAGCTTAGTTCAATAGCTTCAAACCAGATAATAGAAAAATGTCTTATTTTGCATTTAATTTTCAGAAAATTTACTTTAGCAGTGAATACAAACCTGACTGCATTTAAAAGAAAAGCTGCTGTCTTCTCTATTTATGAACATCCAGGTAGCAGCAGAAATGGCATAAGCCCCATGATCAATACATTTCTGTTAGAACACTTAGGACTGCCATAAGGTTGAATCACCAGGTGCCCACGTCAGCGGGAGGGAGAGACGGGAGACAAAGAAATGTGAAAGGACAGGGAACACTAATGAGAGTTGGCACATGGCCCAGGCCTTAAGCCAGTCAATACCACTCTGAGGCAAGCACTCAACACCACAATCATAATAATTGATTCTTGATTGATAAATAGTAATATGCAACCATCACCCCCACAGAGCCACAGAGGAAGAGGGAACTCTTCCAGTATTCTCTCAAAATGTTGGCTGCAAACACAAACATGAGGCACTTTATATTGACTGTGATTAGGACTGGGTTGGAAAACATAAAATCTGAAATTACGGTCACAGTAAAAAGTACACAAAACACACTTTAATTATATATTTCTTTCTGAGTCAAACAATAAAAAGTCATCTGGTCCTTTCCGAGTTTTAAAAATAGGTAAACACAACCCCAGGTGATCAAAAACACATCTTATCTTATACACTGTTAGGATTTATTTAACAAAAACTAAGCAAAATGCACAATGAGGGTGTAAAAAAGTAAGTACACTCAAATTTTTTCCATAAAGGGTTCGGAGGGTAAATTGTAGACAAGTGATGCTGATTAAAATGTGCATGATTACCTGAGTGTGACAGCATTTACAGTAGCACAAGGTTTGTGAGTTTGCTGGTCTAAGGAATTCAGGAGCGTGTTAACACAATGCTAAAAAAGAAAGAATGAGCAGTGATTTTAAAGAAGCAATTGTTGCTGCCAATCAGCCTGAAAACTTTTACGAGGCAATTTTCAAACAATTTACAGTCAATCATTTAATCTACAGTGAGGAAATTTATTCAGAAGTAGAAAACTTTCAGAAACAGGTGCAAATCTTCCCTGGCGTAAATGCAAGTTCACACCGAGGTCAGATCATGCTATGATAAGAGAACATGGAAAAAAAGTAAATGCATAAATAAACAGAGCTATAGTTTTGCCTCAGAAAGTGTAAGTTAATATGTTACAACTAGAAAACAGAGAAAATAAGTAAGGTTTGTTTCAAAGCGATACCAGGAGAAAGCCTCTTCTCTCTAAAAAGAGCCATATGGATTAAATTTGCAATATTGCATCTGATTATACCACAAGACTTCTGGAAGGAACTATAGCCTTTACACAGACAAGACAGAGAGATGGAGATGTTTGGCTGTAAACATTTTTGTCTCACATTTAAAAAAAACATAAAAATAGAAAAGCTCATCAGCATATAACTGCAGACCTCAATTCTGAAGCATGATGGTGGTGGGTGATGAGTTGGTTTTGTTTTGGAGCCACAAAGCCTGGGCATAACTTAGTTGACTATGAGCTCTACTGTTTACAACAGTAATCTGAGAGTCAGATATGAGGCTATTTGTCCGACAGCCAAATTTTGAATGAACCTGGGTCAGGCAAAAATGTGCACTTTTCAATTCAAAAAGAAAAAATGTCTTTTTAGTGTTTTATTTTACTTTTGTTTGGGCATTTTTGGGCCTTTTGTTTATCAGATTTGTGTTTTTATTCTCCAAAATAGTTGCATAAAGTGTGTAAATTAAATAGTAAATTGACTGAAATAACTAAAATATATTTTTTGAATATACTGTACATTATCTGACAATCTAATGCTAATTAATCAATGCTAATTAATCTGAATGTGCATCCAAGGACAGTCTGACATTAAGCGTTACTAACCACTACAAACTTTTACATATATGGGCCGCATACTTTATAATGATTTGTCCTTCTTCTAAAAATAAATCAGAAAGACCTTTTGAATCTCCTCTGGATGTTAAGCTCAATGGGACAACATTGTACATTCACTTCTGTAATGAAATGTGTTGCATGTCACCAGGTTAAGTGGTGTCCTGTTGTCTTTATCACAGAATTGATCATTTGGGTTAGAACAAAATCACAGGCTGCTCTCAGCTTCTACAGCAATCAAACAATTGATCTAACAGGCAGGTAGCGAGGCATCAAGAACAACACACTGTTCTAGCTGTCAGCCGCTCGGCTGGCCGTATCAGCTTTACCTGACCAGCCAAGCACAGCATACAGTAATGGAAGCACAACTGGGAAAACATGAAAACATGGAAAACAGAAGCTTGGAGCTCATTTTAATGCTGGCAGGGAGACTTTGCCAGATGCAAAAAGCTAAAATCAAAAATACATCATGTGCCACGACTAAAGCACATGTTGTTTCATTTGTCATTGTGACCCGAAAGAGCCATTTTTCTATTAAAATTTTCATCTAAAAAAGACAAATCTGAGTCTGGAATTGAGGCAAAATGATCAGTTCTGCAATTAGTGTCATTTTCTTTGTGTACCATTGTTGATAAATTAGGCATTGTTCAATTCTTTAAAAAAGATGGTTGAATTATAACACATTAAAATATATTCAGGGACACATAATCTAACACAAAGCTCATTCTTCTTTTTAAACAGGAACCAATCAACACATCTAAACACACGACATCAAGTTGACATCAAGTTTCTAAAGTGTTTTTCACTTCTGGTATATTTTCAGGCGATACAAAAACGCAGTTACTAAAACACTTTTGCCTCGTGGTTGATTTTGTGTAATAACATATCTTGGTTAGGGTTATCAAACAATCATGGTCAGGGTTAACATGAATTATTTCTTACAATAGTTGCTTTGGTAACACATGAACACCAGAACATGATGCAACGGCATGTGTCACTTATTGATTTGTATTTTGAAAATAAATCTACTAAGAACAACTTAAAAAGCAAAAGTACTCACTTTTATATTTAGTCACCTACCACAATGGTTCCTAAAAGTAGGATTTCAACTCCAATACTGGATGTGAAAAAACAATATGATCTTCAGAAATCAAGTTCAATTTAAAGATTATTGCTAATTACAAATTCTTTACTGTGTTGTATGCTGGTTTAGCAAACATTTTTGTCCAAATGAAACTTACAGATGAGGAGCAAAATGTAAAGCTTCAGTACAAGAACAGACCCTGGTTTCTAAATTTAATTTAAAAGCACATGTCAACAGATACAGAAGTCAAACTTAAGTGGAGATTAGGCAGGTTAAGTGATTAGAAATGCTCAAAGAGTAAGTATTATGGGAAAAGTTTAATCTTCAAGAGATTCCTTACATAGAAAGGGATGCTTCAGCTCTGATAACAACCAGTAGAGTTTGTACCATCTTTGTGGTTTCACAACTGACAACAGTCTGTCTTTTGTGTGTAGGTCTGAAAGATGACGTTCCTGCGGTCGATGAAGAGCTTAAGATTATAAAATGATTAGGGGTTTAAAATCCTAACCACTAGATATTGTACGTTCTAGAAACATACATTTATGTTGTTGTTTTTTTTTTATTATTCCTTGCTTGTACACATGACACATAGGATAGTTTTATTGGGAAGGACAGCTCCAAGTAAAGATAACAAAGGAACACACACACACACACACACATATATATATATATATAACACTTTATCTGTAAAGGCATGATGTAACAAGCCCAGGTTCAGTGGGCTTTTGCAACAAAGGAATAGCATAAAACACAATGTGTTTTCTGATTCAGTGTCCCCCCCTTCCTCTGTCACTGTGCTGCCACTCAGACCTTATCTGTCGACAAAGGTAGAGGAGATCAAAACACTGAAAACAAAGTCACGTTCTGGCCACGGGGCCCAACCACAAAAACAGCAGCAGCCATAAAAACAGAGGTTATAGGCTACACAATGGAGACACCATATGAATTAATAATGATTCAAATCACTCTGTTTGCTCCAGATGCTGATAACCCTCTACATGCTGAACACAACTTACTGCAGCATATTTTTAAAGCAAAAACAGAGCAGATGAAGGATTGCAGCAGCCAGATTCACAAAGCCAAAAAATATTAATTTAAAAAGGAGCTGCGAGTGAGTGGTAAAAGTATGTAAAACATTTCAAATGACCACATTAAAGCAAATCTGCTAATGTGGCAGGAAAGTCTACTGAGACAGAGTGAGGTACTGGCTTATGAAACATTAACTGCTCTTGGCTGGTGAGAACCACAAAGTGATCTCCATCGCTCACAAAACCAGTGCCTAATTGGATTATCATATTCTGAAAAGACGGATTCATTACCTCCCAGCTGTAAACCAGCTGAGCTGACAATCAGGCCCAGCATGATTCAGGTAACACAATTACATCTGAGAGAGAGAATAAAATGCTAAGTTAACAGTAAACATGTTTGTATCATCGTAGGAGTTTTCTTACATAGACCAGAGGCTGAGATAAGATGCAGCTATTCTTTTATAGATTACCACAACAGATAAGGACAGGAAAGGAGATAGATTACCCAATAGTTTTACAAAGCAAAATGTGAAATTGTAGAGTTATCACTCAGCTCTTCAGTCATTCTTGTTTTGTCTGGGGTAACTACATATTAATCAACTACCGCCAAAGGTAAAGGCAGAGTGATAATGTTTTTGCTGGTCTCTGTGTGCATGTTTTCATTTGTCTAGACCGTTAGCAAAAAGTCTCATAACTCAACAGATTTTAATGAAACTTTCAGAAAATATTCATTGGGTTGATACGTACAATTAATTAACTTTTGGACTGAATCCAATTCAAGATGGCTGCCACAGCCAACTGACCTCAGAAAAACAGATGGCTACAACTCAGCCAATTTTACAAATATTGAGCTAAAACTTGGTGTGGCAGTAGCTGAGTAGCATCATTCACACATACTTTGAGCACAATACATTGCACGGCAATGCATGGCACTCTGTGTCTGTTAGCAAAATATCTGATATACTACTGAATGGATTTTCAATGAAACTCTCAGAAACTAACTATTGGCTGTAGATCTACAATTGATTATTAACTACTGGAATCAACTTAAGTCAAGATGGCTTCCACAGCTAATCAAACTTAGCCTACACAAATGGCTATACCTCAGTGAAATTTACAGATATAGAGCTAAATTATGACATGATAGTAGCTGATAGTCATTCACAACACACACTCCAAGTGCTAACAGATCACACAAAATATCACAATATCGCATGAGATTGCATATAATTTTATTTTGGAGGTTTGACCAAAAAGGCTATAACTATGTCCCTTATCATCATAGGATGATAATAGTTTAAAACTCTAGCATGAAAGGTGACACACATTTTGCATTCTTTCAAGGACTGCTAGGCATTTTTATTTTTTTATCTTTTACATGTTTATTTATTTTGTTGTGCAAGTTAACGGTTTTTAATTCACTGCTATAAATATTGTCATTAGCTAGGATGATGATAATGTTGTCCGTTTAAGGAAACGATTCAGATGATTGTGTTTCTTAGCTTTCATGCATGGCAAATACAAGATATTAGGGAAGTCAGTTTTGAAATGAAACTAACAAAGGGAGAATAACTCCCATCCTGGCAAACACTGAAGTTTCTTCTTTAGAGCACAACTACACAACTTTACATTTAGTGGAACAGTAATCCCAAGAGAGTAAACAAGACAAAACATGAGCCATCATCAAAATAAAGCGTGGAAACATAATACAAAGAGCAGCAGTGAGACTTTAAACTTACCAAAATAAACTCTAAGTATGCTAGCTTAACAATCTTTAATCTCATAGTCTGGTTCCCTTTTTAAACAGAGCAGAATATTCTATCATAATGTATATTTTCCTCACTGCCTACCAGCTTCAGAAGGAAGAAAAACAAAAACAGATCAGTGGGCTCTCATACACCCAGAGTGTATGCTTTAGTGGTTTAGATGAGGTCAGTGTCAGTACCATTCATCTGGCTGCCACAATGTAAGAGCTCACCACTGACTGATCAATTGGAGTCCCTCAAGGAATCATACAGCCTTATAAGTGAAAGGCTACCTAAGTTATTAAATCTAGGGACTGCAGAGGCAGCAGAAGAGGTAGGAAAAACTTATACACAACACTCCAAGGCAGAAGCAAATAAAATGTTGCTCAACAGTATTCACTCTTCAGACAGTCACAGAAAATGTAATAAGGGATGTTCAGACAAATCATCAAAAACCCATTACAGCCTTTTTTTCTCATCTCACAAGATTTCATGGCAGCCTTTACTATGAGAGCTTATTGTGTGTTTATTGTTCATCATCTCAACATGGAAGAATCTGAGGTAAAGCACTTTTATACAATCTTTTTATATGATTTGCTGTTTTCCGTGCAGATTGGGTAGCCTTATATTGTGTGTCCTGACTAAAACAGCATGCAGAGTATTTTATGCACATTCAGATGAGAAACATTTCGAGCTCGAAAAGAAAATGCTAATTTAGAAGATTGTATTTCCTGGGAAGCTATATTTACTTTATCAAAAATTGTTATTTTTATTTTGAAATGTTTTGAATTTTGGCCTTAATTTTGACATAGTTAATTTCTCTACAGATTAAGGGAAAAGACTAATTAAACTGATTAAAGCAGTGAGTGAAGAATGAGACCCTTTTTAAAGACAGACTTCTTCCTTTAGGAGACTGGCGTTCTTCCTTGTGAAGAGATTACCAGACAGGGTTGCCAAATGGAAATTTGTAATGCAACTTAGAAATAGTTTAGAGTTTTAAAGAAGGACCAGCTAAAAGTCTTTAATGTTTTATCTTGACTTCTGCAGTGTTTTTTTTTTCTTCTGGTTAATAATAAGAAAAAGAAAAATATCTCATACAACCCCAATATTATCATTCTGACACAACTTAATAAAACCAAAGAAACTAATTATTTCATATTATACTGTGTAGTTATAAAACCAATGTCTTTTGTGTTTTTTCAACTGTTGTAGTTTTTGTTTATTAATGTCACAGCTCCAATAATGTGGCACCATCAGCACAAATAACTCATAATATTGCAACACAATCCTGCATGGTTGTAACTTTAGTTAATTTGCCTTTTCTTACATCGTAGCAACACCTTTGAGCTACAAAATTATCACTATTTATAAATGTGCAGTATTTCATCTAAAATACATTTACTGTAATTTAAAAACCTTACGTTTATAGCAGAAGTGTATTTTGTACCATCATATACTGTGGAACAAAAACAGGGATAGTAGCATTATGATGATTTGATGAGGTTAAGTGGGCGTTTAGTTTGTATTTTGCAGTAATAGCTGCACATATGTGAAAAAAAATAACCCGGATGATCACAAACTTATCTTATCAAAACGCATGACATGAACATAACCAGCAGAAATGCATTTTAGGACAGCGGCATGCATTGTGTTTAAATAACATGACGATGCCACAAAAGAAAATACTTGGTTAACTTTAGGCTTTACTTGACTTGTTTAGGCTTAGGGTAAAATATGCTTGAGAAAATTTAACATTACCTGAAAAATGGCAAAAGAACTTAATTGCCATATTCCTCTGAATGAAAGAATCTCCAATAATTTTTTGTCACCAGCTTACAGTGAACCTTCAGTCTATAGTAATCAAGTCTGTGGAGCAGAAGCTTGTAGCCTACACAGCATAGCATCTAATGTTATTGCAATATATGTCTCTACAATGGTACTGGACTGTCAAGAAGCCATTATTTTCAAAAATTCCTTTGAGACCACTTTCATTAAGTGGAGGTGTTACGACTGCTGTCAAAAGGTGTGAGTGTGTGTATCTTAATGTGTCAATTAGTGCAGGTAACACAGCTATGGTTGCTAGGCCAAACCAAAGAGCTGGACATTCCAACCAACCACACCCAACCTGCTGTTCCACAGCAGCACAGATAGCTAGTATGTAAATAATTGCTTTAAGAGTTTGTACGGGTAGGCTGCCATTTATTTTGTAATCCTTTTCTCCTGTTTCTCTGGTTCCTTTTATATATTTATTTATTTATATAGGTTTGGTTTGGTTTGGTTTATTAGTCTGACCTTAGCCCACCAAAGAGTCAGTAAAACTTAATTCTGTAAGTTCACAAACACCTGTAAATAAATCATTTTATTTATGGTCATCATCAACTTGTCTCTGCGGTTGCTTGAGTTGTGAAGAAGATGGATCACTTTCATGTTATGTTGTTGCCCCTCCCAGGCAGGGCGTAATACAGAAGTTCCACCTCACATCAAGATTTTTATTTAACCTTAACAACATGCAGTTACATGATGCAGATGGGATTGCTTTTAAGATGTCACATTTACATAAAATCTCAGAAGTACATACAAACAAAACAAAAATTGTCTTCATGTTGTAACATTAGGGAACATCATGGGCTACAAGGCTGAAGATTGAACCTACATCTTTCAGCAATGAGGATATTCAGATTCCAATAAAGAAGAAACAACCATTTATTTCTTATGTGCAGTATGCATGTGATCATTTAGGTCAGGGGTAGGCAACCCTGGTTCTCGAGTGCCACTATCCTGCATGTGTTACTTGTTTCCCTGCTCCATCACACCTGATTTGAATCAATGGGTGATTAACAGGTTTTTTGCAGAACATGAAGAGGTAATTTAACCACTGAATCAGGTGTGTTGGAGCAGGGAAACAAGTAAAACATGCAGGATAGTGGCACTCGAGAACCAGGGTTGCCTACCCCTGATTTAGGTAAATGGTAATCAGTAAGTTATATAACACAGCTGTTCTATGCCTGATATATATATATATATTTCTGTATCCATAGAGCCCTGCATGTATAGCTTTACTATATCTGTGTTGGACTCCTCAGAGAAAGACAAAAGAGATGCCTGAGATCCTCTTCTCTCTCTGGTCTCTCATCTGACATGCACACATGCTGGTTATCTGTCAAGCAGATGTCAAGTCTGCTCTAAACGACTGCCATCTCTACTTTCCCAACTAGATTCCCATGTTTTTCATCTTGAACAGATTCTGCTGATGTCTTTCAGGGCTGAGTGACAGACACAATGTCATGAAACACATGAGACTGGCTCGACTAAAAGGGATAGAGGGTCCCCAGTTAAATTGTACATTTCTGGAACAATGACAGAACTACTCTGATCTGAACTACAGACAAATCCATCTTCATTAGATGTAGGAGGACATATATTGTGGTGAAAGTAGAGCATGGTCTGAAAATAAGAAGAATGGTTTGCTTCAAATTATTCATAGCTGAGGACCAGAGATTATTCTCCTTTAAATCAGTCTGTCATGTAATTATATTAACAATGCTGCTAACTGAGAGGTATATTTAACCACTTGTTCTAAAGAAAACCGTATGCTGGAAAACAATATAATCTCGTTAGTAAAGAGGCAGCCACCGGCACTGATTCCCAGTCGAATCCTGGGCTGCCTGAGGACACTATTAAAGGAGCATCTGACCTGTACACGCACTGACAGCTCAATATAAATGTTCCTCTTTTTAATAGACCATCTTGCTGAAACAAAAATATGTCGACAAACCTTTTTTTTTTTTTTTTTTTTTTTTTTAAAAAAAGG
>JAOXNZ010000166.1:7230481-7253451 GCA_028566095.1 Kryptolebias brasiliensis
GTATTAAATCAGTATTGAATGAATGTGGTCTTTGGGCCATTACACAACATTACATTAGGAAAAGGAATGATGAACATCACTGTACGTAAACTCCCTTTTGTAGTTGCATTCAAATAAAAACATGTATAAATATGAATATATAAACAAAAAATGCTGCTGCACTCTCAGCCTGATTTCATTTAGGATGAACTGAAAAACTATTGCTGTCCAGATCTTTATCTCTTTAAAAACATACTTTTTATTGTGTAATATGTCAACAACACTTTAAAAAAAAAAAAGCTGTAGGTCATTTGTGGTCATCATGTATTCTATTTTTTTTTTACACTAAATCAAAATGAACTCTTTCCATTGTATTATTAAAAAAAAAAACATAGTTCATTGTATTCTCAAGACATCATAAAAAGGTATATTTCTTTACCTCTCTCTCATGTGGCTCAGTGTTGTTCAGATCAGATGAAAGCAAACTTTCTTTGACCTACTTTCTGCAAAGTGGCTGGCGTGTATCTCTCAGAAAGATGCCAGCTTTGTGATGTCGCCCCCTTATTTTGTAAACTTGACTTAAACATTTCCAGTACAGTGCTGAGTCTTAAATAGGTCAATTTTCAGATCAAGAGATGAGCTGCAAGAATAAAAAAAATGCTGATTTTTTTAAATCCATAGATTGAATGACATTCCGTATAAATGCTAACCAGGGGCAATGAATCTTGGAATGAGCACAGATAAAGATGATTTGGGTCACAAAAAATCAACGTGATGGTTCCCTGTTTAGAGAAGAATGTTGGTTTTGTTGTTAACTAAATTTAGCTGAATTGTTCTTTTTGTAGAAATGATGCAGAGGATCTTTCCAGGAAAGCAGAACAGCAGTACTAGCCATATTACCACTTAGGTCCTGAAATCCCATGCTGCTGCTGAACTTTGTTCTGCATCACAATAAATGTAAGGTCAAAAGGATAACTTCAAGCTACTGTAGTGCACCTCATTAGCCCCCCTTTAGGACAGAGTATGTGCCAGGGACTCCAGAGAACAGCTTTTTGGGACTCGTTCCAGTTTTTACGAGGGCTCCAAGACTGCACTGTGTTCCTCTACCCAAAAGTCAACTATTACCTTTGAAAAACTGCAAGTTCTAGCCAAATGCATTATTTACACTAGAGCAATGCTGCAGCAGAAGCTTTGCATGCATTCATAAATAATAAAAATGCAGCACAACGCGAGGGAATGGGGGAAGAGCAAGCAATAAGAGAAACCCAGTCTACAGCATGAAGAACAAGGTGTTTTAAACAGTGTGAACGCAGGTACATCACAAAAATAATTAATTAAATAAAATAAACTACTGACAGGTAAACAACACAAGCAAGCAGGCAACAAAAGTAAAACAAAATTACCATATTTTGGGCACAAGGCCACTGAGCTAAACTGACGCAACTGCTATGTGGCAACATGAAGCAGAAAGGAGGCTCAGATGAAAATTTAATGTACAAAAGGTACAAAGAGAAGCTTTTCTGACACTTATGACAAATAAAGCAAAGTAAACTAAGACATTGTTTATTATTTATTTTCACAAGGCTGCCACTTAACTAATTCTTCATCTCAGCTGCTGATGATGGTTCAACTCAGTCTTTTTGTGATTGGTGGCATGAAAATAGTGTTTAAAACCTTTTTGAATGGGATTAGAGATCAACCCCAACCCCTCACCAATCTAACAAGGATTTGCAGAATGTTTGGATTCATCTTTCATAAGAGAATAGTTAATAAAAGTTGTTCCAGCTGATCTCCCCTGGAGAGCAGTGGCTGTAATTGGATGTCTAAGTGAGTACTCTGACATGTTTGGACAAGCTAATTCTCAGAGCAATTTAGAACTTTAGTTTTACTTCATGCAAAGCTTAGTTGCTGCTTTCTTCCCACAGTCACACATACACAGACGTACTAATACTCTGCTTTGAACATGTCTAATTCTGTGTTTTGGTGAGGCTTGGCCTCTTTCATTTTGGTCAAATTAAATGAGCAGATAAACAGCACACTTTTGAAAACCAAAATAAATCCTAGCAGACATGTTTACAGGACAAAAGATAATGAGAGATAACCCCAAAACTGGAGGAATATTTGTTATTCTTTTTCATATCTGAATGTGTAATGTTATTTCACAATATTGGTGTTGTTTTTAACTACATTCTAATATCATGATTCCTCTTTTCAAACCAGCTTCCAGTTTGAGTTCAGGAGGTAGACACTGACTCTACTTTTAAAATGAGTTTTGAAACTTTCCTTGAAGATTAAGACTGGAGGTAGGGTTGGTTCTTGTGACCTTGAACCAATTCTTTAATTGTACTCCTTTAAGTCTAGGCTGCTGGAAAACATTCTATGATGTAATCATTGTATGCACATCTCCAACTGATTAACTTTTGAAGTCAACCCCATTCAAGATGGCCACCACAGTTAATCGACAATAACAAACGGAAATAGCTAGAAATCTGTCAGTTTTACAGAAACTGAGCTAACCAACATCTATCACATGTAAAGAGCATTGAGAGCTCACACAAGATCCTCATTTAAAAGTTTGGACTGTAGTGCAGCTGATAATATGCATTCCTTCAATGAATGCTAATAATTTCTTTCAGTTTTTTTGTTTGATTTCAAACGTGTATATGTTTAAAGTGTCATTAATTGCAATGTCTTCCTTTTTGTCTCAATTCATGATTTTTAGCCTTTGCTTTTGGGTTTTGATTGTGTCTTTGTCCTGTCTTCACACCCCCAACCCAGTCGAGGCAAACTTTTCTTTGTCTATGGTGAACGGCGGACACTCACATTACCTCAAGACTTTTCCTCCTCATATTTTTGATGCTACTTTTTTTTTTTTTTTTTAATGAACCAATTAGCAGCAAATGTAGCAACTTCAGGCTGCTCATTTGCTGCAGGCAAAAAGAAGAAAAACTTTGTAGCAACATTATTGTGATGATGAATAGACAGGTGTTCTTCAAATATGGGTGGAAATGATAAAACAAGTAGAAATTCCAACCGTCCATAAAATATGTATTTTAGCAATTACCAAGGATGTTAATGTGGGACAGGAAACGTGACATGATCTTCTTGCTTATGTAATAAAGGGGTTATGGACATTAGTGTAAATACATTTAAATATAGCTGAAAATTAAATTGGTATAATTAAACTGACCTCCCTTAGTAAGAACTCCCATATGAATACAGAGACAGTGTCATTAAAATAAAGATTAAACTTGATATAAAAGTAACATCACAGAATCAATGTTCACCATAAGTCCCAGTCCTACTGAATCTGACTGTACAGAATTAATTTGGATTATACTTGGGTCAAATATAATTCAACATTATATTTGAATAATAGTGCTCATCTCAGGAAACTTCACTTTTTCCCGTATAGATGGCTTTTATCTTAAATTGTCACTTTATAAATGAACTAATTTATGTTGTGATAGGACCATTGTTGCAGCTGAATAAATGAGTGAGCCAATAGGCTGCATTAACAGACTCTGTGTGAGGTTTTCCACCATGGTGGGAAAGATCTGCAGTATTTTGGCAGGGCTCAGTGTATTCTGAGAGGAAGAATGGTGAGACAGAAGATCGGAGCTAAAAAAATCTCTTTTCAAACTAGAGCCAGGTTACTTTTTTGACAGCCCTGCTTTATTCCCTTTTAGAGGCCCTTCAAAAGATTTGGTTTGTGCTGCTCCTTTGTGCCTTTCCAGCAGGGAGTCTTGTTTGTATTTTTGCAGTCACACTTCAGCTTGGTTTACGCAAGCTAATTGAAGGTATGAACAAGGCCACATTCTTATTGAGTGCACACACAATTGCAAATGCAAGTGAAAGAATGGGGTTTATGTTTATTTTCTCTTTATAGTCACTTGAGAAATGATGCTTTGTCTAAACAAACTTTTGAGCAAGCAATACTGCTTACAATCAAGATTCCAATCATATTTGTAATCAGTCAATCAATAGATCATATTTTATTTGTAGAGCACTTTTCAAGAGAAAAACAAAGTGATTTACAGGGTGTAAAAACAGAAAAAGAAATAGAAAAGAACAATATTGCTTACCACTGCTTAATACTGTGAATTAAATCAGTAAAAATTATAAAACAGAGAAGAAATAAGAATTGATAACAATAGCAATTCTGTGCTCTCCCAAAACAGCATGTGATTAGGTTAAGGTGTAATCTTTCTTACGCCTACAAAATTAATAATGTTTACAATAGAATCAAATTTTCACCCAAGTCCTACAAGTAGACAATGAGCCAAAATGAACTAAATAAACGAGACACTTGATCTAGTTCCACAGAAAAAAATTATTACAATACTAAATCATGAGTTTATAATCCTTGGCATTCAGTGTCAACTGTGACCCTCTCCAAGTTGGCCTCGTCCAACTACAAAACATTTTTCACACAGCCTTTTTGCTTATCTATGAGATCTTTAGAAACATGAAGAAAGCGACTATGTTCATTTCGGAGAGAAGTCCTCACCATTCTCTCATCAGATGTTGAGTTCTTACATTCATAATATTCAAAAAGAGCCCATCCTTTAGTTGCCTATAAAACCCAGGTTTTTCTGTGACCTTGCAGATTATTATACATCTTGCTTTCGAAGGGATTTTTGTTGGTCTAAGACTCCCGAGGTAGCAACAATGTTCTTAAATTTTTATTTGTACACAGACTATGACTATTTTTGCAACACTTGTATCCCAGTGTTACATACAATTTAATAAAACATTATCAAAGATCTGCTACACTGGTTGTACCATTTGAATCAAATCCACTATTTTCAACCTGCTGTGGATAAACGGATAGGTAGCTGGTAATATAGCACTTGCAGGCACTTCTAGTGTTGTTTCTTTTTCTCTCACTCCCCTTTTCTAACTTTGCCTTGCCCTTTTCCGGCAGCTGCAGCATCACTTTAAGCCAAGGCCCTGTCAATTTCCTCCCCAAAGTATCTAAATACTCTGCTTACCTATTACTTCCCATTGGGACAAAAACTGCTCTAAGCTTACCTTACAAAGCAGGAATTGATTAATTCATCAGAGCGAGATGTTTTTAATTACAGTGTCAAATGATCTGTTAATGGACACAGTGAAATCTGTTGCATCATTCTATATTTAAGTGGGTGTTCTGTGCCTGAGCCAACAATCCCTGGTCTCCAGTGACCGAGGTCATACCGGATTACTGATACGTGAAACTGTGTTCGGAGGCATAAGCAACACTTAATTAGCTCCTGCCTGCTCACTTATCACTGTCTCGGTCTAATCCTACAGCTTGGACACCGTTTGACACCGCTTTACAAAAAGACACTTACTGTAATGCCTCTAGTGCCAATCAGACAGGCATAAAATTAGGAAAGTTAAACTAAAAAATTGTGAAAATTAATTACAGTGTTGTTCAGCTATGGCAGCTTCATAAGCCAACATTAGTGTGTGAAGGTGCTTATAATGTGAAAAGCCTGCAACCTTGACTTTGTGGAGAAATAAATGGTGGCATAGCTGCCATCCTGCAAGGCAAGCTCAAGGCCCAGAGGTTGAAAACTGCTTTCAATGCTTTTGGCCTGAAATGATAGCGCAGCACATATTATAATGGCATTCTACCTAACGTCAGGTGAATGCTGATATGTGCTGTGTTATCAGTTTCCATGAGACTCTTTGAAGGCTTTTCCACGGCTTTGTATTTTATTCTGTAAATGAAAAATTAATCTCAAGATCAAGGACAGAGGCTTTTTGACAACATGGCACGTGTCTCTGCAATCATTTTTATTCTTCTTCATTTTGTCTTACCTGTATTTTTTTTTTATCTTACCTTTTTTTGTTTGTTATTAGGTTTGTTTTGAAGGCAGCAGTCGGGGTGGGGCAGAAATGACATTTTTTAATAAGAAAGATTTATGGGAGCTATCTGACCCAGAAATGTGAGAAATCATTGTTGCTTTGGATGGTTCCCTCACAAGACTGAGAAATTCTGTTTCATAAAATATTTCCTTGTGATCACCAGTGTGTAAAGCAGAATTATAGATATCCAGGCAACCTGCCAGAGCTGTTGACATGAATTTTGCTCTTAAACTCATGCACATGCATAACCAATACAGATACTGGCTTGTGGACAGTAGAGACCTCAAGCATATTGTTTTATTAAGCTTTGACAGCCACACTGATGACAGTTAATTAACTTATACCAATTAGGAACCAGTATAGAGTTTGTGCAGCTTATGTCAAAGATTTATGTAATCTATCCTAAACGTGGGGAAATTTCCCTAAAATAAGCGAAATCAGTCGTACAAATCATCAAACAGACAAACCAAACAATGTCTGCCAATCACTCACAATTCCGGATCAAGCCTCAGAGTTGACTCTTTAGTGCGGTGCAACGGTTTCATCATGACCATTGCCTGAGAATATTATCTACAAGACCAGCTCTGTGTGCTAACACTATACTAAATGAACATAGCTATATGCAGTAAACGGTAAACTGGCATTCATCGTGGTGGAAGAAACAGTCCAAACAGTCCATTTTCTTTACCCTCTTTTTCCATTCCGGGTCACCGGGGAGCCGGTGCCTATCTCCAGCAGTCACTGTGCGAGAGGCGGGGGACACCCTGGACAGGTCGCAACTCCATCGCAAGGCCACATAGAAACAAACGAGACAAACAGCCATTCATACTCTCACTCACACCTAGGGACAATTTTAAGAGCTACCAATTCACCTAACATGCATGTTTTTTGTCTGTGGGAGGAACCCGGAGTACCTGGAGTAAACCCACGTGTGCACAGGGAGAACATGTAAACTCCACCCAGAAAGGGCCCAGGCTGGGATGCGATCCTGCAACCTTCTTGCTGGGAGGCAACAGCTCTAACCACTACGCCGCTGTGCCACCATTCAGGACATAATAAATACAATTTATTCTTGCTTTTAGGTAAGACCTCATCCCACTATCAATATTTTTCTTTTTTTCCCACCGTTTAGGAAATAAACTCTTCCCTCACAGCTCGTCATCATGTTTAGCCAGCTCATGCATTGGCAACAAAAAAAGGAGAAGACTCGGCCAAATAACATCAGAACTAGAGGTGGAGTGCCTGAGCGGTCAGCCAAAGAAATTATGCCAATTTTTGCCATTTTTAAAACATCTGGCACTGGCCACACCTTTTGAGGAGCACAGTGTTGTTAGACCTGACACTACACTCTTTTATCAATGCTCTTACAACATCTAGTGTGTCTTTTACAGCAGCTGTGCTTTTTTTCAGTAAACCTGGAAGGGGTTTACTAGAATCTTATGACAACATTTAAACAAACAGTCAGTGGAAATTGAAAGTCTTTAACTTTTATTTTGTAGAAGCCCTACATATTTAAATGGTTTTACAAAAAATGTTGCATTTACAGAGTAAATATAAATAACGTGTGTGGAACTGCACTCTTAGCCCTTTTTTAACCATTGTAGGCTAAATTACTAAGTTGAAGACAATTACAATTTTTTAATCCCTTTTCAAATCTAGTATATTGTAACATGTATAAATATTAAACTGTTAAACAGTCAAAAATAACAATTTTGCTTCATAAACTGGTATAAATCAGCTGCTCTGGTCTTTAAAAATCAAAATCAGCCATTGAAAAATCTTGTCTGGCATCTCATAGTAAGTCCCTCTCTAAATGATAATCTTTCATCTGGCCAAAAGAGTAATAGTACTCATCCTGGTGATAATATACTAACTTTTTTATATTAGAATATTGCCAAAAGCCCCACCACTACTGTAAACATCACTGCCTTTACTTCAAAACCAGATTTTCACTCAAATTGTGTTTCCAGTCCTTTTTAACTATATTCAACTCGTTTTCATTTAGTTTTGTTCATATTCAGAGTATCCTTAAGGGGCAATGCTTATGCGAGGAGGGAGAGCACCAGCGAATGAACACAAAATCAAAAGTCCATTTTAGCGTAACGCTCACTAATTCCTCAAACTGCTACTCGTGTTTGTCTGTCTGGCCTTTGGTGTCTGCTGCAGTGCAGTACTTATCTATGTGTACTCCTCTATGTAAACTGACAGATTAAACATTGCTCTGGGACACTGACTGCTCCATGCATTAGCCTGATTTGTCTAACAGATGGGTTTTTGGAAAGAAGTGTTAATCAATCCCGTTTCCGCACTGTTTACAGAGAAAATGTTACAACTGAGAGTTGAAGGGAGCAGAGAAGAAGCTTAGGTGATATTAAATAAACTTTCACATCCTCTAATTGATTTATATGCTCCTGTGTTTGGCTTTTTATTGACCAGATAGTTTTAGAGTAAACACAGTTAGCCTTCTTTTACTCTGTCCTGCAATTAAAACGATAGCCACTTTATAGTCACTATAAACAGTATATAAAGTGGGTATATAACTTGCAGAGTTCAGAATGGCATCTGGTCCTGCATTTCTCTGATGGCCTGAAGCAGATTTCCAGCAGTGTGCAGTACCAACAGCTGCGGCCATTAGGTTACCAGTGACAGGGAGCCCTCAGGTTGGTGCACTTTCGCTCACATGCCAGGGAAATATTTATTACCACACCAAGGTGCAAACTTAGTTAAGATTTAAAGACTTTGTTTGTTTGTCTTGTTTTTACTGCCTTTCACACACAAAAAATAATGTGTTAAATATAGTGCATCATGCTGAGAAGCAAAGAGCATGAATTAGTAAAAAGAAATGTTGAGTTTGGAAACAATTTGAGTTTTTCTGCATTTTCTTTCACTGTTCCAACAATACTTGTACTCCTAGTTTAAATTCTTACTGTGATTTGAGGACTAAGTAGTACATATCTATAAAGGAAATTAAAAGTTTCTTTGCTGCACTTCTAATATCAATCTACCTCTCACTAAAGTGCAAACATATATGTTTAATGTAATCTACAGAAATCAGTGGCTGATGAACCATATTTTAGTTTCATAGATTTTGAATGGAAGGATAGCATTACATTTTTCAATGAACTGTGGTGACTATATGACTTGCAAAAAAAAAAAAATTGAAAAATGAAATCTGACATTTGCCTTTAGTTTCAATAAATACACCTCACCTACACTTTTGTTCCACTGTCATGTCTAAATAAATGAAAGTTCTTGCAAATCTTCGCTTGTCAAACCACATGACCTTGTGCCTCCAAAGTCCAAACTTGATATGCCTTAGAGCAAAATGTTTCATTAGCCTCACCAATAACTGTTTCTTTTGTTTTTCAGGCTACACATATGTTTAATCCTAATAACTTGTGTTCTGTTTTCTTTATGTATATGAAAAAACTTTGTCTTCAATAAAAAATGATCTCTAATGTCATTTTGTTCCCACCACATTTCTGGGTTCAGTTTACCACTATTTATTCAGAATTTAATTAAACATTGAACAGTTCATAATCCAATTTTACTAATTTTCTTTCTTTTTTTTTCAAAAACAAGTAAATCACCTTTCAGGACCCCCACATTTTGTCTGCTTAAACAAGAAGTTACTCCTTGCATCTTTAGGATAAAATAACAAATTGCCAAATGAAAGCTAATAGTTATGACAGCTCATTTCCAGGTGAGTGTTTTTACCTCCAGTAATCAATATACAGTATATTCAGTTCATATAGTATTCAATCTAATGCAGATCTTTTTTCCATTTATTTATGTTTTTGAATGCATTTTTACTGTTACATATCATACATTTTTTAGCTTGCATATTAAGAATTTTCAGAGTCATCAAATATTCTGTCTTTTCATGCTTTAAGTTATTTTCATCTGCAGGAACAGGAGAGTAAGTGTGTGATGTAACAGGAAGCGCTGGAAGACTAGAGACAGCTGATTTGAGCTGATGTGAAGTTAATGGAGGTTTATTTCTACATGTGTTTTCAAATCACATTAATGATTGACATTTTTTCTGAAAGCGTGATCTGAGGCAGAGATAAGGATAATAAGTCAGTCTTTTTCTTTGCATTTTGATGAGACGCTTCAAGGAATGAAAAAAGATCCCTCTGTTTACACAGAAGGATACACACATAATAAGCTGTCAATTTCATCAGGATATGCAGCATTTAAAATTGAGACAAAGTGGAACACATGCGGGTTACCACTGATCAAGTTTAATACCACTTATTTTCAATTTTTTTTATTTTATGATTAACTGTTGTTAATTAAAAAAGGAAATTTCTTTTTTTTTATTATTCGTCTTTGACCAACCTTTTCATGTGTGACTAAAATATTCTTTCTTTTCCATCCAGGGTTTATTTAGCTTGTGACTATGCATGTTAATACTTTATTAGAGCCTGTACAATAAGTGGATTGCATAAAGCATGCTTAGCATAATCTCAGTGGTTCACAGACACACTATATTCTCCAAGCTAACAGATGCTAAACCATAAGTTGATCCATGAGCTTACTTACCAATTAGTTGGTGTATTAACATATTTTTTCTCTGTGCCTTCTGACATCATTTCTACAGAAAATAACACAAAGAAATGTTTTACTGTAACTGTAACTTGCCTTGTTGTGTGTGCAGAGATATACGGAAAGCAGACATGTTGCTCACTGCTGACTCTCATACTTTTTTCTCCATTCATTTCCTTGCTTGTCCTTTGCTCTGTCCTTTTCTCCTTGCTGTGTTCTTTGCCCTTTTCTTTTTTTTTCCTTCTCCTCCTTTGCCTCCTTCCTCCCCATCACCTGTCTGTTTAGCTACCTGTGCTTTACAGTATCACCTTGCGAGTGGAAAAATGTGCATTGCAGCTCTAAAAAAAATAAGCCTCTTTTCTTCAGCAAAGGGGGCAGATAAGGAATAGAAAGTCCTGCTGAGAGAATGTTTTTTTTTATTTGAAAAAAGGAAAAGCACGCCAAAGGAATTAGCATGGATCAAGTGAATAATCTGCCTGCGTGAATATAAAATATGCACATAAGACTCCTTTTCTCTAACATAAAAAAGTACAAACAGTGCATATTTGCTTTCTCTGAGGAATAAAATATTCCACAGATACCTGCTTATTTAAAATGTGCATGTCTCGACTTGTGTTTTCCATTTCATGTTTTTCATTAGATTTCACATCCAGCTCCTCTCCTATCTTTTATATTTTTCTCCTGCTCCTCAGCTCCAATGTAAAACAGCACACAATCACCTCCTCTCTGATAAGACTTTGCAGATAAACAATACACACTTCTGCTAGAACATCATCTGAATAATAAAGCTGCACTTCACATGACCCAAAACACATTTGTATGTAGAAGCAAACTAACAACGAGGTGGGTCAAAACGATGCTGTCTGGAAATCGAAAACAGATGACAAGATGTTTTTTGTTTTTTTTAATCAGCCTGAAATTTTGTCAGTTTTCATTATGGTTTGTATTGAATGAGATAGTTCAAGGCCTATGAAGACTTACCACGGGCGTGCACGTATACAATGCAATCAGTAGAGATTGGTAGAGCAGCCATGTACCGATGCAGCTCAGGGGTTAAATCCAGATGCATCGGTTTATTGTGTCTTTGTACATATACAATCTAATCTGTTTAATAATTAAAAGTCAGCAACAGGTTTGTTTCGACACACAGGCCTCCAAGTGTAGTTATGTTATGTTCATTTCTTGCAGCCATCAACCCAGGTTGCACTTCCTGCTGTTTAGCTGTATAGTTTTCTCTTTAGGTCAGGAGAACTACAGCAGCATCTGTGTAAACAGCAACAAACACCCAGAAAATATGTTTAAAGCAATGTGAATCAACTAATATTCCAGGGAAAAACAGTTAACTTACGTTTTATTCTTTATAATGTAGAAAAAAAAAAACATTTCGCTGCTCACTGCTAAGTTACTAAGAGAGTGTTAAACAAATCTGCTGCTGGCAGGTTTATTAAATTCATCACTAAGCCTTATTTGTGTGTATTATTTATTCATTGTGATTTAGGTTTTATGAAACTGTTGGGCAATTTTAAAACAAGGCCTGTTTTTGAGCATCCCTTTTTGATTAGGTTGTAAATAGTCTCAGTAATTGAAATAATGTTGTATTATTTTGCAATGTGTGGAATCAAACTTGTATCGAATTGCATCAAATCATGATTAAGGGCTGAATCATATCACATCGTATCAGTTTTTCCTGCCTGTGTATCTTTGTTAAATTACATCAATATCAGTATATTGTATAGATACGTATCATATCTGGCACAGACCAGAAAATGCACAGCCCTACATAGTTCCAGTGCACACATATTTATGACAAATTAATTAAAATATGAATGATAATAGGATATGATTATTAATTATAATTTTGAATATGAAATTATTTTTTTAACAACACTCAAGAGCCAAGTTACAAAATATCTGTAACCCATGCAATGCTAAGGTAGTGAATCATTTGAATATTTTTAAATCTATTTTTTATGACAAATCTGCATTTATTTAGAAAAGTAAATTTTCACTAATTCCTGGTAGCTGATTATCACTGATCATCTCTCAGTCAATTTCCTGGCATCATGCCACAATCTCTGAGGTTTATCATTTTGAATCGTGCAACAATTTGTTGTGCTGCACTTGAAGAAAGTGAAATCTGTCATCTAACAGGATTTAATCCAAGAAAAGATAGAAATCTACAACTTCCAACACACCCCAAGAGTCATGGTGCAACTTTTGTTTGATATCTAAATCGGCCTTTTCCAATCTCACTACGCAAGAACATACAGTACACACAAGTAAATTAAATGAACAGGGGGTGTTCAAATGGATGTTAAGCAAATAAATGTTATTGCTAAGAGTATAATCTAAATAAATGTTACAGCTTTAAAGGTTCCAAACACCCATAAAAGACTGTTAACAGATCAAGTCGACCATCTTTGAGCAGGAAACTTGAGTCTACATTCAAAATGGTGATTATTGATCTCTCTATTAGTGTCCGCATCTTTTCTTTTCTGTTCATGTCAGTCAGTGATGACTGACTCTCCTCTTGTCAATGTGCCCATGGCTTATGTTGCATTTAAGTGAGGTGGGATCAATCTGTCTAACAACCTGACAGCTCAAAGCAGCAGCTTGGATGGTGATTTATTCAACCCTTTGGAGAAGTTTGTCAAATGACAGTGTGAATGCAACATGTGAAAGGTGCTGCTCTCAGTCATAAATCCACATCTTTTCACAGCTTAACAGCCAGTTGTTTCTCATTGTTCAGCAGTCTGGCTGCTACATAACTGTCCTTATGTACTTTACCTGTGTGCATGATGTTGCATTCATGCTTTCAGTGGAAATACTTCTAAAACTTAACTGTATGTTTACACAATACAAACAGTGGACAGTGAAAGGTAGCAGCCAAGTATTAAAAACTGGAGCATTTAGCAACTGAAGGTGGTATCATACTGCAACTGTTGGAGATTGGGTCTGTATATCAATTGCAGGAGAATTCTGAGAAAATAGGCAAATGTTTATTTTCAGTCTCACTGAATTAAGTGACTGTGACCAAGTGACCAGCTATCCATGAGGCCATGTTTTGCACAACAAGTTTTTGAAAATCACAGCCTGTTTTATCAGCACGGCTTTCAAAACTGAATTCTGGGCCATGCACAACATTTTGTTGTCTACCTCCGCCTACATCGTACCCACCTCAACTCATTTTATACCCACCTTGGCAGTCTGCTCTAAAAAGTTTCATGGTGTTTGTTTGGCCTGGTTTAAATTGTGAGTGGTTGTTTGAATGCTACAGGCAGATGGATTTGCACTCTAGTTTGTTTTTTCTTTGTGCCAGTTACATTTACATTCGGGTGACGCCATTTCAAGTGAGTAGTTAAGATGTGGAAACAGCTACTGTATATACCTTATAGCTATAGGGTATGTAGCTGGGTATGTATATATCAATGCCAACATAAAGCTTTTGTTTTAACTACCTTTCTTTTTCCATAATGTTCCTAAACCACAGACTTTAATGGCAGTGGGAGATACTCAAGCTCTGGTCTGGTCCAAACACCATGCTGGTGTTTGGTGTGCTACCTTTGAAAAGTTAAGAAGAATGTAGCGTTTCACACTTTAGTCCTGCAAATAAACGCTCTGCATGTGTACAGGTTTAAAACAACACTATATTTGTTCAGTACATAAGTGCAACAAACTGAAATTTTCTGTATGATTAGATGTACCATTACAGTACTAGCAGTTAGGTTACAAAATGTATAGTGTCCTTAAAGTCATGGACTATAATCTTCACACCCATTAAGTCCAAATTGTTCTACATAATTGTATTTTCACATAAATAAAAACATGCAATAGGGAATTATAAAGGAAAAAATATTTTTGTAATTGTTTTTTTTTTTTTTTTAAAGTTAGGAGGATATACAAGGATTTTGTAATACTAATAAAGAATCATCTTAGCTCTTAATTACTCTGAATTCCTCTTATCTATAAGTTTCTTTCATTAAATTAGTTAAAAACAGAGATTATACACGCACAATCACAATACAACACAAATACATCATTCAAACATCTTTACGAGCAACAAGACAAGTAGGTGATGTTTGGAGTGTGACTGGAGACTGTGTGAAGCTTCCTTACAAGACTGGTTAATGAATTGGCAAAATCCCCTGCTCCTTCTGCCAAACTGTTATCAACAATGCAGCCCTGGCTTCAGTTTCTCTGCCAGGAGGGGCCATTCTGCTATCATCCATTTCAGATTTTTTATTTTTTTTATTCATCATCACTTTTTCACAATCTTGTTTTTCTCCTGGAAGAGGAGCATGTTTCTAATTACCTCAGGGCTATTCATTACAAATGACACAATCTTCACTGCACTGCGCAGATACTCGGCGTGCCGAAGAAAATGGGGTTTGCCTTCACTCCATGTTCTTCTGTGTTGATGAATAGTGAGATACAGGGGAGTAAAGCTTTTATCTTTGGACAAAATGCTACACTGGGCCATGAATATCTACTTTTATTGTCAGATTATCTTCTGTGTGAAGAATCTGTTAAAGGGAGTAGGTCTTGCTTGAGAGAGCATTGAGAGAAGATCTCATCTGCGGCAGTGAATTATCAGGAGGAAGCATTCATGATACAAGTGACGCAAGGGAGATTTATTATGCTGCAGAAAGGATCAAAGACAGAAAGGAAACATAATCTCTGCACCATCAAAGCACATCTACATTTTTGTTTCTGTTGCGTTTCAGAGGTCACAGTTTGTTCTGATCTCTCAGTCTGAAAGTAAAGTTCAGGTAATCACACATCCAGCTGTCTGCTTTGCTTCTAGACAGAAATTACATAAATATATTCAATCAGCCCCCAGTGGTGTGCAGTATTTACCTCTTGCTTGTTAAGGCATAGCAAGGACAGCTGTTGATGAGGCTAAAACTGCAATCACACAGATTTTGGTTTGACAGGATTGCGTTTCCAGACCAACCCAAATTTTAATGCAGGTGTGTTTTGTGTTAGGAAACCCTGAATCAAAAAGTCCTTTTAGCTTTTCTCTCAAGGTTAGCAGAAAAGTTTCTAATAAGAGAAATATTTAAAATTTAATTCAAAATGCTAAATACTAATTTAAAAAAGCTAAATGCTTTTCAGCTATATATAACTGAAAAGATTTAACTGTGCCAATTTATTGTGATTCCATTGTGAGTATTTTTCCTGGCACTTTGTTTATGCTGTATTCAAATGATAAAATGTGATAGTGTTTCATTACTTTATTAGTCAGACTACTTTCTAGCAAATGATTCAATAATTCGACTCAATCCTTTCTTTCATGTGTCTCTTTCATTTACGCTGTTCAGCTGCAATGTGAGATATAACAAGAAAGCAGCTGCAATACAAGAAAAATGAGCACCAACCAACTCAGCTGACAAGAAGGATTTGAAAGCAATGATAAAGATTATTGACAAGTGTTACTCTTTTCCCTCTCACAACCATTTATATCTGCTACCTTGCCTTATTTCTACAGCTGCTGCCAAAGGACAGTCAGGAAAGAAGTCCAAAATGTAGTTTTGTTGTTCAAAGTCCTGTGTAGAAAGCACACATTTTTGTTTCACTAAAGTTATTTTTTGTTTGTTTAAAAAAAAGACAATTACATGTAAAAAATGCAGGCCCAAATCACATTTTTTTTTTGTTGTTGTAGCAAAAATTGTGTAGCTAAAATGGGTGGGGGGCAAGTTTAGTTTCAACCTTGATGTGTCCAATCAAAAGGAACCACACACATACACACAAACAGTGGAGTTTGTGTGTGTGTCCACAGAGCACTGCGAGTCGATCACTCTGCAGCCTTAATTTGTTTTTTATTTTTATGATTCTTGGTGCAACTCTCTTCCAGCGTGCCAACAGGCAGTCACACCGCTTTACCCAGTCTGAGATAAACAGGAAGGCAGTTGTTGTTTGAAAGCTGTGACTGAAAGAGCTTAAAATCTTTGAACTCTGAGGGTATTCTGAACATACACTGCTGCTTGCTTTTTTTCCCCCTCATCTTCATCATCAGTAAATGTAACGCCAGTTCAAGCTGCGGCTGATAAAGCTAGCTACTTTCTTGATATTTTTTAGTCTCTCAGCAACCATTGGCAAATTTGGGTATAGTTTGTTGCCTATGTGTGTGCCCTTCTCCTCTGCACTACTCACACAGTTAGAGTGGTCTGGCAGGCTTTTGTGCTGTGATAGTGTCTGAATCAGGTCTAATCACATGTTGTGACAACACAAACTGATTAGTGTATCTTGATTTTTAAAAGATTTAATAGTTTGCAGTTCAAATGGAATAAAATCACTGGCCATATCTAGCCCACGAGTCAATGATCACTGGAATAAAATGTCATATTTACTTTAATTAACTTTCTGAATAAAGGTCATAGAAGTTTGCTCACTTACTTTCAACCAAGCTGTCTGACTTCAATATTTCACATAGTTTCCTTCATTCAAAAATCCACTACTTTATGTCTACTGTATACAAATATCTCTTACTTTTTTGGGCAATTTGGTGACAAATCCTACTTCCTCTGCAAACCTCAGAAAGTATTATAGACACACAAAATAAACTTTTTGCTGAACAAAAAAAATAAATAAATAAATGAAGTGGTTCACTGTTGCTGAAAGTGCTGGACTGCCCATTTGATTAGTCCTTTCATCAGTGAACATAAGTATACTGTATACTGTTTTTCATTTTATCAATTTTTTTCTATTTTTTTGCAGGTGCTGAACATTTTCAAACATCTGGTTCTCACAGCATTTAACATTTTTACTTTTCATCACACCCTGCTCACATGTGGCGTACACCAATCCAGCTTGGGCTCAACAGCTGTTTCAGGCTCCTAATGATGCATTTTAACATGTGGTTTGTTCATCATTTTACAGATTTTCATTTTCCAGAGCTAAAAACAGAAAAGTAACTAAATAAACCAGATGGTGACTTAATAATGAGAAGAAATTAAAAACTATTTTAATTAATATTTGATGATTTATTTTATCCAAAATGGAAAAAAGAACTGATCTTTTGTTATTTGCAGGTGCATATAAGGACAGACAACAAAAAAAGCGTAATAACAGTAAAGATCAGATCTGATGTAGTTTAGTTACAGTGAACACTGAGTCAAACAGCACAAAAGAGATGGAGAAGAAACAGTTATGAGGTTTTTATATAATCTCTGGAAACAAGCCTTCGCAGAGTAATCACACTACATGTGGTGATCTGATCACACAGTCTTATTCTTAACTTTATCATATAATCATTGTGTTTTTACTTCATCAGAGTTCACAAACTTCATTAAAAAAATAATCCACATAAGAAAATTTTAAAAACTGTGAATGATAACAGTTAGAATTAGTCAGTCCAATTCAAGATGGCTGCCACACCTAATTAACATTAACCAAAGAAAAATGGTTGTAACTCAGTAAATTTTACAGATATTAAGCTAAAATTGTATTTGATGTGTTTGTAGATGAGCGTCATACTGTAATGGGTGACATTTTTGCAAGCTCGCATAAGACTGCGCATAAAGTTGTTTTCAAAAGCTGTCCAAAAGGGCTACAACTCCATCATTTTTCTACATAAGACAATATTAGTCTTAAAGTTTGGCATGAAAGGCAGTGGGCGATATGTATTCCTTCGAAGGATGCTAGGCCTTTAATTGTAATATATAAATAGTGCTGTGGTCAATGTTAGATTAGTCCTGGTTGACCAAATTAGGTCCAAAAGACCAAATCCCACCATGAAGTGTATCAGCCTCCTCTGGGTTGAGCACCAGTGAACAGTAAACACATTCAAGCGAAGACGAGAGGGCCGTGTGTGGGAAGACAGGTGGGAGAAGCTGGAGCAGTGATACTCAAGAGGGCACAGAGGGAGGCTGACAGGTCAGAGAGGGAGTGAAGAAGCATGTGAAGTGACGCAGAAAATGAAGAATTTAATAGAGATGGGAAGAAAGTCGATGGGAAAAGCATAAATTTAGGGACGTGTGGAATAAAAAGGTATAGGTATCAGGAGACCAGAAGAGAAAAACAGGATGAGTTAAGACAGAATAAGTAAAGATATAAAGAGATGTAAACTTGGTATATTAGAGATAGTGAAAAAGACAAGAGAGGAAAAGAAACTATTAAAATAGGTTTTACATTAAAAAAAGAAAGCAAACAATGGCAGTAAGAGTTATAGCAATTGAGAAACAAACAGCAGGAGCTCAATTATCCACAGTTCCTGCTGCTTCTCCTCCCGCCTGTGATTGGACAGCATGTATCTATCACCTCTTACAGCAAACTAATTAATGTTTATTCAGCGCAATAATTTCAAACCAAGTTCAATTTTCTGTCATTATTACACGCAGAACTCCAAGCTGTTTGTGTATTGTAAACATTTGATTAAAATAAATAGAGCAGTGGGGGAGTGGTGTTGGAACAAGCTGCATAAGCAGAAATCACATGTTTTGGAGTGATTGTTCTCAAACTCTGCTCGCAACCCCTTGGAGAGATGATGTCATTGCAAGCTAATAATAATCATTTAGCACACTTTCTCTGCTGCTTGCTTGTACCCGGCTCTCTGCTTGATTTTTTTTTTCTTCACTCTTTGCAAAAGCTTGGGCAAACAAGGTTCACAAAAACTGCACAAGTTCTATCCCATATGGAAGCGGAAATACAGCGTGCATCCATGCCTGACAGAGGCCAGATCAATAAAGCTTTTGGATATTTTAAGAAAATGACTGAGGAGGCACACAGACAGCCCAGAGCTGCGCTGCGACCCCAGCACTGTGTGTATTTACAGTGCTATTCCTGAGGGAAAGGCAAAGAGCAGCAAAGCTCAAACAGAGCCACAAAGTCATTATTTTTAGTCATGTTTGCTGTAGGCTTGTTCAAAAACGCCCTCTCTCCTCACCGGGAATAAAGAGCAGCAGAACTGGAACGAACCCCGAGGAGAGCGCACACAGGCAAACACATCATTACGGAATCAGATACGACCATAATTATAACCACTTAGTTTCATTTGTTACAGTTGGGATAAGTTGTTGTAAAATAAAATGCCTTCTTGGAAATAATAAAAAAACAACAACTGAAAGACAGAACCTAAAAATGTCTTCAAATAAATGTTAGCACCACTTTCATCTACCTAAAAGGTTTTCCAGATCAAGCAGGATTTCACTTTGGCTCTTTGTGCTGCTGGACTTTTACAGGTCGTTAAAAAGAGGGAGAGGTCTAACAATGTGTTCCTGAGAGAATTCAGCAATGAAAATACTTCTTCATCATAGTGGGTTCCGGCATGTGTGTCTTCTTCTGTGAGCAAACATGAATGTTTGCATGAGGATAGTTTGTTGTGTGTGAATGTGCATGGCCCTATGTCCACGTTGTGGGCATGTGTGTGCCACTGAAGTACCTCAGAGAGAAGCTCATCCCTGTAGTGCTAATACAGAACAAAGCAGAGCCAGAAATGACATCTATGATCTATCACACTCAGCCACCTGCTTCTGCAAAAAAAAATGCCATTTAAATGCCACATGTGGTCTGGCGCACCACCCCCACACACACATAACCAAACAACAATATAGCATCTAACACTCACTGTTTATATATAGACCTAAACTTTACACGTACAAAAGAGACAAGCTAATGAATGTTGACAACTATTTGAAAAAAAGAAACAACAACTATATAACCTAATTTCAGCTTCCATTTAACTCTCATAGAGCCAAATGATTCAAGTGCAGCTGTCATGAGTTTTAAAATTGGTTGAGGAATAACTTCAGAGGTCACCCTGGCTGCACTCGGCGAGAACCAAAACCCCATTGGTCACAAAGCACATGAAGTCCAACAAAATCTGACCAGCTGTCTGAGTTTGGTTGGCTCACTGTGTGAACTGGGCTGCACTGGGGTGAACAGGAAATTACTGTGCAACGCAGCTCTGCAGTAACAGAGACAAGTTCAAAGAGCTTAAAATGTTCTGTTTTGGTTGGTTGTTTGTCTTTAGCTTAGCAAGACATCTTACAGATTTTGAATAATTATCGCCTGTCAGTGAAGGTGTTAAGGTTTTTGCCTTTGTGTATGTGTGTGTGTTAGTGTGTGTGTATGTGTGTGTGCATTTGTCTCTAGCATTAGCAAAATAGCTCTGACACCAATGAACAGATTTTAATGAAACTGCCACAAAGTAATCATTGAGCCTACATCTTCAATTGATTACCTTTAGGACTCAACCCTTTTCAAGGTGGCCACCACAGCCCAACACACATTCTGAGCACTCACTGATCATGCCAGATCTGTTTACTGCCATGACCAGTGAGTGCTGCCTGCCTGTTAGCAAAATATCTCATGAATCACTGGGTCAATTTTAATGAAACTTTTAGAAAGTAATTATTAGATGTACGTCTACCACAGATTGTGTCAATTCACTTCAAGCTGGCACAGCTCATCAAACATAAACAACACAAGAGTGGCTATAGCTCAGCCAATTTTACAGATAATAAGCTAAAATTTGGTATGATAGCTGAGAATCAGGCCCAACACATACGCAAAGCACTATACATTGTGCAACATTTTTGCCTAAAATTTTGTCATTAACTGTAGGAATCAATCCTCTTTCTCTGTTAGCAAATTAGCTCATGAACCATTGGACAGATTTTAGTAAAACTCAGAAAGTAATCACTGGATCTCCATCTATAACTTAATAACTTTTGGAGTCATTTACATGGTTTGACTAAAACAGTTTTAACTTTGTCTTTCCCCAGTTTCTCTCAATAGTCATTCCTTCTTGTAATGCTATGCTTTTCATTTTAACAATTGTATGGTGTATAAGAACTGCAAACTTAAAAAAAAATAGTTTGAAGGCGCTTAATGTGATTACAATTACAGATGCATGTGAAGACTGTCTCGTACCAATCACAACAGTTTTACTTGTCAATGTCACTTTTTTCAAGATGTTCAAAGTTTTCTATTTCTTAGACTTTATCAAACCTAGAAAAATAATTGCATATCATCTAAAAATGTATCTTGATGCTGTGCCAAAACAAACTGAGAAACATACAGTATATGCATGTTATTTCTGTTTTTCTGTCACCCTCTCTGTTTATCCTTCATCACATACGCCATATTAACACAGCAGCATATAAAAAACAAGTTTCTGCTGTGAAAAAAGCATATGAAGAAGTTACATCAGTGATGGTCTTGGTATGAAGATTTTTTTATGTGAATAAAAGAATAAGTATAAGAATTTTCAAAGACCAAGTATAAGTACACATCCAAGTCTGTTACTTTTTTCTATCTGAGCTCTTCATCAACTGGAATTTAATGGTTTAATTAAGAAACTTTTACTGGTTTTTAATTAAAACAATAAATTCCAGCTGTAGTGGGCTTTAGAGAGTTACCAGCCAGAACTTCTTCTCATGAAGAGGAGTTTTATGTTCCACTGTCGTTTTAAAGTATTTAACAGAACATAGTAGAGCTTTGCAGGAGTTTAATAAATGTACAGTATGAAGAACATTTTATTTTGTTTCTTTTGGGGGGAGATGTTTTTCTGTTATACTGCCTTGATCCATATTCATGCTACTGTCAGTAAAACAAAAGTTATCATCCTAACAGAAACAGCAGTGCATGATATTGAGTTTTGAGCTATAATACTTATGTGATGCAGCTTTGACTGTAGTTTCTCGTGTAAATACAAAACATTTTGTTTTATCTTCTTTGTTTCTTTTCTTATTCATTAATGTTGAACTTTATCAGTGTGTGGTGAGAGAACTTTGTGACCCTGTTTGTTGGGCTTGGAAGGCTGGCTCTGGCTCAGAAGCCACGGAGGAGGCTGCGTGGGCTATTTTAATGAACTCCCTGCTTGAGAGTGATGAATAGGTGTGTCTGAGCTCGGTGTCTGCTCCACCCCCTTCAGAGAGCTCAACTGCCGGGGCACTCGAAAGCAGAGACTCGTGCTTCCCACACACACACACAAACACATAAACATTCACGTACGCTAACAGTGAACACACAACATGTGCATCCACATTAAATGATGCACTTAATCAATGCAGCAGTGTACTTGGAAAGAAAAATCTAAAGCAGGAATTGTTGGCAAACAAGAAACTCGAAGAGATAAAAGGTCAAGTTAACATAATCTAGAAAATACTCATTATCTAAAGACAATTAGTAAGGATAAGTGCATCAGTTGTTGTTGCTTAAAATAAAATAAAAATGTTAAACGATGCTTATAAGTAAGACAAGAAATGTATCAGAAAACAAACTATTTTTTTCCATAACTATTAATTTAGCTACTTTGTACAATTTATGGACAAGATTTCTTAAAAATTTAGTAAAACTAAGTAAAAGAAATATCATATTTCAAGTTTTCAATAAGAACATACACAGTGAACAGACATGAATTTGTTTTACATTAAGTCAAATCTTATAAACGGCATCACATTGTCACAGATAAATGAATTTATTTATTTTCTAAATCATGGTAACTAAAACCTTTTCAATTTTTTGCCCTTATTTGTTGCTTCTTAAGTGACTTATTTAGATATTTACTAAAAAATGACATTTTTAGGTGTTAAGTGTGTCAGACAGCAGCTGTTACAGCTGTGTGTGCCAGTCTTTATATATAT
>JAOXNZ010000166.1:7253469-7265978 GCA_028566095.1 Kryptolebias brasiliensis
ATTGTAAAAAGAGTTTTTACCCTTGTGTAGCTGTTCAAATCCTATTTAGAAAAAAAGCAGCAACATGAGCACTGTTTGTATTGTTGTTGATTTCACTCTCATCTCACTGAATTGTTGATCATGTCTGGGTTGTGTCAGCCTGCTTTATTCTTATTTACCTCACTCCGTTTTCTGACAATAGAAGTCATGGCTAGTCGACATCAGATTGTCATAGATGCTGATTATCCGTTGTTTTTTAAAATTAGCTGTCTATGCAGCTGCTTTTCTCTACACTGTGCCATCTGCCTTGTTATGTTATTGTAAAGCAGCACAACACGTTGCTTCCACACTTAGTCACCTATTGTCATGTATGAGATAATGTGGCCCGACTGTGCAGACAACATGACTGCACGGCTGGATCAGGTATCCAACAAAAATGTCAAACAGTGCATTCATGTGTTTTATATTTTTGGCTGCCTTCCCTGCTACAAGAGTTTGGTTGAATCTGCTTTTTTACCCTTTGTGTGACTAAAGTCTGACTGAATGGTTGGCATGGTTCTAAAACAAACATTTCAATGTTGGACAACATGCATTGATTCAAGATGACCACCAAGAACGCAACCTTTGCAAACTCAATCAATTTTACAGATAATGAGCTGAAATTTGGTGTGGTAGTAGCTGAGGGTCATTCCAGACACATACTCTGATCACTAACTAATTGTGCAAAATCTGTTTTTCAAACTCTGACATTAACTGTTACAGTCAACTATGTCTGTTAGCAAAATATCCCATGAACTACTGGATGGATTTTAATGAAACTCTTAGAAAGTTATCATTGGGTTTTCATCTGTAACTTGTTAACTTATGAAGTCAACCCAATGCATTACATTACCCAACACATACAGTAAATGGTTATAACTCAAGATATTCTGCTATATTTAGTGTAGTAATAGCTAAGACTCATCCTCAACACAAACTTTACTTCAGGCACAAACAAAGCATGTGAGATTTCACAATATCACATGAAATCACACTTACTGTCATTTACAAGGTTTAACTAAAATGGTTTTGAATCTGTATGTTCTAATAACAAGATGATCTTACTTTGAAACTCTGACAATAAATGGAGCAGGTGTTATGTATTCCTTCAAGGAATGCTAGGCCTTTAATTTATATACAGGATTTTTTTCTTTCCATAAAGACTATCCTCAGTTGTATAGGAGCTCACTAGAGGCCCTCATCCTCTCTTGAATGAGCCATCGGCTTAAATTATTTGGTTCTGTATGTACCTCACAGACTTAAAAATAATATAAACACAGCAAAGTGTTTTTGCTACCTACATTTTACTATTATTGCTTTTCAAACACTTGATCAGGTAACTGAATTTTCACACTTTTTCTTTTTGTGTACAATGTGAAAATGATGCTGGGATTAAATCTCTACAGATAAAACAGAACATGTAATGCATTAATGAAAAGTGTGGCAGGAAAAAAATTTCATAAAGCGTGAATAAGGTCAGTACATTTTGTGCAGTAACAAAATGATCTGCTTACAACTGCTACAACAAACTCTGTCTTCAGAAAAATCTAACAGAAAAATGACCCTTGGAATATGTTGTTCGTCTAAATGAAAGTCTAATTTGGGCTGAATGTTTGGGTCAGTTGCATTAGATAAAAGGAAAGCACAAAATACAAATTCCTGGAATTTCAAGGGCTTCACACCAGCAGATTAAACAGATTTTATTTGCAGATAAAAAGTAAAAGTAAATACATTGTATGTCACAAATAATCCTCATATATGGTTAGAGTTTTGCACTCAGACCCAAGCTGTTTCAAAGGACAGTTCATGTGATGTATTTTTTCATGCGTTGGAATTTACATAAAACTTGCACACACTGAAGTAGATAACTGGACTGTCGTTTTTTGATGTTGAAGCTGCATAGTGTTGTATAACCAAAGGCTTTCTGACAGGATAAGTTGAATTGATTAACCTTTATTTATCCGTGGCACACTTGAAATGCAGGTTGTGCTTTGTTCAGTCATGTTGCATTGCATAGACACCAAAATGCCTGCAAGGGGAAGGATGAGCGAGACACACACAGACCACCATCCCTGCCGAGAGTTATTTTTTTATACTCTTTTCCTCAACAGATGGAAGAGACAGCTTCTACAACATATCACAGTTTATTAGCAGTGAGCCAGACCCGTTCCATTTTTCTCTCTTTTCACTGAACATTATTCTTCTCCTCACAGCGGGACAGAATGATGCGCCGTCACAGAGCACACTTTTTGAAAAAAAAAAAAAAAACGCTTGTAGCCGAGTCTACTCACTTCACTCCAGAGCTGCGAGGGCAAACGCTTTCTCGGTATTGCTTTAATGCAAATGTCCAAGTCCATGTCCAAGTCTGTAGTCCTGCTGGTCCCTGAGGGGCCTTCAGACAAAAACACGCTATATCTTACTGCAGAATTACTGCCTGTCAAGTCTTACACCATTAATTCTGTGAAGTCTCAACAAACTGTTAACTGTCAAGTTTTCGACTCCCCCCCCACCCCCCACCCGTGTCTCCCTCTCACATCTTATAGAGCTCATTTGCAGATAATAGGCCATACAAGGAGAAAAGTGCTGTTTTTAATTATCCAAAAGATTATGAGGTTTGAGTTGTTCCTGAATGCTAATGGATGAACGGCAGCTGTGCATCTTTGCATAAGTAGGACTTTATTACCCTTCCATTTGGTTACTGTTGCTGATGGCTTACAGCTGATCTTTGCACACCTCATTGACTGGAAAATAAGAGGCTGGAAAGCACTGGAGGAGAGACCTGTGAGCTTAATGAAGCCCTGACATCTGATCAGAGATTAAATGTGAAAACTTGCACAGCAAATGACAGAAATGAAAGATGGAGTTAAAAGTTTTTTAATTTTGAACAGTGACAAATGATTTAATAGTGACATTCAAAGCTGTAAATTGATGATCAGTTATTTAAATATGAAGCAAATATTGGGATAATTAGAGATGTTTCGTTATAGTCAAATGATTTTTAAGAGGTTGTGTTTAGTGCTTAAACAACTGTTTTATTAATTTGTTGTCATCTCTTTGCATCAAAAAAACTAAAATGGGTTTTAAAATTAGACTCCACTTATTGGCATTTAGAAAAACAGGACAATCAAGTGAACTGGATCGTTTTGCACAGACACTTCTTCTCTAACACTGAACATTGCATGAACAAAAATGTATTATGCAAGATTTCTTCACTTGGCAGCATGGTGGGGTGGTGTTTAGCACCATGGTCTTTCAGATTCGCTGTGGCAGTCTTCCTTTGTGAAGTATGGTTTGGTGGTATCAAATATTTTGATGCTGTTTAGTTGTCCTAAGATTATACTAAGCTATTAGGGAAATGATTATACCTTACTGGTGTAAGGTATAAACATTTCCCTAATAGCTTATCATGTCACCTTATCTTTGCACTGAATTTTAGGACATTTAAAGGACTTCTAATAGATTTTTGTTCTTATTTCTCAGATTAGAGATTCAACATACAATTTATTTTTCTTGCAGCTGCATCACAGGCTATAGTTATTTAACAACAAATAAATTAATAATTTTATTCTGAGAGTTTCATTAAAATCCTTTCAGTGGTTCATGAGACATTTTGCTTACAGACACATGCACGGAGGCACAAGCAAAAACATTGCTGCTACTTCACCATTAGTGACCTCAGGCACTTATGTCTGGCTCTCTACCAGCTTTCCAAGTAATAGAATCTAGAAAAATTAAAAACGAAGCCAAAACAAAGAAGGCTCCACGGTGATGTTCCATGTTTTTTCCAAAGTCTTCAACTTAAATTTGATACTTTTCTAAGTACGTTGCTGCGACCGTGCAAAACAATATTCGCACAGATTTCAGCAAATCAATAACACTCACAGTGCTCATTAATTACAGCTGCTTTGCAGAGGTATACAGGATTTTAAAATTACCTCCATGTTCTCAATACAGTCCCCAAACCCCAGAGCAGACGTATTTATTTTCTTCTCTTTAATTCTGTATTTTCTTCTTGGCTTGCTTAGTTGCTACTTTGTCAGCGAATGTGGGAGACAAAATAATTGCCTCTATATTTCCTGAATTGATTTCCTGCACAGTTCTAATACAGTGGTCAGGCTGGCACTCAGGCATCCATGACAGGCCCCTGTACTGAAATGCTTTGGAATTCAAGACCAAAAGAAACACTTGGAATTCAAGACTTCATTTTCTACGGCTAGTTATCAAGGTCAAGTGCTCTCAATCAAACAGGAATCTCTTCAAGAAAGTGCAATTTTAGAAATTATATTAGGCACAAATGGCAGTTTTAAAAAACTGAATCAAATAATAGCAAACAGATATATTAAAATATAAAATATACTAGTAATGCCCTACCTGTGTGGAGAACCAAGAAGTTCTATTATATCAAATTTATTATTAATTTGTTTTTATTGTTATTATATTTCTATTGGCCTGAGAATTAAAAAATAAATTTAAAAAACGACACTCCTTGACACAGAACTACATGGTCTGGTCCAGCGTGGTCACAGTTTGACCTCTAATTCACCTGTTACCAAATACAGGTTTTAAGAGGTTTTTAAAATCGCTATTACTTTGTTTTGTTTTGTTTTTTAATCCAGTCAAAATAATGAATGCATTTATAAGTATTGACAAAGCTATCTGCAAACCAATTGTGGCTCAAGTAAAACTTTTTAAATTATATTTCCTGTCCCGCTGTTAGGTTAGGTTGAGCCAATACAAAAAAGCTGGTAAATGATTCATATTTTGAGTTAGGTTTTAATGTCACACATGGCAAACAGCTGACATTTTACACAGCAAGTCATCTCTGTGATCTGCATTGCTTATTGTTCATAAGCGTTCATTAGAGTAGATAAAAATGTTAGACCATAGAACTTATACTAAGTGATAAATTTTATTAATTTGTATGATAAAACTCAAAAATTAAGGAAAGATTACCTCTCAACGATGTATCACTAGTCTTTGTGTGAAATTTGGAAGTTTAATCAAAACTTAGGGACCTAGAAATCCTTGAAGGAATGCCTACCAGTTTCTAATGCCAAGGTTTAAGGCTAAGATTATTTTATGTTGAGAAATGTTAGAGTTGTAGCCTTTTTGGTTCAGCTTCAAAAATAATGTTATGTGCAATGTCATGCAGTGAATTGGGCAGACTTCAAAAATTATTCAGTTGTAGATATAGATCCAATATTTATTTTCTGAGAGTTTCACTAAAATTTGTCCTGTAGTTTATGAAATATTTTGATAATAGACAGACACACACAGTCAAAAACATTATTGTTTGCAAAAAAGCAGACAGTTTTATGAACAGAGTTGCTACAACAACCACTCAGACACTGAGCTGGATGATAGAGAATACGAGGCCCACAAACTAAACCAGGGCAGGTGTAGAGCTACAGAGACAGAATATTAAAAAAGTGAATTACATTGTCCACTTACAGTTGAATTGTCTAACATTTCCTTTCAGAGGTCCAGTGGGGTGAAGGCACCCTTTGAACCGTGTCAGTGTGACTTTATGACATCACACTTAAAACTCCTCACAACATGCAGGATCAGCAAAGAAAGTAGGAGCGGGAAAGTGAGAGTACATTAGCCCACTGATGTCAACTGAGGCATCAATTAATGAGCAGCCTAGGAATGTGTCCACCCAGACAAACCCTGCAGCGGAGTGCCACACGAGGCCTGGTTCAGGACTACCAGATGGCTGGGGGAAAATTAATAATTAAGCTCCCTGTTTTAAATGTTTAAGGGAATTAGGACCAGGGGAAGAGGTGTTAGGAGATGAACAAGGGAGGGCTGGAAAACTAGAAGCAGCAAGGTCTTCTGTATCAAAAGGAAAACATGTAAGTATTCATCTCATCCGTGTGTCTTTAAATGCCCACTGATTTCACAATACAGGACAAAACAGGAAAAGAAAATCACACTTATAGTATTTATGATGTTTAGGTTCTCAAAAACTTTTACCTACTATAAATGTCTTAAATGCCTTGTCTTTCTATGGTGTTTTTCTTCTTCTTCTTCTTAAAAAAGGTTTTACGTTTTAACTTTTTATCTGGTAGCAGGTTGTTGTTAATGTAGTAACTTGACACAAATGAGAAAAGGAAATGAAAACAGAAATCGTTAATGTATTTATCGAATTATCTTGAATACAGTGGTGTTTTAAAATTGTTTTATTTTACCATTATTTAACATTATATTTTATCATCTTTTATTTTAGCAATACTGTCATTATTGCCCGAAGGCGATCAGGAAAGCAATGAATTGATTTGGGTTGACTCCAAAAGTGAATCATCTGTAGATATCAATCCATAACTGATTAACCAAGCTGGCAGCCACAGGTTATCAACCTTAGCCTACACAAAAATGGCTATAAGACAGTGAGTTTACAGATATCAAACTAAAGTTTTGGTATAGTAGCTGACAGTCATTCACAAGACATACTCCAAACCTGAACAGATCACGTAAGATATCGCAATATTGCCTGTAATGTTATTTTCAAGGTTTGACCAAAACGTCTTTAACTCTGTCCCTTCTCATCATAAGATGATCTTAGTCTAAAACACTGGCATGAAAGGCAGCAATCGATATGCACTCCTTCAAGGAATGCTAGGCCTTTAATTTATTTTTTTATGTATTGTGTAAGCCTTACACTGTTTTGGTGAGGAGGGCCATTTAGTTGTATTCTCATTAGTGAAACTAAATTTGTTTTGTTAATCTGCATCTGCTGTTTTATTTTATAAGTTGATCTTGCTTCCATCCATTATAGACCAGGTAAATATTATATTAGGCCTAAACACAAGCACACTATTACAGCAATGTTAGAGGAACTAAAGGATAACAGATTGACTGTTATAACTGCAGATGTAAAATTACTGCAGGACTAATAAACAGATCCAGCTTCACTTTTTATGTGCTGGATTTTCATGTAGGGTGAAGCTAATGAGGCTCAAAGAACTATTCAGTTTAAATGCAAAACACAAAAAGAGCTTTCAGACAACAAAAACAAACCAACAATTTTTTTCTTGATATCTACATCACATTTCATTATTAATGCATGAAGAAGAAAATGAAAGAAAAAAAAAGTTGAGCAAAGATGTTGCATAAATCAGACAATAATAATCAGTGTAAAGTGCATCAACAAAGCAGCAATTATATCAATCATCACAATACAAAGACAAAAGAACAAAGAACTACAACAACATCAGTCACACAGTTCCACAGTAGTTTAATGAAGTTCAATGATGTTTCTAAGTTTTTCAGTCTAGGTGGTTAACACCATTCTTTAACATTTTCAACTATATGGTGTTTATTTATATAGTCGCAAACATGCAATAATGTTTTGGCTCATGTCTGTGAGTGTGCGTTTGGGTTCATTTTTCTGTAGTGTTTGCAAAAAATCCCATGAACCACAAGACAAGTTTTAATTAAACTTTCTAGATGTAATCAATAGATGTACATCTACAATAAATTAACTTGTAGAGTGAACCCCATTCAAGGTCAGCAACTTTATCAAACAGAAAACTGGTTATACCTCAGCAGATTTCACAGTAACTGAGCTAAAATTTTGTGTGGTAGTGGCTGAGAGTCATTCACAACACATAGCTAAGCACTGGTTGTGTCAGATCTGTTTTTAAAACTATCATGAACCACTGAACAGATTTTAATGAAACTTTCAGGTAACATTCATCGAATGTACATCTATAACTGATTAATTTTTGGAGCTAATCTAATTCAAGACAGCTAATCATATGCATGACTTATTTGGTATGCCTTATTCATATTTATTCATATTTCAAGACGGTGAGCTAAAAGTTAAGGTGGTAGTAGTTGAGATTCATCCTCAACACATATAGTACCCTGAGCACTAACATATGTTGCGAGATCTCACAATATTGCATGAGATCGCACATAACATCATGTACCAGGTTTCACCAAAACAGCTACAACTTAATTATTTCTAATCATAAGATGTTAGTTTAAAACTCTGACATGAAGCAGCGGGTGACATGCATTCCTTTAAGAAATGCTAGGCCTTTAATTAATGTCTGGCTCTTCTTCCTTTGAACTGAATAAGCTTTATTACCTTTGTCTTGTTTTTTTTTTTATCTTTATCCCAATGTTTGATGATGAGTCCCCATTTAAAATCAGCTACCTACTTGTTTTTGTCAAAGTAGTGATGTGCAACAAACAACAGTTATTTTAGGGTTGCACGTCCTATTTTAGCTCAGTCTTTATGAAACTGTACAAAGGCCCAGTTTGTGACAGTACAGCAGCTGATACTTGTATTGCCCCGTTGTCAGCAGGATGCACAGAGTAAACAAAGCAGCACTGATTGGCAGCCGTTCCACTCTACAGAATCCAGCAAAGACAGCTCAAATTGGATTCAAAAACAACACACTTAGATTTCAATTTTTCTTCACAGATGAGAGCATTGCGCACATTGCTTGTGTTTTGTCTCCAGTACCTGAAACTGGAGAGTAAACAGTGATCAAATTGACACAATCCCACAGAGGCTACACACACATACGCTCTGGACTCGCACCTGCTTATGAGACAAAACAGGAAGAGAGGAGACCAAAAATAAGCAATATGAGAGGTGGTATATGGAGCTCCTTTCGATGTGGGCAGATTCCTGTGAGCTCACAGAGCCCCTCTGCTCTCTCTTTGATTTTCTCCTTCTCACCCTCTGTCATGCTGAAGTCCAAAGCCCAGGAGAAATTAGTCACCCGGCACGCTGTGGCGAGGGAGTTGTTGTGTGTGAGTGTGATCGCAAAAGTGTGTGTCAAAAAGAAAGAGAGTACCATGAAGACAGAAGGAGGGGAGGGGGGGGGACAGTTTTTAATTCCTAACCCCTGAAACTCTGCCTCGTGTCTGAAAATTGATGCTGGTGTAGAGAGAAGACATCAATCCAAACATGAGAAATGTGCTGTGCTGCCGTACCAGGAAAACCACCCCTGTCCTGTCCAGATACAGTAGAAAAAAGAACGTACAATAACCTCTGACCTCACGGAGATTATACAGGGTTTCAGCTGGAGTGTGCTTCTATAAAAATGACCCCTGAAAAACATACACTTCAACCCTGTTTTCCTTCTTCAAAACAAGTACAGGGTGTTAGCAGGTATGGCTTCTTTTTTTTCTTTTTTTTTGTAAACTGTGTCAGCTTTTTGGGTTACACTGAAATCCTTAACAAATAAGGATATCTCAATACAAGCATGCACACTTCCGTTTGTAGGTTGCTTCAAAGCCTGTTTGGACATATTTATTTTTCATGACAGAGCATGAATATTTCAGATCTGTGTTAGGATCAAAGAAACCTAAATATACCATAAATATATGACCTGAAACCCTGTGCTGTCCAAAAACATGATTCCAAGTTTTATCAAAATCTATAATGGAAAAATAAACTGACAAAGATTTTTTTTTTTTTCTATGAAAGCCACACAAGTATGAGCAACAGCTGTTTGTGCCCTCTCCTAATTAAATAGATCAAAATCACGGAATAGTTTTGTCCACTTAAAGTAATTATTCAGATTTTTTTGAAGTGGAGCTCTGTGGGAAGCTTACAAACAATCAACATTTTACCTGATGTTGATAGCTCTTTGAACAACCTCAGTTTGGAAAAATTTAATTTAATTCGCCACCAGATTTATGAGCTAACAGCTAGCCCGAGCAGAGCTAAGACCAAAGTGAATGCTGCCATCTTAAATCTCAAAAGATTTTATAGTGATTTATATGAACATTATTTTATAAATCTTTATAAAATAAGCACTTTGAACCGCCTTGTTGCTGAAAAGTGCTATATAAATCAATCTGACTTGAGTTGACTTTATGCCACCATAAATTTTGCATTACATTGTTATAGCAGCAGAAATATTGTGATTTTCCTGCAAGAAGTGCCAGACTTCACAGAAAATGATCCAGCTAGTTTCTGCTGTTACTCTTTAAGCTTGAAAATAAGCAGAAAATCCTGTTTAATTAGCTGTTTATGGCAAAAAATGTCAATATAAAGAGATGTTTTGACACTTACTCACCAAACCTACATGTTTTTTTGGAATCCCTAACCCAGGGAGAACATGCAAACTTCATAATGAAATGCCCCAGCTGACATTTGAATAGATAACCTTGCTGTAAGCTGACAGTGATAACAACTACACTACTGTGCTAACAGCCCGTTAGTCAGAATCAAAATTCTCAACTCCCACATAATTAAATATTTGTCGTGCATAAAAGTGTCCAGGATGGGTACAGGCGATCACCACTCCCATCTAGAAGTAGGTTCACATTTTATGACCTTTATTTTGGTAACTGCCACAACAGAAAAGGAACAGAGGAAGTGCTCTAAAGCACTCTACAACAAAGCCAAACAAGAATCTGCTAAATTAGATGACACAGACCAGCATGTTTCAAATCAGCTGTGTGAAAATGCTTAGTAGTCTCTGTGATCATAGTGGAAAGGGAGACACAAGATATTTTTTAGATGCTTGATATCAAGTAATATTTCCCCACACTAGCCCTCATCTAGCTGTGAAGTTAAGTATAAGTGTTAGACATTTAATTTATGTTGTTTTTTTGCCTATAGGACATTGTGAAAACAAAACTGATTTTAGATTTCATTCTCCTTTAAAGCATTACTTCACAGTTGATATGGTGTCTTCTGGACAATAAATTTAATGACACTTAGAAATGAAATGAATGCTAAATACTTGTGTTTCTGTTGTTGAATTAATATAATTTGCATATATGACAACTCCCTCCATTTTTTTGTGAGATGGGGGGCTGGAAGTCACAAACGTTAAAACCAAAAGCTGTCCTAATGTGTACCTTTTTAATCTGTGCATCCTTGATTCCTCTTATTGCACCTCAGTCCTGCCAAAGTGAAATATAAATGAAAAATGAGGAGTCAGCAAACCACAGTAGGAACCTGACCAACTCTAAACTAAAGTAAAAAAGATGAACCAACTCTCCTTCATGAACTACATGTAAAGACTTGTGACAAGAAGTGCATAACTTTATTGAGTCTGATTTATTTAATTACAAGCACCATAGTGTTGCTTTTCTTCTGCTTTCTGAACATTGAAATACTAGGCATAGAAGATAGCAGGTTCATTTTTAATCCTTGCAATTAAAATTTTTTTACCCAATTTGCTCATATTTGAAGGCACAAAGTGAAGCTTGGAAGCAGAGACATAAAAAAGAAAGAAACAAAAGCAAATTTCAAATTACCAAGGGCCATTAGGCACCACAAGAAATGGAAAGGAAAGAAAATCTGCCAGTAAAAAGATAGCTACTTTTCTCCCAAAGGAACCAAGCTATAGAAATGGGACCTTTAAAAATTTGCAATTCCCCAACCTTTTTCCTGGGCTGATGGTTTAGGGCTTGGGGAGTTAAGTTCTTTGCAGGGCTGCTGGAAAAGGAGTTGATGAGAATTCAGCACAATGGCTCAGTGCTGAAAGTGAAAGCTGCCAAATACTGACCATCTCAAGAAAAGAGAACAAAAAGAGAAACTGAAAGTAGGGTTGATGGAGGTGAAAACTTCCACCTTGGTAAAGTGAATTTCTCTGCTGAGGTTTTTCTCCATTCAAACCTCATCGTCGTCAGTGTCCAAACCATGTTAAGAGTCATGTGACTTTCTCTTTGAATACAGAAATGTATCTTAGTGGTCAGAACTGATCTGTATTTGAAAAAAAATGCTTTTTCTTTGCTTGTTCATGCCATTCTTGTACAGGAACCCAGGTGAATCTATTTGAAAATATGACAGAATTCTTCAAAAAATTGCCAACCTGTGAGTGTGATTTGCAGTTTTTTTTACACATATAACTCCAAAATAAATGTCACAAGAAAAGTGATTAAAATGCAATAAAGATGCAATCAACAGATTACAGTGACAACATTTTATAATCCACAAACCTCAGTGTGTATCAGCATGGTGTATCAAAAAAAATAATTACTTTATAATAAAGAATGCTGGCTTTGTCAACAGCTAAAATTTACACCTCAACAAACCAAAATATAAAGACCTAATGTTAAATGTTTCTTCCCAAATTGTATCTTCAGAGTTACTTCACTTCTCCAGTCTGATTTTTCTGACTTGCAGTAGTTTATTCTTTTACATTTTTCTAAAGATGTGCTCCAGGGAATTGTACCATCACAACTAAATGTGATTAGAGGTGCATGTTAATGAAAACTATACAGTAGAATATAGTTTTGGTTAGTTTGGTAACAACTTTTTTACAACTGGTATAAATGTGTGCATTATGCCTAATTTTCCAATAAACGATGAAAAAATTAAAAATTAAAAATTGTTAGTGGATACCAGGTGGTTTAGTTTTCTAAACTTGTCACTCTTTAATTCCACTCCCTGCAGCCTCTATAATAGACTTTTTGCCTCCTGTGAGCACTCATTTTATTCTAGTTTCATTCTACGGTATATAATTACTTTTGTAAATATAAAAGTATGCTCAAAAATACAAATTTATTAC
>JAOXNZ010000166.1:7272602-7284942 GCA_028566095.1 Kryptolebias brasiliensis
TGTGTCAGGATGAGTTCCTCTGTTGAGATCTGTTCCATAAGTACAGTAGATTTCCAGTCATTGAGATGTTTCCCTGCCGTTCAGACAGGTGACTATTTCGTGACTTGTGGATTTAGAAACTCACACTATAAATTATATATTTAAATTAAGAAAATATATTTCTTGTCAAAAGCATGTAAAGACACAGCTAGGAGGTTAAAGAGCTGCATTGCCGACCTACCTGCCGTTTTTTCTCTCAGTTAAATCCAGATAAACGTCCTTTTCATTTATGCTCCATTGCCAGTTTAACAGCAGAAACCTGATCTTCAGGGACTTGAGATTTCCTCCTTGTCTCTTCCAGAATCCCTGGACAACACATAACCTAAACGCAGAGGTCTGACATCAAGACTCTCCAGATGCTCAGTCCCAGACTCCAAACCCCCTGTGAAGTGGGCTTGCTGCGTGCTTGCAGGCGGCCGACTTTAAAGTCTATAAAAGTTGCTGCTCCTCCGGGTCTGAGTCGCAACTTCCCATCCGCCGGAGCTCCGCGGCAGCTGGACACCTGGCCGGACAGCCACTCATAGTTTCTGGATTGAAATAATGAGTCTGTTTTTCATTTTCCTGCAGTCCTCCATTCACAAAGTGCGCACAGTTGGGCTTTTGGCAGCAGCGTCGTGCAGTTAGAGAAAAGAATCTGAGGCGTCCAAAGGATGAGAGAGAGCAGCCGGATTCATCTGTCAGTCTGAGCAGCCTGGAGGCGCTGCGCTGGTGTTTTAGCGCCACCCAGCGGCCGTTAATGACAACAGGCTTTTACCTAAGTTCTTAGGAAATTTTATTTTTTTGCGATTTTTTTGCTCACTAAAATTAAAAGGGAAAAAAAATCCACAGTTAAAAAAAACTTTTACTTAAGTAACAAAATACCAGACAAGATTTGCACAATGGCATTCTCACACTATTTGCAAAACCCTACACATGATTTGCAAGCAATGTGTTTTAATTCAATTCAGTTCAGTTTATTTATATAGCAATACCAATTCACAACAAAAATCATCTCAGGGCAGTGTACAAAAACATTCATATATGTTATGAAATGCCAATTAGTAAATGTTATCTATCTAAGGAAGCTACCAGATTGCATGGAATGCTAACTTCTTCGCTGTCACCCATCCTGAGCAGCACACTGGGGACAGTGGAAAGGAACGATTCTCTTTTAACAGGAAGAAACCTCCAGCAGAACCAGATTCAGAACTGGCGGCCATCTGTCTCAACCGGCTGGGGTCTGAGAGGACAGGAAAAAGATCCAAACAAACACAGAATAACTGGTCCAGGTGCAGTTTCTATGGGAAGAAAAACAAAGATAGACACATGATAATGATAGAAATAACTAAAAACACAAACATGAAGCATATAGAGAATAAAGACAGCAGCAGAATGATGAAATGTGGTCAGTTTGTCCACCAGCAGTCTAAGCCTATAGAGGCATAACTAAGAGAAAGTTCAAGAAAACTAATTTAAACTGAAAAGTGCAGAGTAGTGAGCTTTAAAAGGCATTATTTTTATTATTGCACCCTGAGAAACCATAAACAAAGAAATGTAAACCCTCATTAAAGTAGCCTAAAATAATGAAAGTCAAGTTTTAGTTTTGTGGCACAGTGTGATAGTGGTTAGGGCTGTTGCCTCTCAGCAAGAAGGTTGAAGGATCGCATCCCGGCCTGGGGCCTTTCTGGGTGGAGTTTGCATGTTCTTCCTGTGCACACGTGGGTTTACTCCGGGTACTCCGCTTTAGGTTAATTGGAAACTCTTAGAATTGTCCCTAGGTGAGACTGTGAATGGTTGTTTGTCTCCATGTGGCCCTGCAATGAACTTGCGACCTGTCCAGGGTGTCTCTCGCCTCTCGCACAGTGACTGCTGGAGATAGGCACCAGCTCCCCGCGACCCGGAATAGAAAAGCGGGTAAAGAAAATGGATGGATGGAAGTTTTAGTTTTAACATTTAGTCTTTTGGAGACCAGTTCTTCTTCTGCTCACTTAAGTTCTCACAGACAGACGCAGTCTAACAAGGTGTGCTCAATGCATGCTATTGTTTATTGTCTCAGTTTCCTCAACCATTAATGTCAAGTCTACAAAGGTTTTTCCTCTATAGCTACTGTACATGATCATTTCTCCATTTGTTCAGTAGGTTGTTGCATCCGTTCCATCAAAACTCAGGAATGGGTGGAATAATTGATACCAACCTCTGAAGCAGCCTACAGTGTTTGGATTTCAGTACAATTTAAGTGGGACCACCCTTAGAGAATGTTGCCATTTTAAAACCAGAGCCAAGTGCCCCTCTTAGAAATTTCCATAAACACACACACACACAGCATCACGCAGATGCAGGCAGTATCAAAGGACAGAGCACACCAATCCCTGCTGACCGAGTACAAAAAAATGTCAGCTCATTATCATTGACCAGGCTGGGCTATAAAATACAAAGCAGATAAGTAGACCAGAGCCGGGCTTCACAGCTCTTCCTGACTGCCCATGAATACTGCGGCTATTATTTTTGATTCGCTTTGCATCGTTTATATTAAATGTCTCCTAAACTCATCAAGTTTCTTTCTTCCTCTCCGAGTGCTTCTCTCACATATACTGAGTGAGGAGATGACCTCATTAATCTTTTGAGCATTGTGTGGAGCTATACCCCGTCATTCCCCGGACGCTGTGGTTTGTGACACTGCTCTGCTCATTAAATCATATGACAGGATGAGGTCAGCAGTGTGGTAAGGTGTCTCAAGCAGATAAAACCCATAGTGGGAGCCTCTGGAGCCCAACAGCAAATGTACTGTAAGAGGCAGCTGAGGTGACTCATAAGGTAATCCCAGTTTGTGAGTATTTGGCATCAAAGTCAAATAAAAATCTCCGGTTTTGTCTCATTAAGGTCACAACACACAAGAAGAGTCTCTCTGAGCTTGAGGTGTCATGTGATTTGGCACCTCTGAGAGGAAACCTCACTACCTCTGATGGTGCTTTTAGTGTAGGTGGCACCTTGCATAACACTCATCATTCAATGGTTGTCATCCTGTGATTACTCTCATTTCACATGGGCAACACAAGCTGTGGAGGTTTCACAGCTCCACATCGATTGTGGAGCGGTGGCTCAGTTTAAAATAACATCAAGCTGCAAGGAGAAGGGTGAGCACTCCACCTGAACCCTCGCTTCCTTTCCACAGAAGTGTGTTTGAAGACAGCGAGACTCCCTGGTAGAAAATTGCAAGGGGAAAAAAATAACAGACATTATGGCCTCTGGAATGGAGCTCTCCATCAATAATGCAGAGGAAGCAGCAGTTAATGCCCCCTTTAATTCAACAGGTCTGCAGACATCGGTACAGTTATTCTTCCTCGGCTGCAGATGCTCAATGAGAGGCCTCTACATCAGGCTTTATGGCTTTGTGTGTGCGGCTGCACTGCCGGGTCTTTCTCTCGACCTCAATCCCAACTGCAGAGCCATTAATAGGTTTTCATCAGGGGCCCCCGATAATGGAGTTTCCGACTTCACCAATACTCTCCGTCGAGCCAGCGGAAGGCTGCATCTATAAAGAAAGAAATAAGGCCCACATAAAGTCAGAATATATGAGCTCAATTTAGTGTGAACACCAAGAGTACATCTTTGGGGAAAAAAGGGGGTAAAAAAGCTTCTTCAAAACAGGGATTGTTATATAGCAAAACAACTTGGTTAGTCTTGGACAATCAGAAAACTTGAAGTTTGGAAATAAACCAAGCTAGAAAATTCAGTTAATATGTATGATATGTATGATAAATACTGGGTTCATCTCAAACTGTCACAATGGTGACAGTGAACTCATTTGGAGAAGAACTGCATATATATAATATAATTGGAATTTCAAGAAGTGTAAAATAGTTTTAAATTTGTTATAAAAATAAGAAAATAAGAGCAAAAAAAATCACAAGTGCTAATCTGATTTGTGCTTTAATGAACCTGTCAGAGGAACCTGTTGAGATCCTTCCTGCCCACAGCCATCAGAATCTACAACAACTCTTTGAAGAACTTTGAGTAATATGACATTTAATTTCCCTCTGGAATCAATAAAGTATTTTTGAATTGAATTGAATTGAATTGAATTGAATTGAATTGAATTTTAATTTAAAAGATCCTTTACAATGAAAATATTGCACATTAACAGGTACATTTTACATCACTTGTGTAACTTGTGGTGAAGTGGAGCTGCAAATAAATTTATTGAGTATAAATTGGGCACCAGTCTGGGAAGAACTGCTTACTTGTGGAACAATAAATCATTTCTTTAGTTCATCAAGTGCTATTTTATGTAATATGAACAAGAAATAATACACTTTGACCGTTAAATAAATGTAATGGAAACAAAAACATGCAAGATTATACCATGTATCTTGAAATCAAACAAAACATTATATTGTAGTTGCTTTTTAAAGCTCTTTCCTTTCTTTGTAGCTGAATTCTGAGCAAATCCTGCAAGAGCACATTTCACTTCACTTCTGAACCAAATAAGAACAGAGAGAGACAAAAACCTTTTTGTAAAGCAGTGTTTTGTGGTGTTGATCCTACTATAACACATTCACGCTGAACTGTCACAGAAAATATATGAACCTCAAATGTCTGACTCTTCTTTTATCTTTCTCCTGACTATCTGCACAAATTATCAAGCGTCTCAAAGAGATTTTCTAAACTGGGACGAATTTCTGCACCGCTGCCACCTCGTGCAGAAACAAACACAGAAAGCCAGAGGATTCACAGAAACAAATTCTCCCGTCAGTTTCACTGTTTCTCATGTAGCGCAGTCTGCCTCAGCACCTGCTGTTAGCGGAGGAGCAGGTCATTCATCAGAAAAGGGATTAAATCTTTATCCACTGTTACTCAGTGTTGGGAGTACTTTATCTTGGAGGGAGAAAATAAAATCAAAGTGTGTGTATGTGTGTTTGTGATCCATGCTTCAAGCCAATGGAAATCAGTTTTCTTTTTTTAATCACTCACCAGAATGTAGTGCTGTAGACAACTGATATTAAAAAATAAGTCAGAAAAAGGTGGTAAGCAGAGGATGTTTTCCTAAAACAACATGAGTTAGTTATGAAATGCAAGATGCACATGATCTTATGTATTTAGGAGACCAACAAATATGGAAAACAAAAGATTCCTATTAGAGTTTCTGCAGCACCATTTATCTGGTGAGTGGATTCTTTTTTTGTTTGTCTTTGGCTCCCTCTACTGGTCAAAACTCACAAGTGTAACACAAAGGGGTGGTCTGATGGAGACCACTGATAATCTTAGGGAAGCACACCAAAATTAAAAGCCTTAACAGAATTTCAGGAGTTTAATTATGCTGTTGTCATATATAGGCTATTAGAAAACTACTGCATTATATGAGTTAAGGTAATATCGCACTAAGCTGTGACTATTAGGAGACTAGCTGGTTCACATACTTTCTTGAGAGAAAGTATGTGAACTTCCTGCTGCAGTCTCACTGAGCTCTGAGTGTTTGCGACCAGCGAACCATGTGGCCATGCTTTGAGCAGCCAGCAATTGAAAATCAGTCTATTTTGGTGCAAAACTGTATTCTTGACCATGCACATTATTGTATTGTTCAAATCAGCTCATTTTGTACCAACCTTGGCTGACATCTCAACATTTATAATTGTTCTGCTGAAATACACTTCTGAATCAGCATTCAGTGCCATGTTATGTGTAACATTCATAAATATTATTATACAGTCTGAGAATAATTACTGTGAAATGCAGCAAAATAAAACTGATCAACTCTTCAAAACTGATCATAAGTATTGTTCTGGAGGAATTGGACAGAGCTATTTTGGATTATAAAGAAAAGGTACACAGTATGTTTTTCTTTGTCTGAACCTGAAATTGAAAATAAAAGAATAAATAAAATTACATTGTGTATATTTCTGCATGGACTGCAGGTCTGACCTGTTACAGTTAGAAGAGTCAAGAATGCTCCACATGGACATGCACATATAAAAACAATACATTGTGTACTTTGTGGAATCAAGGCATTTATCAAAAGAAAAATATAAATCAGCAGAAATGGGAGGAAGGGTGTTTTGTTTAAATACAATGAGTTATAAAAGCAAACATAATGAGCACGGGGGCCTTCTCAGTCTCTCCCTCTCGGCCCTTCAGCGCTGTGAGCTAAAAGATGCTTTGTTGCTGCGGAAAAAAAAACAATTATGCAACACAATTAAAGGCTACACTTTAAGTGCCATTAGCGCTGCTCTTCCTCAGAATCTAAACCAAAACAAGGACTCTTTTCAAATGCCAAACTCCTGTTCATTTGTGTTTTCTTTCAACTGCAAAATGATGAAGTATTTAAGTACCAGGAATATGATGAAATATGGTCATCATGGCTTTTCCAATAAACAACATGTTCTTCAAAAGACTTTAATGTAACACAGAATTCTTGTCTGTCTTTGATATCTGTTTATTCTTTGCTTTCATTCAACAATAAATGTATATTTTTGCATGTTTTAACCATCAGGAAGGCACATTTTCCCCTCATCTCCAGCTTTATTTTTTGTCTGATTTTTCAGTTAAGTAGATACCACATAAATAGATTACAAAAAAAAAAAAATCACATGCTGGCTAGCCAGATAATCTCAACTCATAAATGATGTAACATCAGATCTGGATACTAATGTTCAACTGCTGCTACTGCTAAAAGTCAACAAGCTAAAAAGGAGCTTTTAAATTATGGGATTCACAGTGGCAAAGAACTTGAGAAAAAATATTTTTGCAACAACTGGAAAAAAATACAAAAATTGATTTAAAACTGGAAATGCTTTAACGATCAGTTTGGGTTTTGTGTGTATTCTTCCTCTATTACTATTTGAATATTGAAGTAGTTTATTTTCTCAACAGCAACGTCCTTTAAGAGAAGACTGGAGCAACTCAAGCATGCCTTAATGACACTTTGTAGACCTCACAGGTTTCCAGAGCAGTTTAGGCACCCTCCAGGTGATTGTGGCAACTATTGGGGGGAAACTTCTTGCAAAACATTTGCTTAAAATATTACCACTGTGGGGCACTCAAAGGGTGAGGCTTATTCACACAAAAAAAAAGACAAATAAAAAGGTGAAGTCTGTGTCAAAGACAACTGCTGCTTCAAATATTTTGCACATTTACAATATGAACTCTGGCAAAATTAATGAATGGTTTGAATAAAGACAAACACAAGCTGACAGTGATAAGCTGGAAGCTGGAAGGGAGCGTGCACCAAACTAACTGCTGCAGGCTTTAAGATGTCAAATCATCCTTTTTGATTGTTTTTATAATATCAGCACATGTCAAATGACAGAAGTGAACATTGACAGACACCTTGTCTGACACCTTCTTGCAGCTGCCTAAGGAATAGTCAGTGGATGTTGCTCCAACAGCGTCACAAAGGCTAACTTACTGTATAAAAGGCAAAGGCAAAGATGTGACCAGAAGCTTTCCAGTGAGCAGATCAGATCAGATCATCAGAAACTGTACTAAAGGAGGGAGAGATGGAGCTACAGCCTTCAAACCCTCAAACTCAAGTCATGAATACATAATAAGAGTTTGGGGGGACTTGTGTTTTTGTGTTGTTTTTCCTTGTAAAGTGGTTCAGATGAAAAATCTATTCGGGGTTAGGGCTGTATACATATATAGATATAAGGACATTTATATTCCTATATGAAAATGTTTAGCTACAATGGTAAATAGTGTAATGAGTCACCATCATATAGATGTAATAGTGCAGTGAGTTATAATCACCTGGTGTGGTGAGTTGTCATCATACATCATACCAGGCTGTATTAGGTATTGCTACCCTTCTTTTATTTCAGAATGATAGTGGCCATTGCTTACATTTTCATTTAAATTTTCTGCTATCCTTCCTGATAATTGTTACTTGCTATCATTTTTGTTTTACAGAAGTGTGACCAGTTCTCCCATCTTCAAGACTTAGTTTTCATCTACAAACACCAGAACCTGTGAATTCTCATAGGTGGTTTTATGTGTTTTCATTCAGACACAGGTGGGAAAAAAAACCAACCCTGAAGGTCTTCTGGCAGAAGTAGAACACGTGAGCTCTGTCAAATCAATGTAGGATTGTAAACTAAATGTTTCCGTCCTTCAAACAAAGCTTGCTCTGTTAAAAGGAAGTTTTGTGTAAAGAGTGAAAGATTTTTAAGGGGAAATTTAAAGGCACTAGTTGCAATGTCATAAAGACCAGTAAGAAAAAAAGAAATTATAATTTTTAGTCTCCGAGCTGCAGTCTCAGGGCGTTAGACTTGAAAAATGGTAAATCTAACAGTGTGGCAGAAATTTTGCAAAAGCTGCATGTGTTTGAATGCTGAGCTCTGTCTTTATAGCGCCGGCCTGCTTGATATTTATTCTTGACGGTTCTCGTACTCGTTCCTTCTCTTTGTTTTTATTTCTTTTGTGTTTAGCATCAGAATCATTCTTATAGTTCCACCTAAATGTTTTCTCTGAGATTCTATGCTTGTCCATATTTGTTTACCTGCACAGAGTATGACGAGCATAATGTGAGCCAATCACGTGACTCAAGCTTCCAGTTGTTTTCGGCTGATTCAGCCAAGTGTGTATTTACATTGAGTGCGTATCCGCATTTTAGAATTGCATGTCAATATATGTAGAGAACTACTAAAGTAACGTTCAAACTGCACTCTTTAATAGAGTTCAGGATAATCTTTTTAGTTTCCAATCAGTACCTTTAACCTGAAAAAGGCTTAAAACAGTCAGCAGTCGTTTTTGTTTCTTTCTTCCTTTTTTGTTACTGTTTGCTTCCTAAGCAGCTTATACATATTCAGTATTGATGGTGTTTTTTTGTTTGTTTTGGTTTTGGATGCATGAGATATTTCCAGCCCTGTGAAGCCCTGTGAAGCCCTGCCTCCTGAGATGAGAACCAGCCTCCTGTCGGATTACAGCCTGTGTGCGCAGAGGGTTTCAGTCTGTCTGAATGAGGAAAACGTCGCGTCTTCTGCTCTGAACGCTGTCACATGGGTCCGAGGAGGAAAACAATCGCTTCCTGAAATGATTCTAGTCACCGATTATACATATTGCCGTTTCTACGCCTCCTCTCTGCCGTAACATCGCGTCGTTATTTTTTATTTATTTTTTTTCCCTGTCTTTCTTTTTTATTGTCCGAGAGAAGAAGAAGCAGAAGAAGTCGGTGCCGATGATGATCAGCAAAGTTAAAAACGCCATGTCCAACCTGGTGGGAGGGATGATGCCGCACGGACACCATCACCACCACCACAACCATCACCCAGGTGGAGGAGGAGGCCAGGCGGGCGGCCAGGACGGTCTGCCGCCCCGCTTCCCCTACGGCCGGCCGGATTTCTTGGAGCTCACCCCGGAGCTCCTGCAGTACTCCACGGAGCACGCGTCCCGGCCGGTGCTCACCTTAAAGAGAGACAGCAGGCTCTCCTGGAGGACCGGATACGCAGAGTGAGTGGCTCGATGCGTTCAGGGAGCGACTTAGGGAAATCATGCAGTGACATCTTGGTGAAAGTGTTCCTGTAGGTCTGATGATGATGATGATGATGATGATGATGGTGGTGGTGGTGGTGGGTGGTTTTTGTTGCTGCTGCAGCTCAGATGAAGATGGTGGTGATGATGATGGTCACAACGGTCTCATCTGTTGTTGCTGCTGAGTCCAGCTCTGCAGATGCTGAGCAGCAGCATGTTTAAACTAATTGAATTAAACACATATAGGGTCTTTCAATGCAGCATCAGAGCAGTTTGCAGACTTATTGTGTGCAAGGCCATACAGAAGCAGGAAATGTGCTCTTTCACTTATCTGAACCTGTCTTCGTGTTCCTAAAATTACATTTTCAGTTTCCTAATGATAGTACCTATCTATTTTTATACAGATAAAAAGACCAATATGGGGGTTTTCCTTCAATGGTCTATATACGACACTGATTTTTCTTCTTCTTTTATTTTTATTTTTGGCCAATGTGTTATTCTTCATTTACTGAAAATATAAAAATAATTGCTTCACTTAATAAAACATATATTTAACAACCCTTAGAATAGCTTTTACACTTAAAAATAATGCATAGAAGAGTATTTTTAATTTTAAAAACCCCTGAGTTGTTGGCTGTGGTAAACTGATTGTAGCAGCTGCTGCTGCATGTCTATTTTCCTTTAATTTCATGCAATATCAGTGATATAAATATTGAAAAAGACTGCTTGGACTAATAAATTATAGGCAATTATATTTCAAGTACCATGCATTACAATATACAGAAATATCTGGTCAATCCAACGGACTCTCGCTGGCATTGGTTCCCAAACCTGGCTTAGAGGACGAGGATAACAGAAAAGAAAGTGAGAAGTGAGGAAAATGTTGGTTAATTGCAACTGATATCATCATCACAACATTAAACAATATTATTGCACATTGCAAGTTTTTGTAATATCATGCAGTCTGAGTACAGAGCCTGTTTCTCCATTTGACAACTCAATACAGTACGTCTTCCTTCATACTGTTGACTGAAATGTGCCGTTTGAGATTACTTCTGAGGCATTTGTGTGTGTGTGTGCGTCTGTGCAACCCTCCTACATCAAGTGTGCAATTTTCTAAAGAAAGGCTGACTCATGCAGAAAGTCTCCAGGGGACAGAGATGAGATGTCCCAGAGGACTGAGTGAAACCAGTCACCTGAGGTTGTGGTGGCAGTAATGATGCTGAATGTGAGGTTTTTCTGTGGGAATTTGCACAATCTTTTATTGAAAGTTATCTGGATATTCTGATGCAAATTACTCTGATGCAAGTCAGGGAAACTGTAAGCACAGCATTAGTGGGGCTGTTTACAATGCAGCATAATCGGCTGACACCTCAGCTGTTGGTGCTTATTTAGTCCAGAGTGTAAAAATCTAATAAAGCTGCAGCCATTAGTGTTAAACCATCACACTTCGAGCATGCAAAAGCCAAATTTAGTTTCACATAAATGGCTGTGAAAGATCAGCATCTGACACCACAACTGTGATACTGCTGCAGAGATTTATTGCAGATACCATTTTTCAGAGCTGAATCAGTTGTTATGTTCCTTAACTGGTCAAAATGAGAAAACTTTGGCTTGTGTATGTCTGTTAGGCTGAAATTCTAATCTTAGACTGATGTGATTGAGCATCTGTTATCCCATTTTGCTGTTTATTCTTCTTGTGCTGTAATGAGTGGGAACAGTGATGTCCAAACAGTGCAGATGGGTACTGTCCAGTTGGAGACAACCCTGCTAGCCTACATTTAAACTTTGTGCAACTTCATATTGATGTTCCATCATTTAGAAGGTAACAAGGACTCCACAGTGCATTTTCTTGGCCTTGAATCATGATGATCGAACATATTTGAAGTAGATTTTGATGTGAACCAGTTTGGTACATTGTTGCAGCACAAAACTGCACAACAAGCTTTAATTATGAGGAGAATTTTAAACCTATCATGGTGTACTACTTTGCAGAAGCATAAAAATAGAAGACTTGCAGTATCCACTCAATGTGCTTTTACCAAAAGGCTGTTTGTGTTGTTTAATATGCATCCAGGTCATCACACTAATATCATGACAGAAAGGAGACAAAGGAGAAACTATTTTATTTGGATTTTAAAACATCTTTGGTATCATGTGGAGAAAAGCATGGATTTATACATTTTAACAGGAGTTTCATACATGTTTTGTAAACAGGATGTGTGACATAACAAGTTCCAGAAATTTAAAAGCTCTCAGACAAACAAAGCAATAAATTGATTGAGAATATAACTCATATAAATGAATAGTCAGATGAATAATTTGTGGCTGTATTATTATAATATTCTTCACCTGCTGGTAATGTGACTCTACTTGTTTGTGTCCAAACTCTAAAGTTAAAATAAACACAATTAACAAAATCACCTTTTTCTAATGATATTAGCTGCATTATGCTCTAAATATTAGGTTGTTCTAGTGGCAGGTGTTTTCTAACTTTGGATGTCTTTGTGTTGTTCAGTCAGCTTTTGTTTCTTCTTGTGCTGAACAGCTTCCTCTTCTTTAAAAAAATAATTTAAAAATGAATGATATAATTTCTCTATCATTCCTAATGATGACTTTATTTTTAGGCTTGATTACGTCAAACCTGCCCTGCATTGTTAGTCAAGCTGTCAGCTTCCTCCTAAAGTAGCTTCACTAAGCAGAAAGCTGAAAATAGTTTTAGCTGAAGTCCAGTAAGAGACAAACTGCTTACAAAAAGAACAACTCTAATTTGACTTTTATTCTTTCTAAAAAAAACAAAAATACAACTGATGAGCTGTTTTAATCTGCATATCATTAAACCTTATATCTCTTCTCTTTT
>JAOXNZ010000166.1:7292777-7314884 GCA_028566095.1 Kryptolebias brasiliensis
AAATACATCAAATACAATTTTTTTTCCGATTCCAGAGTTTATGAAAGCTTAGTAATTGGCTTTGAATTTAAAATAAAATGATATTATTGTGTTTATTAACTAATAAATTAACTGTGTTACCTTTTTCCCAAAGAATCTCTGTGCCTTAGAACTAAATCTTGTTGTTTCTCTGTTGCTTCAGGGCTTATAAGACAATCGTGGAGGATGATCTGAAATTCCCCCTGATTTATGGAGAGGGGAAAAAGGTAAGAAACCTCTAAGAAAACTGAAACTGACTCTATCAGCCATAACATTATGACCATTTGAGTAATATGGACAAACTCTTAAAACACAATAAGTATGCACTAAGCAGAGACAATGTTTATCTTTTATGTGTGTAGCTACTTTTTGTGGCTTCAAATTACCCCTCTAGCTAGCCCTTTGCTACTTGTAGTTTATATCCAGACCTTTGAAACTTTTGCTACTTTTAGCTTTTAGCTGGTCGTTTGCTACTTTTAGCAAGCATTTTGCTCTTTTTGCTTTTAACTAGTAGTTTGCCCCTTTTAGGTTTTTTGTTAATGTTTAGCTTCTTTTAGACTAACAACTCTGTTTTAGTTTCTTCAGCAGTCATTCAGCATTCACACTGCATTTTCTGCAAAAATGCAATGTCTCTAGTTTATTTTGATTTTTTAAAGTATTCTGATTCTTCAGGCCATTTGATACAAGCTGCTGAAATCTGCTCAACATTTTCATTATTGTCTGGAAGATCATGGTCTTTGCTTAATAATCCTACATAAGTGGATTTTTTTTGGACCTGAAGCTCATCCTGGAACAAAAAATTTGCAGTACATGATGTGAGCTTGTGTGTTTGCTCTAATGTGTGTATAGGCTCGTGTAATGGCAACCATCGGGGTGACCCGAGGGCTAGGAGATCATGACCTGAAGGTGTACAACTCCAACATTTACATCAAGCCCTTCCTGTCATGCGTGCCTGAGGTGAGTCTGTTCTGTCAGCACTGCCTGAGGAGTCAGCTCCAGGTCGCTGCTTTTGATGCTTCAATGCATTAAAAATACAATCAAATAGCTGTTGGGCCCTAAGCTTTACTCTTTAGCTTCACACAAAGTGATACTTTGTTGTACCGCCTGAAGCTCTGCTTCAGTTTGTGATTTTGTTACCTTTTCACGAGCTCATATATTTAGAATTATGATTTTACTAACTTCAGTTAGGCTTTTTTTTTCCATGCCGTTTTGGGAGGGAAAGCTTTTGGCATCAGAAAATAGTTTTCATGTGAGAATTTATACATACAGGTGCAATAAACAACCACAGGAGACCACTGAGTTTCATATTAGAGTAGCAGGATCTCAGACCAAAACAAACAGAACCCAAACCAAACATGAAATCTGATTTGGAGCCCCTCAGCAGCTCAAAGGGCTCTTCACTTCTCAAAACCCAAACTAATATTGGCTCTGTTTTTTTCCCTTTTCACTTTAGGAAGATTTTTAGTCAAAAATTGTATTTTATTCTGCAAAGAAATAAAAAAAATTCACACTTGAACCAGCTTGAAATGGACTCAGGGGCACTATTACATTCAGGCTCATTTATCACAACAGAATAGAAAGCTGGGATTGAAAAACGCTCAGAGGGAAAGTGTCTGCTGCTAAAAGTGCCATTACACCACTATGTATCTTCAAACATTAATAAGCTGTGTGCTAAGTTAATGTTCAGTGTGTTTACCTTTACCTTTGTGTAGCAAAATAATATAATGATCAATAATATATATTTTTACATGTGAGTGGATTAACTGTAGGGTTATTGCTGCATCAAAAACTGGAAAACAGATGATAAGTTCAAAATACAATACATATAAATACCTATTTAAAACTGAATTTGATTTAAAGAAGGTTACAGTTTGTAAAAGAAGCAGAAACCTTTGTATACAAGTCTACCATTTCACTCTCAAAAACATTGTTGCGTTAGAAGGAAGTGAACTTACCTCTCTAACCATTTCTTCATCTCAACCTCAGGCTAAAGGCTACAAAAGCCACAATTAGCTAACCTTACTAGAATATCAGCTTTCTGTTGTACAGTGTGTCGCCATTTGACAGGAAAGTGCAATGCATAAAAAAATTATTTAAAATAAATTATTTAACTGAAACTATGCATTTTCTTAACATAGAACATAGTTTATGTTTGCCTCTAGGCATGCACAGTTGCTTCTTTCAAAAGCACAGACAAAACTGCATGATTTTTAAGCTGCAGGGCTCGTACTCTGTTTGGGTACATCTGGACCACCAAACCATCTGTACCTTTTCAGATCATTTCTGTACCTTGATTATTTTATGTAGGAAATTGTGATTGCCTGATCCTTTTATGATTGCATGACAAATAAAAACAACATTTTTGTTGACCTGTAGGTGATGGTTTATAACCTGGATGAGAACAAACATGGCCCGGACGATGTCTTGGTCATGGGCACAGATGGACTGTGGGACGTAACAACGGACAAGGAGGTGGCAGATGCTGTGTCAGCTTACCTAACATGCTGCGACCCATCTGATCCCATGAGGTACACAGGTTCCTAAATAATCTTTTCCATTATGCCATTGCTGTTGCTGCACTCAATCTCTCTCTCTCTGAAATCAATCTATTAACGTCATTGGTGTGCTGTACCATGTCAGTCCACTAGATGGCAGCAAATAAGAAGCTTTGCTGCAAAATTCTGCTTGTAGAATATTTTATAATTAATTTGGTTTGCTGATTTAAAAATTTTGACATATATGTTCATATGCAATAAATATTTTACACTACTTTTTTACAGCATTGCATTGACATGCATATTATAGTGTAGTTTAACAAATGGTAAAGTACTTCCTCTGTTAAGTCATATTATATTATAAAATATAAATAAAGGGATTTTTGCTGCGTTTGTATTCCATTTGTGAAATACATTATTTAATGTTAAAAGCTTAGTCCTTTTTTGATGGGATGCAAATTGCCCGCCACTTTTTCATGCTAGTATTTTAGACTAAGATCATCTAATGATGAGAAGGGATGGAGTTATACGTTTTGGTCAAAGCTCAAAATTAACATTATGCAGAGTACTGCAGTATCCCATATGATCTGGCATGATCTAGTGCCAACTGTAATATGTGTTGTGAATGACTGTCAGCTACTACCACACCTGATTTTAGCGCAATAGTTGTAAAATTCACTGGATTATTCCCATTTTATGTAGACTAAGGTTGATTAGCTGTGGTGCCGTTTTGAATTGGGTTGGCTCCAAAAGTTAATCGGTTGCATAAGTTCAGCTAATAGTCACTTTCTGAAAGGTTAATTAAGATCTATCAAGTTTTACATGAGATATTTTGCTAACAGACAGATTTGATTCCAGTAGTTAATGGCAAAGTTTTATACACAGATCTCACCCGATCTGTGAGAGCATCATTATTATATGTTAGGAGATTTGATGTTTCTAATGTTTCTACTGGGATAGAAAAGTAGGAAGCAGGTTTTTTTTTTAGATTTTTAAATAGATTTTTTTTTTCACTTAACACAAGATGTAGGTCAAAATCAGCTGTTTCATGAAAAATAGATCTAAACCAGCTCATAAGATATCAGATATTTTTGTTGAATGAGAGTATAATCAGTTTTTGTGGCCTTCTAATCATTGTTTATGCTCTCTGCCCTATGTGTGTGTTGGTGTGTGTGTGTGTTGTACAGATACACTCTGGCTGCGCAGGACCTGCTGATGAGATCACGAGGCGTGCTGAAAGAGCGCGGCTGGCGGCTACCCAATGACAAACTGGGCTCGGGTGATGACATCACTGTGTTCGTCATTCCTCTGGCAGGGCACGAGTCGGAGACTTGAGGAGTTTTGTTTGTGCGATCGCTATGACAGAACTGACTCTTTTGGGTCCTTCTTGCAGAAACTCCAGTTCTCCCTAAATCCCAGAAGGATGAGGCGGTGGGAGAAGAAAACCTCTTTGTCGTTGGAAAGATTCGGGTCTAAGCAGCACCTTAATTGACACTTTCAATCAGAGCTAGTTCCTTCATTTCAGCTTGATCAGTCTCCCATCGCCTTTGGGTGATTTTAATCCTAAAATAAATAAATAAAAAAGTAGATCTCTCATTGACACAATCAGAGATGTTAAGACCTCTATCCCAAACCTGCAAATGATCCTTGTAGTATTTTTGTTTCTTGTTCATGTCTGAAGCTGGGTGGATTCTCACACTTTACAAAGAACTGTTCATCGTAATGTCATGCCCATGTTGTGACTCCCTATGTCTAAAATTAAATGAAAAAGCCTCTAAGAGTTTTAAAATCAAACAAACTTTAGTAAATGGGATTGCAACAGAAAATGTGAAGAAACCAAAGAGATGCTGCTGTCATGAGGATAGAAATCTGTCAAAAATACACAAAAATAGAAACAAATAAAATCATTAGATACAGATGAAATCAGATATTTACATACATGTATAAAAAGACCATTTTGTTCTGACTTACTGACATTAAATCAGACTAAACCTTTCCTGTTTTAAGTCAGTTAGAATTTCCAAAATAGTTTCTATTTGTTTAATACCTGAATAATGAGAAAGAGGATGGTGATTGTGGGGTTTAGACTCGTGTATAACTTTGAACAGATGAACGCAGCACCTTCAGGCAGCTGGAAATTAAACCCAAGGTTGAAAGGATTGATTTCATACAAAGAAGTGTGAAGCAGTGTGTTTAAGGTGTGCCTCCAATTAACCTAATTATTATCAAAAAGCTTCCAAATCCACAACATCATTGTTTGGGCTTTTCAGAATGTTTTTAAAGGCATAGTAATCTTAGTTTATGTAAATGTCACTTTGAAGAAAGTAATAAGAAATTCTCTCTCTCATTTTGCAAATATAAATAATTTTTGGGAATCCTAACTGACCTAAAATATTAAAGATTTAGTACTTTAGTGACAGACGGTGAGAAAAAAATGCTCATATGTCTTTTTATACCTTGTATGTAAACATCTGGTTTCAATGAATATGAAGGAAAAACAAACAGGGATGGATGTTTATGGCACTGAACCCAAACAGAAACAATTCAGTCTGTGTTGCAGTATTTCTTTTATTAATGAATGAAAATGGCGACACCTGAAGCACTTGAAGACTGTTGCACACGCTCTGTAGTAGCCTGACATTTTGTGTTATCTGAATGTTCTGATAGAAAACTTTGTTTATTTTTGACAAAAAGACCGTGGGTTTTATGTTCAACTACATGATGATTTTTTTTGTACCCATAGCAGAGGAACTTGCTATCCATGTATCACTATAGTTCAATTTGTTAAACTTCACACATTTGCCTTATTAAAACATGAAAGGGACTCGAGAGTTTTCCTCTTCCATTGCACTAAATTTGGTTCATGTAAGAGAGGCAAAAACAAAAAAAAAAGTGTGCCCTTGAGTACCTCTTTTGTACCATTTTTGTTGTGTCATGTTGCTATTTAGATTATCCATATATTTTTAAAAGTTGTTTTGCTCGTAACCAGTGAGAGAAGTTTATTTTTATGTTTCTGTTCATAAAAGCTGAAATGGAATTTGAGCCACCAAAACGTTCGGTAGAAGGTAAATGTGTTCCAGTTTAGTAATAAATCTGATTGTTTTTTCCCCATTTGTTCGTCGGCGTGTTTATTACTTTTGTCTGTGAATTAACATTGTTATTTTTTATCCAGTTTCTCTTTTTTTATCCTAAAGAAATGAACTTTAGTGCGTGCAGTCTGCTGATAAGTCAGTAACGGGTAAAAACACTCCTGTGTTAACAGAATTATGTCCAATGAGCAAAATTTCTCACGTTTTGCATCAAGTTAGAAAAAAAGCAAGGTATTCTATTAGATTTATATTTAGTTACATTTTATTAGTATCATTTCCTCAGTCCTTATCATAGGACAATGATATATTATGTTTTTGTTTTTTACTTCCTCGTATTTTTTTAATTTCCTGCTTGTTTATGATTTCTTGCTTGTGCATGATGAAAAAATTTGACAACAAGAATTTATCAGGTCAAGGGTTTGACATTTATTGTCATCTAAAGTTATAAATTAGATATGATGTACTAAGTGATTAAAAGTGTGTTTATTTTTCTTGATAAACCGGCTGAGAAAGGATGACTCAGAGATTAAAATTTAGCATGACAAAATAATTGCTCCATTTTTTGCCAAGTTTTTATACTGATATGTTGTTTAATGGCAATCAGTTACAGTCTAATGAAAATTTTATGTTGATTTGCTGTTAAGTAAAGTGGTGTTTTCACTCCTGGGAGTTTTGTTCTTGCATCTTGATTTTAGGATTTTGAGATATTTTTCTAAAGATTTTAAACTACTCTGGTTGTGAGAAAAGGTATCGCTTTGTTTCGTTTTAACAGGGCCGCACTGCTCGGATCCACACCCATCCCTGCTCTTTGCACGAGCGTTTTTCGTCCTATAGATGATGTCATCTTTGACAAGAAACAGGAGGTGGAACCTGTGACCCCAGCGCCGACGGCTGTGGCTGCGTCAAGTTAGGTAGAGGTAACTATAACAACACCGGAACAAACAACGTCAGCCTTCAAAATAAAATAATTTACGTTTACGTTGATTTTTTTTTCAAGGGATTTCACACCTTATCAGTCCGATACATTGTGATAATGTTTCGTTGGCCTGAAGCAATTTTTTTCTAATATTCTTTTTATATTATATGAAAGGCGTTAACAATGAAAACAAATAGTAGCACTACCGAACGGTCCTTATTTTGAAACAGCAAACAGGAAGTGTTTGTCTGTTAAGCTAGCTTAGCATTCCGCCGGTGTCGGCGGTGGGTTTTTTTTTGTTCTTCTGGTTCCCAGCACACGGTGAGTTAACGTTAGTGTACGCTGCAGCGAGTCAGGAGCCTGTGTGTGTGTGAGCCAAAACACACCTAAAGAGAAAGCAAAGAGAAAGCAAAGGGAAAACTCAAGAGGAGATTTAATACTTATTAAACCACCTGATCCGGCTGGCAGGTAACTAAACGGTTAGTGGATGTAGTGAAGTTATATGTTCCTTAGCTGACAGTTTAATTAGTCCTTACTGTGTTCGCCTGGTTGCTGCTTATGTTATGGTTTAATCCCAGGTGGTGCTGTTCTGTGTAGCTGCTGTGATTATTATTTAAAAACAAAGTTCAAACGTCTTGGGATGATATTATCTAATCTATCCTGTCGGTGAGTACCCTGAAGACAAACGTTCAAAGCTGCATTTCCTGGGAAGACTAGATGAATGCAGACTTTTGCCTTCAGGTGAAACTGCCTTTGTTTTTCTGTTGGATTCTTCCAGGTTTCCTAATCATGTCTCACAAACTAACTAACTTTCTGACAGCCTTAGTCGAATAATAATGAGTTTGTTGTTGGAAAAACAATAGCAATTGTTCTCAAGTTTTAATAAAAAGAAAAACTTTTTTTTTTTTTTGCTCTGGTTTAGGCTTCATTTATGTTTGTAAAAATAATGCAGGTGAATTTTGTAGAGACCTACCAGAACTGGCCTGTTTGCTGCCATTTTATAGATCAAACAGTCAATTATTGATCATTAAACAACTAAAATCAGTTGTTTGTGAAATCAGTGGTTATCTGTTCTGGTTTCTGTATAGGTTTATATTTTTACTAACATACTGAACTCATTTTTTGAAGAGAAAAGACTTCAATAATTATAAAATGCCTAAATTGTTAAATGTTTGTTTTCTCGAATTGCTGGTTATGAACCAATTAATCTTTCTATGATGGTATTGAGGAGCTTAGAGTTGAAACTTGCTTTTTGTTTGCTAATTTGATTTATTGACAACTTGTTTCTTTGGACATTTGGAGAATATTGGGGTAAATAAGTTTAATAGCAACAATAATCAGTAGCTGGATCCATAGAGCGACCATTTCACAGAATAACTGCAGTGTCCAGGCTCAGAAAATCTGACAAACGTCACTTAACCAGCAAACCATTCTTGTTTATCCTCTCATGACCCAAGTTTTTGAGTTGCATCCTTTTTTTTTGAGTTTATGTGTTGTCTTTGCCTGATCATACAGCTCTACCACCATCGGATCAAACCTCTGTGCACTTCCTCACAGCAGTATCTCACGTTGGTGTAATTTCAAAACTGGTTCCGTAAAGCAGCCATGAAGGGAGCAGTTTGTGCGTCACCCACTGAAAAACATCCAGTATGTTATGATTTGACTTGACAGGTTTTTAGTTGTGTGTGTCTTCTGCTCAGCAGTTATGTTGGAAAACTAACAGCAACTAAGTTTTGACAAAATAAGCAGGCATTAAAAGCATAAATGTACTTAGTTTGCTAAAAAGAAATGGGGGGGGAAGCTAAATCATGTATAGTGAATATGACACTACAGGCAGGATGACAGTAGACTAAAGACTAAACAAGGGGAACTTTCTATGACTGATGACAATAATCCACCTGCCAACATGTTCCTAAGGTCAATTTAATTAAACCATGTTAAAATACGCTTATTCATTTAGTTTCCTTGTGTGGGAATTTATGGTAGTGATAAAGCCTACAGGTATGCAGAGGATTCTGTTAGACTTGACTATCAAGCTATAGTTTTATATAGGCAGCAGTACAGGCATTTTAGCACTTGGAACTTCAGTTTTAATCATGTGAATCAAGACGTAAAGTTTGGAACTTCATTTAGTCCGCAAATGTTTTATTCGGAACAAAATTAGCTTCTGCTGTCGTTAATTATTTGGTCTTTTAAAACAATCCAGGGACTTGTGCTGCTCGCCAGATTGAATCCGATCAAATATTGTTGGGTTTGAGTGAAGGCTGATGTAGAAAGCTGCTGTCGAGGGCTGTTTCAGCTGCAGACTGTTGAGTTTCTGAACTTTGGCCCATTTCTCACAGTGCCTGGCTGATGTGAGCTAACTCTTGAATTGCTTTGAGCCTGAATGTTTCTCTCTTTTAAAAAAAACAAAACAGCAGTGGACCTTTGATTTGCACCTAAAAGTAAAGAAAAAAACAAGTTAAAACAAAACTTAGTTGCACTTGTGGTATTTCTGTAGGCTATTTTTGCAGAACCAAGTCCCTGCTGTGTATTTAAAATAATTTTCTTCAGTACTTTTGTGTTGCTTCGCGGTTATTCAGTCAAGATTTTTTTTTTTAAATATAAACCAGTGTTTTAAGTCTAATTTCAGCCTCTATTTTTTAACCTGTTTCTATTTTGGTTATGTTTGGGTTTTTTTTCTAAAACAAATATAAAACTTGACATCTCTTGTGTATAGTAGTAAAGCAAAACAAGTAATGGAAAAACATGTTTGTTGTGACCTGATCTGTAAAAATAGGATCTCAAGGACAGCCTTGGAAAGCAAAAATGAGCAAAACATTCCCACTCAGGCTCATTTCCTGTAACACGTCTGCTGGAAAATAAAGCCTTTATGTCAGGAACAACACGTTTTTGTTAGCTAATTGTTTGTCTTGATATTGTTGGTATTAAACCACATGAGGATTAAAAGGCAGCTCACCTCGTTGGTCTGGATCATGTGCTGCTCTGTATTAAGCTTGTTGCAGAACGTCTGGTGGCCCCTAAGCCTCAGGAAACCTCCTTAAACTGCAGGAGATGGAGGTGGTGTGTTCATTAACACGGGGCGTTGCTCAAGTAGCTGCAGGAAGTAATGATGCTTTACTTTCTTGTAATTTTAATGTTGTGTTCGGATCAGGCTTTAATTCATGCTTCCCAGTTTTGTTTTTACAAAACGTTTACTTAACATTTGTTTTTGCTCGTTAATCAGTGGCAAATTTCTCACAAACAGCTACTTTTTTCAAAATAGTTGGTTTTCTTTTGGTTTGTGACTGATGCTTATTTCCACCCTGATTTCATCTGTTGATTAGTTTTAATTTCATAAACCATAAAAAAATTCTGTGAGAGATGAAAGCAAGATTTCTGTAACACTCTTGGATTTTACTGTATTCATGGGTTTAGGACGTGGATTTTCAGGGGTGTCCCGATGCGAGTTGTTTCTGATAGATGCCTCAGAGCATGTGAGCAGGGGGACAGGGCCGTTCTGATGCATCCAGAAGTTGTGTGAAAGGATTGGAGTCTGGGAAATTTGTGAGCCAAGCCAAAACTTTTATCTCTGTGTGTTGTCCCACAAGTCATTCCAGTTGTTCCAGTTTGGCTGTTGGGAGCGCCAACACGCATCACACACAAACACTTTCCAGGAAGTAACATACTTACTTATCAATGTTTAGAATGTGGTGTTAAAACATTTGTTTCAAATATTGGAACCTCCTGAAGTCAAAGTTTGAAAATCATCATAAAGGGGCCTAATTTCAGCCGGTGAACTGCAACTACTGGATAATAGAAATATATTCATGTTGACGGTTTAAACAAAAATGTGTTCTTGAATGTGTTTTTTTTCTTACTACCATTAATAATGCAATACTGATCACAATTCAACATTGCAATACAATAATCTGAGCGTTATATTTGATCAAAAGTCAACTTTAGCGTGACAGCTGTGATAAAGATAAACTATAATTTAAGTTTAGAGCTGAAGTGACAGATAAAAAAGAAGCTGCATCCCAAATTATGCTAAAACATTTTCAAACAACACGTTGAGTTGTCTCTCCTCTTCTTGCAGCTTATATACAGTCATTGTAGGAAGTTTCCATCATATGGTTTGATTGAATTAAGATGAGATCAGGCTTTAGTATAAATGTTCAAAAGGTGAATGGAAGTCTTTGTTTTTTTAGTTCAGTAGTGATAAACAAGTTTGATTCAGGTTTGTCCACCTGAACTTCCTCCTAAGGGCTCACTCTTATTGTTGTTTCATTAGTGCCTATTGACAGCAGCAGCCACAGGTAGCCTGAGTATTCAGCACAGAATGGGACCACATTAGGGACACTTTTCATGTGGGGCTTCTTTTAACTACAGTATATGTCAAGATGTTTGTTCCCAGGCTTCTAAAATCACCACCACCAAAGAAAACACTTTTTTTTGGTAAAGTTTAGTGTGGCTGTGTTAATGTGTGTGCGCATTAACACAGATTATTAAATCATTCAAATCTGTCATTCAAATGATTGACAATTAACAATTTAGTTAACATTTTCTGTTCATGTTTATGCCTTTATTATTGTATAAGCCTATAATTTATTGACTGACTTAACCCTTATGCTGAAAATATTATCAACCATTCATTGGAAACAAAAACATTAACATAAATAAAATAAGCATTTGCTGAGAGGCCTTTTGATCAAAAGGCATAAACATAAAAAAAAATCACTCATTCAGTCAGCTCTACAACCTTGTGGAATTTCGACATTTCTGTTTGTTTCACTTGGCTATTTTTATACAAATAAATGGGGACGGTTTTGGCATGATTTTGCTGAAAGGACACCGATTACCTCACCTAAATGTGATTAAATCACTCATCGTTAACAGGGGCAGGTTCACGTGTTGCGTTGCCTCTGGCTGCTCTCTTCACGTCCCGGCTCTGCTGAAGTCTGTCCAAACAGAACGGCAGCCAAAAACTCCTCCCAGACTCCAAAGAAAAGGAAGTGGATTGTTTTGTTTCACAGGGTCAGTTTCTGAGGCCTCTGTGCCGATGTTTCCCGTTTGTTTGCCTTGCGGCCCATCTTCTGCTCTTTCTCAGATCCATTTGGCAGCTGTGCAGTGGCCGTGTGTCCATTAAACTTCCAAACTGTCTTAAACAATAAAAACAGGAGCTTTTGTTGATTAGAACTCATCTAAAGTGGATATCATTCAGGGTTTCTTGCTTACATGTATTTTATCACATTGTACACATAATAGGAGCAAACCACCATGGATAAAACCATTTTTGTTAAAGTATTTTTTAAGATTTTTGTCATTTTTCCCAACCAGCTGTACGACAGTTTAGCTATTATTTCTTTCTTTTCGTTTTTTGTCACGTTTAGGATGTGTTTAAAATGACAATACCTCCTATGATGAATTATTTTCTAAGTATATTTTTGGTGTCAGATTTTGAGATCTGGTTTAATCTTTTAACTGTGCTAAGCTAGCTGCTGTTAAAAACTTACTATAGGTTTGGCACACCTACAGAGAATTCCCAGAACGTCAAACTATTCTAAAAAAGTCCAATTTAATCAAGATAACTTAAGTGTATATAAAGTAAAGTATTAGTCCAAAAAAGATACAATTTTATTATTGTTGACCTGTTAATTGCTGCAAATGTCAAGAGAAGTGCGTAGTTTGGACTTGTTCTTCATCTCTTTATAGAAAAATGTTTAATGAGTTACTGTATATAAATAGTGTCTTATGGTGTCAAACCAACAATACTTTGATTTGTAGGAATGAGTTTTTATGATTTATGAATGGAAATATTAAAAATCAACCCTTTTTGTTTGCATTTTGGGTCTAAGTTTGGGCACAAAGAACTAAAGTTTCTTGAATGTGTGGGTGTCCTTGTGAAGGGAATTGTTTTGCATAAAGCAGATGAGATGAGATGAGATGAGAAGGCAGATGACTTTACAACAACTGCTATGAGGCAGCAAGCTTACTGCTTACTCATCCCAACACAGCTACACCTCTGTCCTCTGCTCAGCAGATAAAGCAATAAGGTTTTATTTTTATTTTTATTCATATTATTTTAATCAAAACAATTTAGATGTTTTTAATTGGACATTCTTGTAAAAAAACACACACCTATTCATCACTTGTAATTCCATGTGGACATGTACAACTTTGTAAAATCTTTGCAGATTTAGCTCTGATTTCTTAGTTACGGTTTTATCATCATTATATCATCCAAGTATTCCTGTAAAGAACTTAGAGGGAATCCAATAAAATGCTGTTTTTGTTCTTATAGACACCACTGTGTTCTTCACCAGTTGCTATAATTTCCTGCATTTTATTATTATTATTTTTTTTTACATATTTTAGAAAAGAACAAACTAAGCATAGATTGAGCTTTATGGCACTTTTATTTATATGTACTCACTGTTTCAACACCCTCCTCTTTTTATTTGTTTCCTCATTCGGGTCTCATTTCTTGTTTCTTCTGTTCTTTATGCACTTCTGTAATTTGGAGTTGTCATTGAGGAATCAAAGTTTATGACTGCCATTGTTTGTTATGATCGTGTGTGTTTGTCCAACAGCTTTCCTTTACGTGTAATGATCCGGTGCTGTCAGACAGACATGTCAGAGTGGGTGCCTTGCACATCATGAGCAGGGAAAACTAGTTCTAGGACTTTGTGTACTTTATTCATTTTGCTGTTTTTATAATACCTTTTAATATACCAAAATCCATCACCTTTAATATTTTGCTCTTGTTCTCTACAGAAATGGGTTCCATTCGAAAGAAGCTGGTGATTGTTGGGGATGGAGCTTGCGGGAAAACATGTCTTCTCATTGTCTTCAGTAAGGACCAGTTTCCTGAGGTCTACGTCCCGACAGTGTTTGAGAACTACATCGCCGATATTGAGGTTGATGGAAAACAGGTTTGTAATGTGGACACTTAAGCAAGCAGGACATTTTTTACTTAAGGGAGCCTTTCTCTTTTGACAAAAACAGCTATGGTTGTATGTTTACAAAAAAGCAAGGAAAACACATTATTGTGCAACAATGTAAAAGATGCCCTAGCGGGGAGTCATACTCATGTTTTCTCATCACTTAGCCCAGCCCACTGAACGAGCCAGGCTTTGTACAGAAAGCATTCATGATAAACTTACAACGTACAGAACATATTTCACAAGTACTTACCTACGTAATCTTACCTTGTGTCTACAACTGCAACTTATATTTTATTCATATTTACCTCACTGTGAGTGAAACATTAACCACTTTAAAACTGCACCTTTGTTTGAGAGCTTGTTTTACTACAATTGTAATCAAAACTGCTGCTCTGAACTTGGTGTCGTTATTAAATAATGTATTGGTAATGCATTTTTTGACTAGTTTTGGCTTCCATATGTACATTACAAAAGACTGAAGTTCTGCTTTACATTCTCTTTTAAAAAATACAAAAAAGAAAAACATTCACTTGTTGATAATCAATGTTGTTAGAAAAAAAACAACAGAATGATTTTTTTTTTATGTTGTCTTTACACATTCATTGAAATATGGCTATATCAGCTGCACCAAAATTGTATGTATTTTTATTTATTTCAAAGTTCAGGCAGTAAATATGTTTATTTCCGCTGTAAAAATGAGCCTTTTAACATGGTGATTTATGGTTTTGTTTTTGTTTTTGGAGCCATCCCAAGGGGTCATTCCAGGAACTGTTTTTTGGCCGTTTCGCCTTTAGATTGCCTCACAATTATCTTACATATAATCAGCATCCAGTATCGACTTGCACACAGTGGACAACAGTGCTGTTTATATAGTTATCAGCAGGACTTTTTCCATTAACTATATGCTTTTAGCTGCATGTAATCTATGGGCTTCTGTGGTTATTTAGGGAATAAATTACTCAGACATGCTAAAATTTGCATTTGTTAAGTAGAATACAAACTTTATTTGATCACCTGTGTGTTTTTGCCTTGTGTAGTTATGGCTGCTAATCCACAACTGAATCTTTTCTGCTTGAAGAGAAGCTTTTGGTCAGATGAAGAGTTGTAACAGCAAGTCATTTTTTGGCCTTTCTCTGGGCTGTATTTTACGCTTTGGAGCTGGACCAAAGAGATGACTTATTCCGTTGAGGGATTTTATTCCCTTAATCTAACCATTGCTGCTGGATCACCACTTGACAAAACAGGAAATGACTCAACTTCCTGGCTTCCTGTTCAGACAGGGAACAATGATGTCTCCTGGCAATCCCCCCTCCCTCCCTCAGGACCCTCCTTCTGCTCTTACCCGAAAAGTCCCTCATTTCCTGTCCTTGTCCTGGTTGCTCTTATTTGTAGAAAGGTTAGAGAAGGGTTAACCACTGTGGTCTTGATAGAAAATCTAAAAATAAATGCATAATGAAGAGTGGTAGTTCCATAAGAATCACTCTCATACAATCACTTGGATTGAATTTTTATTCAGCTTCTAAATTTGAGTTCATCCCCCTGAGGTGAAAACATTCACACCCTCGGTAGACTGGGCAAACTATATACAACATTTATTTTTATTTCTTTTTTTACTCCCCAAAGTCTGCTGCTTTCCCCTGCAGTCTGAACAAAATGATCTTGTTGCTCATACAGTCTGAAGTGTTCGACCACCTCCCACCTTCTGCCTCTGCAAACCTCTATTTTAGGACCCTTCACTGATTCTTCTGCTCTATGTGGGCACTTTTAAAGTTCAAGTATTATAACTTAGAAAAAGTTTTCATTCACTGAACTTAGAGTCAGATAAACGGTAAACTCATTTGGTTGTTAATGCCTGTAAAAGGACAGAGGGTATCTGGTTGGATGCTCTCTAATCTCACACTTTCCCTTATTAAAATGAGTCAGCGATGTGATTTGATGAGGAGAGTCCCAGGGTTATTTTTGTCCCACTGACAACATACCAGACTGCTGCTGTGATAAGAAAATGTCCCACCACTGAATTCCTATGAAAATGTTAAATCTATTGCGGGTAAAACAAATGTATCACAAGTTACAATCAAGATGCAACGTACTTGTAACCAAAGGAGAAAAAATGTTCTAAGTAATGCTAACATTATTTGCTGACTCACATTCGAAGCACAAAGCTTTAGGGAAGTTTCTCAGATGCTTCCTGTGCGTCATCCCTGATATTCATAGCACTCTGTGCATGAGAAAAAAACTCTTCAAGCTTTCTGTTGTGACAGGTCAAAATGTCATCAGGGTCAGTAGGTTGTGTTTATGTTTAATCCTTAAGAGGAAATTATATTCATGGTTTTTATGATTTTTTTATTCTTATTTTTTTACTATGATTTATATTAGGAAGCATGATGAAACTTATTTTGTTTACAAAATTCGAATCTGTCTTTATGTAACATGCAATAATTTAGTTTGTTTCCTTCTTTCTCTTCAGGTGGAGCTGGCACTGTGGGACACTGCAGGTCAAGAGGACTATGATAGGTTGAGACCTCTGTCCTACCCCGACACAGACGTCATCCTTATGTGCTTTTCTATAGACAATCCAGACAGCTTAGGTGAGGAAATTTTCATTTACAACTTAAAATAGATCAGTCTACACAGGAAAAGCATTGTTCTAAAGTCAGATAAAAAACAAAACATTTTATTTTAATCCCAAATCGCAAACAAGTCAAGTCTTTCAACATCTACAGTGTATGTTATTGTGGAAAAATGTAAGAAGTCTGTGAAAATCTAGAAGCCTCGAAGCCAAAGGACTGAAAATGCTGCTGGATTCATATCATTTGTTAGCTGTCTGTCATACCAATTTGATCAATATTGACTCACTGAATCTGGAGTTAAGTTGGAGAACCATTGTTGTACAAGTCACCTGCTGTAAAAAGAAATTGAATCTAATACTGTGTTACAAAGATTATATAACAACCTATCACAGATATAATATATCTGTGTAATGTAGTCTTTTCAGCTTGGTAAACATACCGTATGTGTGAATGTACCATTGATGGAGAAGAATTACTTGGAGGCTTTTGTTACCATCCAAGTGACGTCTTTTGGCAGGAGGTCTATGGTTTGTTTCAGCAGGACTATGACAGACCTCATCCTGCACATTGTTTACCAGTCTGGTTTCATAACCACAGGGTGTGTGCTGCCTGCCGCTCAGGTCTCTTTAAAAACAAAAAAGGCTTCATAGAGAAGCTCCAAACAAAGATGACAATGGACTTCTGAGCAGCAGAAGTTTTAAAGGCACCAAGAAAGGACAGTGATTCATCTAGGAAAATTGTAACAGCTACTATTCTTAGTTACTAAACAAAAACTGTAACTAAAGGAAGAGTTACATTACACAATTGCAAACATGTCTCCATTCCAACCTTTGAGTATGCTGCTGGCAATAAATGTTAGATTTGATTATATTTTTCATTTTTCTTACAATTGGGAAAATTTCACAACCTGTATTAAAATTTGTTTTGTAGTTTATAAGAGCAATATTTATTAACTTATTAAACTACATTACAAACTCATTTTTATTATTGTCTTTAGTAGAGCTAAAAATGTCTTTGCCCCAAGCAGCCTGTAGACCTATTTGTCACGAGCAGTGTTCTGCACCATGACAGCACTGTTTGTCAAATTTATAGCCCTCATATTCCAGCTTCCTTTTTTTTTGGGACAGCAAATATTCCTGAAAAGTGGACGCCGGAGGTGAAACACTTCTGTCCCAACGTTCCCATCATCCTTGTGGGGAATAAGAGGGACCTGAGGAATGATGACCACACACGGAGAGAGCTGGCCAAGATGAAGCAGGTGAGAAGGTCCCAGAGGAGGAAACTGGGCCAATCGGTCAAAGGCGGGCAACTATTTACAGTTTATCTGACACCAAAATATGAAGGGGAAACACAGAATAGAAACTGCTCAAAAGGTTATGATGTTTTAGCTATGAGGGACACTGATTTTCTCTATGAGATGCCACAACAGGACAAAAAAAATAAAAATAAAAAAGATCAAGGACTGCCTCTGTCTCCATTTTGATAAGTTTAACCAAGTTTCTAATGATCTCTGATTTAATGCTGTAGGAACCAGTGAGGACAGAGGAAGGAAGAGACATGTCCAGCAGGATCAGTGCTTTTGGCTACCTGGAGTGCTCTGCCAAGACGAAGGACGGTGTGCGAGAAGTGTTTGAGTTGGCCACTAAAGCAGCACTGCAGGTTCGCAAACCGAAGTCAGGAAAAGGCTGCACGCTGCTGTGAGCTGTCTGGATCCCGATGCCATAAATCCAACACGTGAAAAGGACTAACTTGTTACCAAATAGTTCTTTGTACTGTGTCTTACAATTCACAAAAACAAGCAGACAGTTTAACTAATCCACAGGTAAAGGACTTGACTATATTATTACAATGGGTAAAAAAAAGTTGATGGTCAAGGTTCTTATTAATTTACGTTTGTTCCCTTTTTGTCTTTACACTTAATTGTTTTCAAACTTGTTTTTCTTTATATTTGTAATGTCACAGGGCTGTGGTATGAATGCAATACTTCTCTCACAAGGTTAAATCCTGCATCTGCCTTAGTTTCTTTTGCCTTTATGAATGTTTTGTTTAAACAGTTCAGCTTTGTTTTCCACATTTTTGTGATTGTCTGAGCAGGTGAAAATACAATTTGGTCACAAAATCTGGTGTTTTTTTATTTTTTTTGTTTCTATGCCAACATGTGGCTACATTATGTATCAGCTGAAGACCTCTTCAGTGTAATTCTGAGCAAATATCTATAAACCCACTGAAAATCTGCTAGATAAAAATGGTTTTTGGTAACTTTTATTGGCAGCCAAATCTTCTTTCCTTCTGCATTTTCAGTTTACTCCTTCAGGATAGAAACAGCCAGCTACTTCGGTTATGAAGTAAAATTATCAACAGGGGAGTAAGCTAACCCTAACCCTTTCTATTCTGCATCAGAATACGCCCATCCAGTGCTCAAAAATATTGTCAATCTGTGCAGCAGATAGCAGAGGTTGGCCATTTAAAAAACAATAGCTGACAAAATCAATGGGGAAATGACTGCACTGAAAAAGATCACGACTTAGTTTACAAGTTTCCAGTAAGATGGCATTCTTTACACGTCAGGGAGAACTTAAGATTTTGTTTGTTTTCCTTTGGTAACCTTTGGTTTTTCCCTCCCAGACCAGACTGATTGGCTGCTTTGTGGATACTTGATACCGGCCATCATAGTAAAAAGAGTCAGCTTCTCGAAATATATTTGACACTGCTTTGTTTGGGAGGAAAATGTCATTTGCTGGAACATACGCAGGGAACATCATTGTTACAGTTACACCAGTTCACGTCATTCTGTTTTGCATCTTCAGATTTTATCATGGAAGTTTAAAAAAAGAATATATTTTACTTTCCTTGAAACGCTGCTCTGTACCCACTAGGATTTGCCCATCATAGTCATAGTTTAAATATCAGCTAGTCCACTGGGGCCCACTTTTGACCTCAAATGACTTGTTTGAATGTTTTTAAGACTGTTCCTGCACACTACTTCTACTCTGTGTAACTTATTTAGACTGCACATGTCCCAGCATGACACATTTCTACGCAAAACAGTACCATGTCACCTGGCACGGCAGCTTGTAAGGTGTGTATCTAATAAATTATAGTGCTGCATGTGAAATTGAACCCATCTATTGGAAAAGTAACCTTTAAGTGAGCATGTATAGACTAAAACTGTTATTTTTCTTTTAAAGGATCATGCTGATTTTATGTTGCCTTGACACGTTAGACGCCACTTTTAAACAAACTTTTGCATAACTGTTGATGACCAGCTCATCAGTTGTGGCCTAAGGTTCAATGCACTGAACAAGCTCATCCTCCTAAGGAATCTTCTGGGAGTTCAGCACAGATGAAGAAGTGTCACAGTTGGAAGCACGATGTCATGACAAAAACATTTCTGTAGAGCAGCAGCGTGTGCACTGGTAAACATGCCTCTTAGAACAAGTACTGTGCTACTGATATTGTATAAGGAGTTCCTTTCCAGCTAGTTTATAAGTTGTTCAAATGTTGATTCATGCCTGGGAAAACCTTTGGTCTTTACTGTACACACACACAAGCAGTAACTAGTGATGGCCAGATGAAGCTTTCCAGACAATTGTTTAAAAATGGTTAATTTCTCCAGGCTTCAAATGCTCAGCAGCTCCCCCTGTTGATTAAAAGTTTAAGATAAATAATGAAAAATGAGTTTTCAGTAAAAAATCTTACAATTATACCACGTTTAAATTGCTTTTAATTGGTTTCTGAGGTGTTGGGACCTTCTATAAATTTTTAGTTTGTAGGAATACAAACACATATATATATATATGTGTGTGTGTGTGTGTATAAGTGTGTTATATCATTTCTTCTGCCTTGTTGACCTGAAATTTAGGATCCTGGGTGAATATAAAAACTTAAGACAAATATAAAAGGTTTTTTAGACTTTGTATTTAGTTGTATGCTGCAGACAAACGTCAGACCTGAAATTGTTTGACTCATTTGTTTTGTTGTACCTTACCAGTGGCATCAGCTGTTTGTTTTGTGTTGCTCTGGTTTGTTTATATAATTTTCAGATTTTCATAAGAAAACGTCACAAAAGGGTGGGAAAAAGTCAAATGTTTTTTTTTAGCTTCTTGAACTTTTCTTCCTTTTGCCCTGCTTGTTTTTGATGAACTCCTGCCTGTCTGGGATTAAATTCAGTTCACAGATCTCCAGGTGAACCGGAGTCCGGTCTGCACCTGGAGCGAGGCTTCATTTGTCATGTGATTTCAGGGAGGCTTAAAATTGGCCTTCCTGCTCAGAGCGGGATTGGAAGCTTCGGTTCAGTTGGTCCATCACTAGCGGTAACGTGCACAAGTCTGTGGGAATGGCTTCTGCTCAGTGTAGAGTAACCTTTCTTTCCTTCTTTGGGTGTCTATTATTACAAAGTGCCGTTGAAGTGAATGTCTACTTTGAAGCATTACAAATAAAGTATTTTTGAGACAAGGCAGTCTTATTTCAACGCTTCTGACATCTTTATAATCCAAAGTGATGATTGGGGCAAAAAAAAAGGTAGGCATAGCCACATCCATGCAGTAAAATTAGTTATTTTTTTTATTTATATGTAGCCCTTAGATTGAACATGAACAAAGGAGTTAAAAACCTCTTTAAGACATTAACACAGTCCAGTAGACTCAATAAAAAAATAAGCTGTGTTGCCACATTGCTCTTAATTCATTATTCAATAGTCACACTTGTAGAAAATTACTAAAAATCTATATAGGTTCTAGAAAATATATTTTCCCAATAAAATCACTTCAAAATATGCAACGAATGCACTGAAGACAAAAATATAAAATCTTAATAATTGTTGCACATCTTTATGAAACATGATTTCTGTTTTTTGAACGAAGTCACCGAGTCCAAAGGTTAAACATCAGTGTTTGATTCAGGGTCCACATACTGCTGGAGGGGGCTTTCTTCTTCTACAGGACCTACAGCAAACACAGAAAAACACATGTTTACTTTTTCCAGATCACTTGAAAATTTGTGAAACTACCACTGGCTTTTAGTAAATGTTGTGTTATCGACTGCAGCTCCAAACACAAACTGAGGTTAAAGCCTAAAACTACGTCCATCACATAAAGTGATGCGTTTAAATGCCTTAAACTGTCCAACCAACAATGACAAAGCAAATATGTACAAAAAACAATATTCTAAAGTGACAGCTTATACCAATCGCCATTAGAAACATGAACAATTATCTTTTTAGTTCTTTTTTTATCTCAACTAAGATGAAAGCTGTACGAACATTCAGAATCAGTGATTTTCAGCGCTGCAAGTTTTGCCTCAAAGTCATCTTCCTCCTCTTCTGCATTCTGGAGGTCAAATCCAACGTAGCCCTTCATCTTCACACAGTAGTTGATGAACCTGCAAAGACAAAAGTACTAAATAAATAAGGCAAACTTAAAAAGAAAAAAAAAAAAAGTCCTTATGACCCTTTAAGTTCACAATTTATTTTAGGGCTCTCGGAGTAAAAACCCTCACATAAACAATATGCATTTTAGCACCTCTTCACCATTTCTGGAAAAGTTTTCTTTGATTCTCTCTCTTGGTGTTTGGTCAATAAAAACTGTAAGCAACTATTATTAATTTAAAAAGATATGCTAAATTGATCACTAAGCAGGAGTGTCATATACAGGTGGTTAAGACATTTTCAAGTTAGAAAACGCACATTCCCCTCTACAAAATGTCACAGTAAAATGTTGTAAAACTGGCCCTTAAGTCATTAGAGGAAAACTGCTCATCTGTGATGTGTCTGCAGGATGTTTCCTGTGTAGTTCAGACTTTTATCAGACAAACTCAGATTTGTAAACAAATGGACACATTTCAACATGGCTGGTTAACATCAGAACTCTGAGAAAATATTAGAGTTCTGTTTTGACTTACTTCTCCCATACAGGGTCCTTTCTGAGGATCACAGGATTCCCCACAACTATAAGCAGGGACTTGGCTCTTGTCATGGCCACGTTGAACCTCTACAAAATTCAAAAATAAAAAGAATCATTATCTGCTCTAGTGAAAAAGATAGCAACCCTTGCATTTTACAAAAAAAAAAAAAAAAAAAAAAAAAAAAAAAAAAAA
>JAOXNZ010000166.1:7351590-7363606 GCA_028566095.1 Kryptolebias brasiliensis
TGGTGCTTGTAGAGAAGGGCATATAAAAAGAGCGATTTCAAGTTGGGTTTCTGAGCAAAGGAACCTTTTTTCTTCTCACTAGAAGCTTTTTAGTTTTTGTCACAAAAATACTACACTCATACCAACAACGCTTGTACATTATTTACAGTGAATCACGCACATGAGGGTCAAGAGGTGCTGGCGATGATAATCTCCTCAAGGAGGGGGCTCTTTGTACTGTTTCCCCACTCTGCTGTCACCCCCGCCGTCCGCTAGGAAACTATTCACAGTTTAAGTATGTGTCAATCTCAACAAACAAGCCTTGTATCTTCTCTTTTTTTGGCACTAACAGTGGCCACAGAAACAAACAGCCACTAAGAAATGAGCAGAAACGAGTGTGTGCATGTGATGGGTGGGGGTGAGGGGGCAGTAACAGAACAAGAGAAGTTGTTGAGAATGTCATGCTAAAGAGTGAACAGGTTAAAGATTATAATTCTGCAGGTTTGACCCACATTTTCACAGTTCATACTTTACAGCTGTAGTCTCCTCCTTTCTCCAGCTGGTGGTCCTGACTGTGGGCTGCAGAGGTTTTTCTCATAAACATCAGAACAACAAGGAGGGAAATTGTCCGATCGCTAAGACGGAACTAAAGAGACGGTCCTACAATGAGCTCGTTACAGTCAGCTCTCAGTTGTGGCGAGTAGAAGCCAAATCTACTTGTAATAAAAAACAAACAAACAAACAAACGAAAAAAACGCGGAAACTGAAACAAAGACAGACATAAACATGCACGTGTTCTCACACCTCAGGCAAAGAACCCACCAAAAGAACTCTATCTGACTGAGCAGAATAAAAGAAAAAACATAATCTAGAAATGTTGACTTAAATTTTGAGTTTGCAGTAGTCAGAGCAGATTATTGGACTACAATGAAAAGATTTTGGTTTCATCTGACTGCTGCGGGTGGAGAGGTGCTAAAGCTGAGCTGGGCTATTTGTTGGGTGTGAGAGGGATATCTCGCAGAAATATACGCGACCTGATAATGAAGCAGCGACAATGGAGGGTTGAGAGTACAGCTGATGGAGGAACAGGATTGAGGGAGTGAATTGTAGTAGGGAGTGGGGGCTGCTTTTTCAGGAGTAAATGGTGATGACCTCGCGGCCACCTCCGCGGACCAGGAGGACCCGATTGAGACCTTCAGTGAGAACCTCAAGAAACTCCATGTCTGAGAGAGAAAGGTTAAAAAAACTACAGGAAGAAAATACAACCCAGGCAGTCATCTCAGAAGATAATATTATTGCCCTTATTGTTCATCAGTCTGCATTAGATTCTAGAAGCCACATTGGCAAAAGGAAAAAAAAGGCTGTCAGATGTTTTATCAAAATTATGAATTTGTTTTTTGTAAAATTTGTTTTTGTAGCACTTATTGCCTTATGTTTTCTAGCAATTAAAGTCTCTTCAGGTTTTACAGACCTGTGAAGTTGATCCTAATCTTCCTGGTTGATCCTGACAACTGGATGAACAGAAATAATCTGAACTTCTATGTTCTGGTCTATTCACAGATGTTCTGTAGAAATTGAATCTGGGCCACCTGAACCTGCCCCAGAGTCACTCCAGTACTGTCTCAACTATACTGCTTCAACTTATTAAAATGTTGAAACTGTCATTTTGTCTTGGATCTGATGAATTTAAGAACCAAAAGTGCTCGTTTAGCAAAAACACAGGTAAAATCCTGGGACTCAAAAAGTGGTCAGGCTCTGAATGCGAGTGACAGTGGTGTCACAGCTGATCAGTTGTGTTTTGATGCTGTGACCAACACATTAGAGAGTCCTCTCAGTAAACATACTTCTGTCCTGATGAAGGATACAGTTCTCATCACCTGTCCGGTTCCTGGGCGCCCCCGGCATGTTGAGGAGGACTAGTTTGGCCTCTGAAGACTTTTTAAGAATGACTTCATTCAGCCGGAGCGCTGTGTGCATACGTCGCACGTTGGACTGGTTCCTGAGTGGAGACAAAATGACAGAGGAGGTCAAACTGATATATATAGGTTAGAAACGAGATATTTGAGATTTCAAAGCATGAAACAAAGCACTTCAGGTTTGATATAAATGGCAGATGCTCATTCACACATGTGCTTGTCTTGCTCAGTCTAAGATGTGGATGAATGAAATGAGGTTTATGAGGACTTCAGTACTTACAGGTTTTCCCACTCGCTGCAGCATTAGAAGAAGAGAAAGACGTCATTACATTATCAGAACTAAGTTATTGGTGATTAAAGCAAACTTGATCCCTCCTACAATCCTAACATCTTGTAATCTTGCTGCAATATATGATGCTATATTATGTAAAAAAGGCTACTTTTGTTGTGAACAAGAAACAACAGCTAACAGTTTGCTAAACACTGTAAAGCACTCACGGCTTCATGTTGAAGATGTCTTTAATGTCCTCTGGTGTGGCTGCTCCAAGAGGCTTGGCTGGCTCACCGTCACACTTCTCAGTCCAGGTCCTCTGGATCTGCTCCCCAGGGCTCTGAGCCTCCTCTCCGGGGGTCAGCGGGGTGGCTGGGGTTGCAGGGCTAGCTGGGGTGGTGTTGTCATGGATGAGCTGGACCTGAGTAGGGGGGGACACAGGGGAAGAGGCCGACTTTGACTATGAGACGAGAGGAAGAGAGGACGGAAGTGGATTTACGTCAACATGAAAGAACCACAGTTGAAGTGGAAATGTAGGAGTCACAGAGAGCCATGGTGTTTGAGAGAGGGGAGGAAGGAGAGGTAGGAATAAGAAGCTTTTTTTTTTTTTTTTAGTAAATTACCTGCTTTGTTTGAACAGACATCCCTTTATAAAACGAAAACAATGTTAAAGCCTTAGTTTTGTCCAAACGCTCACTTTGTGTGTCCATAAAATTATTACTTCTTTACTAAAGCCAGTGTCAGCTGTGCTTTCTTGGTGAAGGTGACTCTACCTCCTCTTCAGGCTTCTCCTCCTTGCTGGCGGCAGGTGGGTCCTCGGTCACACTCAGCTGGGTGGTCACAGCGGCCGGGTTCTTACGACGGATCGATCCACGAGATGAGTCAGTGATGCTCTGGATCTGTAATTACCCACAGCAAAGTTGAGGTAAATGCAGAAATATGAATTTGCTCTATAATTAACAGAATATTTATTAGGTGTACAATAAAGCAATGACTCATAGGTTGTAAGATAAACATGGAGCTAAGTCATTTAATACATTTAGCGAGTGAGGGAATCAGGTGTAGATTTTTGGTGTGACACTGAGATCAAAATATTTTATTTTCTCCATCTGTCAAAATATTGTCATGCTGTCACACACAGAATCAAAGCGCTCACTATTCTGGCTGTTGTCAACTCTCTGATAGAGAGGATAAATATGGTGACCTACTGCTCTGATTTAACCGTAGAAATGCGTTTTGTCCAGAGGGGGCTGGGTGTCACGTTAAGTCAAATCAAGCCAAGCAAAGCCAAGTCTGCCTGTCAAGTCATGTCACGTTCATGTGTGTATCTTTGAGCGAATTTAAAAAACAAAACTTTGACATGAACAAACTTCAACAAACCTCTCTTTCTCTTTCGTTCTTGCTCAGGTTGATCTGTTTAAGCATCTGCGACCGCTGTTCCATCACCAGCGTCTTCTCGTACGTGTAGGCTGAGATGTCACTGTCATGCTTAATGGAAACAAAACATAATTTATTTATTTTAACACTCTTTTTATTAAATTTTCACATTTTAAAACATTGACAAACATCCCCACCCCTGCACCTACCCCTAACAAGCTAATGAAAGACAGACAAACAAGAAGAAGACGAAGAATAAACTGTTTAGAATGATCACAACCTAACCTTGTTTCCCCAGGAACAAAGGATAGAAAGGGATTCCAGGTTATTTTAAATGATACAGCCTTGCCGGCCAAAGTCACCCTGATTTTTCTCAATTTAAGAAAAAAAAGGACCTCTCTAATCCATCTTGTATAAGTAGGTGGTGCTGCAGATTTCCAGTTTAGCAGTATTAGCCTCCTGGCCAGTAGAGTTATTAATGCTCCTTTTTAGGAGGAGAGAAGTAGGCCACACCCCACACAAGGCATTAGGAGAGATATATTCTCCAGCTACTTTATACAACGTCCAAAACATCTCAGACCAGAACCTCCAAAATATTATTTTACTTGAAGGTTCTTGTGCCATCCATACTCTTTTTTGTTTATGTGTTGCCATATTTCTCTTTTATAATGTTGCCCCCTTCTCTGCTGACTCATCTGTTGACACCCTGATATAAATTTAATCACCAGCTATTTATTTTTCCTGAAAACAAAAAGCTTCAATTATGAAGGTAAAGTTGATGGGATGCTGCGCTTATGAAAAATGATTTGGTGTGTTATGACAAACTAGCTTTAGAGAGCTATAAAACTCCTGCCTCAGCATGCCTGAAAAGTTCAAGCAGTGAATGTCACAGTCTAATCAAAGCCTGATGGTTTTGGCAAATTACACAATTTTTCAAATGCTAATTCACGTGCATTAAGAAGTGTCAAGAAGGAAGGTTCTAGACAGCTGTTTGATCATCTTACAAGCACTGGATGAAGCACTCTGACACTTTAACACGCTGTATTTCATGCTTTCCCTCACATAATTTAATATGCTTCAATAGTTGAATGCACAGCAATCATTTCCTCCTTGCGTGTAAAAAAAAAAATGCTAGTTGTGTTTATCAAAGCAACTGGCCAAGCTTGGGGCACTGCTGCAGTTTCTAATTATTTCCCCAGCTGAGTGGTTCTGACATTAAAGTACCTATAAATGTATTTGAATAAGGTAATGCATCTAATTTTCCCACACAAAATTCTATTGTTGAGAAAACTTACCATTTCTACAACTTCCACCATGGCATCAATGCGAAGATGATACAAGAATGTGGTCAGGTCCTTTTTCATCTGGATGCTGTTGTCGTCCATCTGGGCTACAGTGAAGATGCGCATCTTGCATTTCCTCCAGACCTAAAAGGACAGCACTATGGTTTCAGAAAATCTAACAAATAAGTTTGTGTGCATATCAAGAATTATTTATTTGCTTTAAATTTTACTTTGAACCAAATGTTAAACTATATTTCAAATCAGTAAGATTACAGAGCTGACATCCTGAAAAAAAGATTTCTTCATGTTTTCATAGAAGACGAATGCAATAGCAACGGTTTCCTTAGTTTCCATATGATGTACTAGTTTTGTCTTGTTTTGCAGTGGTGACTCTTGGACAGTACCTTGTGCTGGCGGAGCAGGAAGGGCAGCAGCATCAGCATGCCTCCATCATGAACAATCCACCACACGTCGATGTGACCCTCAGTGAAGCGCTCGCTGTTGGATGGGAAGGCTGAGATGTTCTTCGGTACAAGCAGTGCGAGGCGAGCTACGGTGGTTTCTCTGACCAACTCTGCAAAGATAAAAACAAGTTGTATCAACTCTACGGTATCTAAATCTCTCTTTACATGACACTATTTTTGTTAGTTTTCAGCAAATATTTTCTTTCTGCTCTGATACATTTTTTCTTATCTAAAAGAATGTGCTACATTATTAGGAGGTTTTTAAACACTTTTCCCCAACCAGAGAGACTCAATGCCAGGTTCAGTTTCAATAAAAAATAGAATGGATCTTTTCCTTGTTGAGATACGCCAGGTGGACATAAATAAAAGCTTAAAACCTGCTGTTTTCATTTTTAGGCAAGTGTCTTTCAGCCTCATCCCACCAGTTTACATGAAAAACTGCCTAAGGCAGGATTTAGGCACAGCCAAAGCCATGCTGTTTCATTCTTTTTTTGGATGTGATAAATTTCTTTCCCAGAAACCCACCAATAAAATTCCTCCATATTTGGTGGTCGTCTGCCTGCTTCCAGTTGCGTGGCCAGGATACCAGAACAGCGTTATGTTTCAGACCTCCCAGCCCGCTGGCCTGGAGCAGGTGGGACGTAGCATCGTGGAGGTTTGAGGACACAGTCACCTGACTGAAGCCTTTCACCTTCTCAGTCTCCATCAATTTACGCAGTGCCTGGAAAACAAAACAATGACAACAATAGTTAAAACTAAAATGCTATTTACATAATGCACAGAATAACAAGATTTGATAAATTATCTTGTTCAAAGTTAGCAGACTGTCATTAAAATGAAAGAGGCTCCCTGCCTGCTCTGCACGCTGAGTCTGTTCATGGTTTGCCAGGTAGGTGCCTGCTAAAGCTGTCCCAACGATGGTTAGACCTTTGCCGGCCTTCAGCTGGTTGGTCAGAGACAGAAGACGAGGCTGCTCCACATTCTGCTCTGCATCTGTGCTAACCAGCACCAACAGCTGTGGCCTGAAAGGAGAGGAGAACAGAGAACGACTGAAGTACAGGGCAGAGAAAAAGAAAATAAAGATAAGGAATAGAGCACTGAAAGTAACCAAAGATAAAATAAAAAAGAGAAAGTAGCTGAATTGGCCAGGTTAAAGTCCTTAGTAAAAAAAAAACAGACAACAAAATGGCATGAATGATTCATGTGTTAATATGAATTCACAAACACTTCCTGATGTTTGACAGGCGTGACCAGGGAACAACTGAACATGCACGGCATGCACAGACATGTTGTTAATTTCTATGTTAATTAGAAACATGATAAAACAACACAGTGTGTGTTTGTGTGTGTCTTACCTCCAGTTCTTGGTGTGAGGGGGTCCTTCCTCCAGCCGCATCAGAGCATAACGTGCAGCGCTCAGAGACAGACCACGGATCCCATCGCCCCATTCTTTCTCCGCACTGTGAACACACACAAGCTGAACGATATTTATCTGTCAAAACATGAGTGGTCATTTTGCTACTTCATTCTGAATTAAGAAAGTGACAAGAATAAAGTCAGCTCACTGAAATAAAACTGCTTTTAGACAACAAATAGATACTTTATCATAGATATCAAAATTATCAAAATCAAAACAATTCCTCTGCTTCTTCCTACTAAGCATAGATCAATTACTAAGATGGGATCTGATGCAACAAAATCTGAATCAAGATGGTAGAGACTCCTCTGATACAGCTTCTCTTCAGAAAAACATGACAGCCGCAAAACTCAGTTTAAAGGGCTGTGGTAATCACAATTTCTTTGTAATTTTTAAAATAGTTAAATATTAATTAGTTGCCAATACACATATTATACTTTATCCTTCATATTCCAGATTCACAGTATCCCAAGCTGATGGCAGCTTTTTGTTAAATTAGAGTGAGACAACAACTGTACTTAAATAAAAAATTACAATAACAAGTCCTGGGAAAATTAAATTTACACTTTCTCATGAAAAAACTGACAAAGCCCAAAAAACACTTGTTTTTCTGTAAATACCAAAAATAAGCTGTATTAACATCAAAGCATCACCCTTTTAAAATTTAGCACAAATTTGCAACTCCACTGCAGCCACTCTCTCCTGAGGTTGCGCCGCACTCACCCTGCAAACTCAATATACTTGTAGATGGAGCCGGCGATCCCCATGGCGACGATGGCGTAGTACCAGGAGCAGAGGAACATAAGAGTGAGACACAAGCTCATCCCCAGGAAGGACAGAGCCCTACAAATGAGTAAATCAATGTAAAGGAACAAAGGTTTGATTTGAAACACAAGAAATGAACTGCTGTTTTTTTTAATAATTATTTTATTTTTATTATTTTTGTCACCAGTGAACTGACCAGTGATAGAACTTGAAGCGGGGTCTCCAGTTTGGAGTCCTCAGTAGCGTCTGGACAGCACAGGCCAGATTCACAAACATATAGCACATCAAGAAGAACCTGCAGGGTACACGTAAACAAAGTTTACACCTAATGCAGTCCATAATAAAAAACTAATTTGTTCCTTTCTGTTAGCTCATAAAATTTGGCATTATCAATCAGGAAAATATCAGGGGACTGCTCTGGACTTTCATGCTGCTGTTTTATAAAAATAGAAATTAATTAGATTTTTTAAGTTCTCACATGGAGAGGATAGGAGCTACAGAATCCAAGGAAGCAATGAGGATGCCGCTCTCACAGATAAAAGCCGTCAGCAGGAGGGACCACGTGGGTTCTCCATTGGCCTTTCCATGGCCAAAGATCTGGAGAATGAATATAGAAAAAAATTAACACAACTGCTAATTAAAAGTCATTTTTTGTCCCAGAATGTTTAATACAGACTGACCCGAAGGGCGGGCACAATGCCATCCTTGGCGATGGCCTGCAGGAGACGGGGAGCTCCTGTCAGACTCTGGAGCCCCGCCCCGCATGTGGAGAAGAAAGAGCCAATCACAATCACCCACGGTGACGGCCAGGCTAAAGTGCCAATAACCAAATTCCCATGAACCCCCTCTCCGAACCTAAAAGAGATCAAGCATAGAATTTAAAAAATTGCAAACAGCATCCATGTTGGAATTATTTAGTGTTCAGTTTGAGCCCATTTATGGAGATAAAGAGCTGTCTTGGTGCTGCAGGGATGGACTTACTTGTCCCTGAGGACCACCCCTTCGATGCAGGCTCCAAACAGAAACACACTGGACATGTCTAAGAAATTATCCATCAGGAAAGTAAAATCATTGCATAGAAACAATTAACAATTTTTTTAATCAGATGGTGGATTTTACATTTTCAAACATAAGAAGTGTCTAACAGGACTCAATTAGAAAAGTTTTAAACCTTCCCTGCTAAAGATGCATTTAATTTGCTGATAATCAAGTTAACTTTGTTTGCAGAGAAACAACAGAGATCAATATTGTTTAGAATGATATATCAGGGATCAGTGACATTATAGCAAATATCCTTCAGGTTTATTAACTTACACTTGCATAGGCAGGCAGATAATGTGATTAGAAGTCCTAATCGAATTTGTGTAGACTACAAGCTGATTATTTAGAGAAAGACTGAGGGCATTTCAAGATGGTTGCTTCAGTAAAACATACTTTTTATTTTCATTAATGTATAAAAGTAATCCATTTAAATATGTACACATCTACAAAAAATATACAATATAAAGTGAGGAAAAAAGTCAGCTCAAAATAAAAAACTGGTTCTAAACTGATTTAGAAGTTCTGGTTTTGTGATTCTAAAAAAAGAAGCCAAATGTCATCTCTCAGTTGATACATGTAGACTTTGGACCAGGTGTCAAAATCAGACAGGTATCATTGCAGTAATGGCCTTTGCAAATTTAAAGTGCTGACCTTCAATTATGGGCTCTGCAGGGAGCAGATCATTAAAAATCCTGTTAGGGTTTAACTTTCTGTATTGTTCAGTCAGTTAAAATTCCTGAAAATTCAACATCCTAATTTTTTTTTAAGTGTCTTGATTTTAGATTTGATTTTCAACGTTTTCTTAATGTACTGAATGGGCAGTTGTGATGAGAGGATACAGACAAAGGAGGTGGTGGTGATGGCTGCAATGGTTCCAATGGGAATTGACTTCTGGGCATCACGCAGATCTCCAGAGCGGTTGGATCCGGCCATGATTCCTGAGGAGAAAGTCAAGAGGAGAACACTGATGAGATCTGATATTTTACACAAAACACAGACTGTGTTAAAAGCTGCACCACTAAATAAATAAATAAATAAAACAAACTGACTTAAGCACTTGTAGAATTACTGTCTGAGAAAGACAGCATAATCTGTTTAAAGAGCAACAACAAAATTAACACACCAAAATTATAAAAACAATTTGAGACAACAATGCTCACCTGTCACGGATGGGAAGTAGATGCCAACAAGCAGCGTAAAAAAGCTAGTGATGTCTGCTAACACGTAGCGGTTAGCACTGGTCAGAGGGTCATCATTGTCTTCGATTGACTCCACTTTTTCTTTAGAAATCAGGTCCCCCTTCTCATAATATTTTCCAAACAAATTATCTGAATGGAAAAAAAGTAAATAATAATAATAATAATGTAAAATCAGCTGAGAAAAATTGTTGAAAAAAAAGGAAAGTGCTCTCATTCCAAATATTTATCCAATATACACGACAACTAATTGCACCAACCGCTCAAGACTCCACTGGTGATCCCAGGAATTCCCTGGATCTGAGTCACGTTGTTTGCAACAAAGTATTTGTCACAGGTTGCGTTGAGGAACGGTGAATCACAGAACATGTGCCACAGCTGGGTGGTGACTGTCCCGTTAGCTGTCTCTACGGTCTTAGCACAAACATCAAAGTTCTTCCACACCAAAGTGCGGTTTCCCAAGATGCATACACTGGAAAGAAGACGAGAACAAAATGTCTGGGAAATTACATTATGTAGTCACAATATCTCATGCTCTCTTACGTTATGATTGAAGTCATTTATTTAGATTAATAAAAACAAAACCTAAAGTAGATGGTAAAAGAATGCTTTAATTTGATCTTTAAAAGAATTTTCTCCCGAGAGGGGAAACAATCATGACTGATGCAGTGAATTCTGCAAGTCAAAGAGATCTGATTTATAAATAAACATGTACGCTACATATAACTGCTTATCCGTAAGCTTCTCAATGTGAATATTTCAGAGTAAAGCACATTAAACCTGCATGCAGAAATAAAACTACTGGCATGATATTTACATAGCAAAGTCATTATCATAGTTATAAAAAATACTTTTCATCCAACTTTAGCTCAGTTTGAAACAATAAAATAAAAATATCCTGGATGTTAATAAATAGTCTGATGCCAATAAAAACACAGGGGTTTGTAAAAGTAATTCCTTTCAAACAAAAGCATGAAGTTTAGTGCAAAGCTTAAAAAGGGTTTATTTGTTGCACTTGTCTTTATTTGCTAGTTTTCCTTTATCATCTCATGAGCTCTATAAATGCTCCAATGTGTTGCACCAAAAGTTATAGTTCTGCTCAGTGGAAACTCATATTCTGTTGTAATGTGTTTGCTGCAGCCACTCACGGGAAATCAGGTGGTTCAATGGCGGTCTTGACAACTCCTGCATAAACGGCCAGAATGGAGAGGATGACACAGGCCAGAAACACCAGAGCCAGCTTGTTGACGTATTTTACACCAACAAACACGACCGTGGCCATGGAGGTCAGCAGGATAGTCCCGTACACACGCATGTTGTTCAGCAGAGCTGCCTCCGCCTCAGGACCCTCTAGACCCTCAAGTGGAAAGATGGCTGCTTTGGGGACGATGTAAATCTAAAGCAGAAGGATAAATTACCGTTATTATTTATCCCTAATGAAAACTAGGGGAAACACACTAACATTTTTCACATAAAAATCTCATTGTATCTCATGGGTATCCTGGAGAGAGTTGTTTAGAGACTGCCTGGGTTACTCATTCACTTCTGACTTTATTCAGCTCGTCTGGGGATTTAAACAGACCGTTTTAAGGTTTTAGTCTAGGTCAGCTTGATTAATATTTATTGTTGGATTTAATAAATCTTGGTCTGGGTTAAAATATAGATGAAGAAATGTAAATTAATAAAGGATGAAACAGGCAGAAAGGGATGAGACGAACAGGACATATCTGTAGAGAAACGTGAAGTCACATCACTACTTTTATACCGGAGATTAAAGCAGAACACTGGCTACTGTTTTATTCATCCTAATTAGAGAACTTAAAAATCCCATTAATGTTTAAAATGAACAGCCATTAATACACTTCTACTATTACTTAATCTAACAATAGACGCATCATGATATAAAAAACAGTAAACCCGTAATTATTCCATCACTATCTGTCATCAGATTAAGATGATTCATTGCGAGGCTGTTACATAATCCTGGGGATTTCTGCCTTTATAAAAACAAACAAACAAACAAACAGTATTTCCACTGCAAACACGTAAAACTACCATGAGTTGTGGTACGGGTGATGAGTTGTGGCTCAGTTCAGACATTTGGCTGGAGAAGCTGCTCCGATGCTAATAACAGCATATCACCAGGCAAACAAATCTCCTGCCTCTCTGTGAACTGTTCATGCTTCCTAAAATAGCAGCTTCAGTTTTGTGTTCTTGGCCTGGGTGGAAGTTTTTCCTTTGATATAACTACCAGCAAAGCACTGTGAATGATTCAAATGCCAAACATATTTCTGAGAAAATAGTGCT
>JAOXNZ010000166.1:7363706-7376742 GCA_028566095.1 Kryptolebias brasiliensis
ATCTCCTGCCTCTCTGTGAACTGTTCATGCTTCCTAAAATAGCAGCTTCAGTTTTGTGTTCTTGGCCTGGGTGGAAGGATGAAACATATTCAAATCAGCTCTTTGCAGCTCCCTTCCTCACTATTCTGTGGGGATTGTCATTTTACAATGGAAACTAAGCCAGCTTTGACCCAGAAGACAATGTTAACCTCCAGGCATGATCAAACTCTGCATAACCGTTAGAGGAAACCAGAAGGAGAACATTAAAAGAACAAAGTAAAATGAGGAGGAAAATAAACCAGGAAAGAAGAGGTTTTATCAAGTACAAACTAACTGCAAGGATTAAATTCATATCATAAATTCAAACAGAACAACATTCTGTCACATATATACTTTATGCCAAAGGTTGTAGGTTTTTCTTTTGTAAATCAGGTCAACACTGCTCCCAGACCCACTCTGGTCATGCACAGTTGTTCCTCTGATTAGAACATTTGAGCCACTCAGAGATTTGTGGTTAGGATTAAAAATGAGGAGATCATCTTCCTGCTGCTGAGCAACAAAAATAGTGACAAGCATGGATGAGATTAGCGAGCAACCGTGGTTGCTATAGGAACACTGCAACCGAAATATTTCTGTTTTCATTGTTTAGGTTGGAGAATCAAACTGATAACATTAAATTAATCATTACAAAAAAGATTCATTAAAAAAATACATTTAGACTTAGCTTAAGTGAAGATTAATGACTGATTTTTAAATGTTTCTGTGCAGCCTGTGTGTGGTTTTGGGCTTTTAAATTTTTTTATTTTGGTTAAAATTGGCACCAAATTTAATGTTTCAGAACAACATGGTGCAAAAAACCTTTGTATGTATTGCCAATTTACTTTGATTTAGAATTAATATAATCTGAAAATGATGTTGCAGTTGCTAAAGGAAGATGCTTACTAGTTTGTAAAGTTGAGAAGATGTTGGAGAATTCACAGAGGTCCAGTTTGTTGTAGGGAACAACTAATTTGATTTAGCCAAAAAATTAAGTAATGCCATGTTTTTGTTTTTCACTCACATCCACACAAACTCAAAAAACAAACCCTATAGAAAGAACTATGCAATACACATGCAGAATCATGCAAATTTTCAACCAATTAAACATATTTTCAACCGATTGGGACTTTCTGTGCTTTGATGAATAACCTAGATTCCACTTACAGCCCACATGTGTGCACACACATCCATCACATTTCTGTGATATTAACTATTAAACCAATTAAAACTGTCAACTGCAAAAAAAGATAATAGCTAAAATGAAACGTTTAGATGATAAAAGCAGTAATAAGATAAGAGAGGAATTGGCAGAAACACAGAAGACGTTTCTTACCAGGAGAAGCTCGATGGCTCCTAAGATGTACATGGCTCCAGCGTAGGTGGTTCCCAGGTAGAAACAAATCCCCACTGCTCCCCCAAACTCAGGGCCAAGTGAACGGGAAATCATGTAGTAAGAGCCCCCGGCTACGCACAAACAAGAATAGAATAATTAATCAGAAATATGCAATCTTTGTATATAACTTCTTCCAGGTTGAGTTAGCAGCAAAGTATAAAACTTTATATATTTCAAGTTCATTTAAATCAGTTTATAAGTTGGACCCTTATCCCTTACCTGTTTGGGTTTGCACAAAATTATTATTATAATAATTATTTTAGAAATCTTGAATAAATTATTTACTTCTTGTACCACAGAATTTNNNNGAATTTGAACACAAAACAAGATAAAATTGTGATGCGTAACAAGAAAAAGTTTGTAACAAAAGAATCACTACATTTCTGTTAGTTTACTTTCACATTTTAAACAAAGCTTCCATTTTTAAAATCAATTACATTAATAGTTATACAATCTAGAACATTAGTGCAATTTTACAATTGTCTCCCACTGCTTTCCAGTAGTACTAATTATGACTCTGCTATTCTGTTACAAGCATTGTTTTATCTCAGCACAGTACTTTTTGTATTTGTGTGGCACCATGTGTAAATTAATTAATTGAGCATAAATAATTAGACTTTAATCAGCCCTTTGCGGCAGCATAAAGGCTGCTACCAGCTATAATGCAGACAGTTATAATTGCAGATGCGTGCTCCTCTACAAGCCTGTAATTTCCTCTGACCCCTGAAGTAAGCACAGCAACTGCTAAGACATAGACCATCATTACTATGTAACCCACATCACAAAACTTAGCTACACTGAATGTTTACATTACATTAAAATACAGGCGTGCAAATTCAGATTTTAATGACAGGCGTTTTCTGATGATTTATTTTGTGTAAATAATGCGTGACGACAAAGTTAAAGTGCACAACCCCCCCTAGACCGAAGCTCTTAATGCTTCTGGTTATATCAAGCTGTGCTGAGAGTGATCTGCCAAAAGCAATCAGTGAAAAGAAAATTTTAGGAGCGGACAGCATCAAACAGTGATGACTGTGCGGCACCAGCGTCTGCTCACCCACCTGGCACTACTCCATTGGTAGCGATGGCACTCATCGAGATGGCAGTCAGCATGGTCTATAAGGAGAGGGAGTGGAAACAAATCAGATCATATTTATCAGATGCTGCATGTTCTTTGAGTAAAAATTGTTGATGCTGATGGTTTTTTTTTTATCTTTTCAACTTTTAAAAAGTCATGTAGCATTTATCATTTTTTTTCCTCTGTACAAACGATGAACTAAAACTTGATGCGCAGTATGGCAAAGCCTAGTATTATTTTCCATCAGTAGATGTAATAAAGTTCAGAAATCCCATGTAAGCAACACATTTAAGATTTTACACTATTGCAAGCAACTCTATGACTCAGTATATTGATGCAGTAGTACACAGAGCTAAATGTTAATGTCGGTAAGTTCATAATCTCAATGAATGCATACATACAAGCAAGTACAGGTTTCTGTTTAGTTTTGGCTGAAGACTGGAACTGGTGAGCATTAAGTCTGTCTCATTACACTCTATTTTTTAAGAATCAGCACCAGTTTTAGTGTACAGCTTTCATGAAAGCGGGTGATCCTGTAATTGCTTTTGTGAGTGTGTTAATGTAACTCTCAGAAAGTAATCACTGGTTGTACATCTACACCTGATTCACTTTTGGAGTCACCCCAATTCAAGATGGTCTCTACAGCTAATCAAATTTAGTCATAAAAACATGGCTATCAATTTTTACATACACTGAGCTAAAGTTTTGTTTGGGAGTAGCTGAGAGTCATCCCCAATACATACAACAAGCACTAACAGATCATGCTACACCTTTGCTTATAACCTTGAAATGCAGGGAGGTGGGTGATATGCATTCCTTCAAGGATGCTACTTTTTCATTTGTGAATTCCTTTGTCGTGAATTAAATTAAAATACAAATTAAATGTTTGACTTTATGATGATGTTGAAAGGATCATTATAGCTATCTGAGTGGATTGATTCAGACAAAATATATGTGTTCAACGGGTAAACATAAAACACACTGTTCAAAAAACTCCAAATAAAGCACTGGTTATTTTTTACTGGAAGTTTTAGAAATGACAATCTTTAATCATAAAATGGTATCTTTGGGATTTCTGTTTGTAAGACTGAACATGAAATATGCATGTCCCAGTTACTCCAACGCGGGACCTGAATTTTACCCATGATGAGCTGATAGTTTTAATTGAAGTAATTCAGAAAGAAAGAAAGAAACAAGATTTCATCAAGCATTTATAAATATTATTAATATAAAAGCATTAGTGATGGTCACTATAATCACTGTCCTCCCTTTGATAAAAATCATTGCACCTTTTAGAATTAAACCAACATTTTTACATATACAGAGTATACATGGGAACAATGACAGTTTAAAGCAATGCTAAATGCTAAAGCTTCCTGCTTGTTGATTGGATAAATAATATTACAGCAGGTCCTTTCAGCAGCTGTCAAAGAACATACAGACTAATCACAACACTAATGTATGTCTGGCACTGAGTGCAAGAAAAACACCATAAGAAATGTAAGGACATGCTTGAGAAGAGCTGCTCGTAACACCGACAGCCAGATCTTACTATCCTGCAGAAGACGAGAGGCAGAGATGGGTGCAGTGAGTCGAAGAACAGGCCAAAAAATATATGAATATAAATATGTGTGAGAGACAGACTCAGAGAGGGATTGTGGTGTATTTGACAGTACAAAGACTGCATTAAGATTTCATAATTCTTTTCAAACGCCATTGTTCACTTTCTGAGCGCCTTCTTACATTGTCGTCACATGAAAGAGAGCTGCACAGACAGAAAGAGCAGCAAGAGGAGGAGACAGGAAGCTGGGAGAATTCAGTATCCTTTCCCAAAACAGCTCCCACTTTCAAGTTTTTTTTTATTGTTCTAAAAAAAAAACGAGACATGTTAAGAAAAAATTTGTATATATATTTGACAGTCTTAGGTTGACACCAACCAACCACAACACTTAGTTTAAAAATCTCCAAATCATGGTGGATTCACTGTTCCTCAGAAGTGGGAAGCCAAAACTTTTGTTATTGCTTTTTGCTTTGCTATTAACAGCAAACTCACCAACAGTTTTGTAGTTCACTTATCATGAGAAAAAAATAAAGCAACAAATGCTCTATAAGCACCCTTTAAACCTTTTATGCTTTATATTTTTTCATATTCTTTTTATTCAAGGAGAAAGTTAGAATATTGTATTTTCTGAAATGCAATTAAATGCAAAATCATCAAGAACAGTCTGCCATTGCACAAAAAGCTGATATATATTTTAAAACTGCTAAAATAAGCAGCAGTTCTAAACACTAACCTCTAAAATCACAGAGAAATGTGTCGTGAATCGACATGTGATGTTTAGAATGTTTTTTAACACTTATCTTATCTATTATTAAATTAAATGATACAAAACTTTTTATACTTGCAAATTTGAATGCATATGCAGCAACTGATAAAAAAAATACAGGTTAAAGGTGGACTGCTAAAATATAATAGTTTGGGTGTTTTTTTTTTTTATTAATTGCATTTAGCCAGAAATGAAAAGTAAGCATTATTATAAGTATTATTATTTTTACCATATATTATTTTGTTTGTTTCTCAGAAACAGTATAATAAATCTTGCTGATTTTCAAACTATGGACACCTCGCTGCTTATATTTGACTGTCATCGGCTCTTTCTCTGTGAAGTCAGTAATGTGGTTAGAGTTACCTGAGGGCCCGATGGGCTAACAATAAGAACTGAAGAGTGAGTGAATCACTGATTCTCTGTCTAATCTGGTCATAATGAGGCCACAAGCTCCTCTCCCACCACAGCAGATAAGACAGTAATTGTTTAAGTGTTTTATCTGATGTTGGCCGAAGCCTTGAAGAGGTAGCCAGCCGCATACCAAATCACCGAGTTACCACGCAACTGTACAGAAGTCAGAAATGCGCTGGTGCTAACTTTAATTAGCTACATAGAACGCTAAAGCTGATAACCTTGGTAGTGACAGTTGTGACTTCAGCTGGCAGTCACAGCAGTGTTTGGCTGAAAATGAGACTCCTGCGTTTGTCTACCTCTGTGTGAAATCGAGGACCCGCTGGTTTGAAAATGACTGGGAATTTTAATGGTGCATCTGCCAGCATTATCACTGACAAGCGCTTCACGTGCTGTGGCAGAACTGACATCTGTACAAACGTTAAGGGCAGAAACAAAAAGAGGTATCTGCATTACAAAACTACTTTTTTGAATTAATCAGTTTTTCAGTAAAGTATCAAGATTTTTATCTTCAGCCAGATCCAGTATTACACCTTAACCTCTCAAAACTCACCATCTTGCCTCCAGTCAGAAAGATAACTTCACTTTTATTCTCTGGGTAATTCTTGATGATTTTTGTTCTGACCAGAAGGCATCAAGTTACAGACAGCTAAGACAATTTTATTATTTTGTGAAATCTCATTTGCTCACTTTACTTTTACTTTTAGCAGCATATCACTTATTTCATACGACCCTCTGGGCATCTTAACAGACAGGAATATAAAGTCACCATCAATTAAAACACTTTAATGATCAGATATCACTCATCTGACTTATCTGCAAAGTCTGTACTGAAATCAATAAATTTCAGCATAAAAATAAGATACACAATAAATATTTTTAAGATTGAAATTATTATTTTTTTTTTTTTACCAATTTATACATATTTTCTGTATGATGTCGTGTTTGAATCAGCAGCCTATTGGTGAACTGCCACAAAAAGCAGCAGTGTTCTGCTCCAGCAGCCAGAACCGGCAGCATCTATTTTTCCCACTGACCCAAAGTATGTGGCCTGTTTTCATGTCCCACTTTTAGTTGAAGCAGGAAATCTAAAATTGTGGGTTTTTTTTTGTTTTTTTTCCTAGAGTCTGTAGGATAAAGTGTAGGTCAAACTCTAGTTTGCTACTGCTATCTCTTCCAATGAAACCTGGAGTCGGTGCCTCCAAATTCATTTGAACCCGCAGGCCCTCTGGCCTCGAAGAAAGCCAGCAGACGTCAGATTATGCTGCCTTACCATCTGTCTCATCCACATGAGGTACAACAGCATGCAGTTTACAATAATAAAAAGGGGGTATTGCATTTTCAAGATAGTCTCAATGAGAGAAGAGTTTGACTTTATTCTAAGCCGTCATGATTACAGAGAAACCAGTGTTAGGAAATTTAAATTGATTAGAGAATTCAGCTGGCATTTATATTTTGTAACTCTGACCATAAAGGATATTTTTGATCTGTTTTCTTCAAGCAAACACTGATGTGCCTTGTTGACCTCAGAGTTTAGCAGAATATTGTTTTAGAAGGAATAGAGGCTCCTTCCTTGAAAATTTGCTTTGTCACACAAAAGGACTGTAGTTTTGTCAAGTATAAATTGATCAGTTCACATGCAGTGGTACATTAAAACCCTATTTTCAGTGTGCTGTTTATCATGTGAAATCCCTGTGGAGGGTATGCAGAGGAAGGCAATAGTGTCAGGTGAAGGAGATGCAGAGAATTATTACTTTTAGACTCAAATCAAGAATACAAACAGATAGCAAACAGAACTGAGATGCTGTTGTGCGAAAGAGGCGAACAAATGAAGCAGAACAGAATAAAAATGGGTTGTAGGTAAAAACAAAGTGGTGAAACAGAGAAAATAATATGAGAAAGAAAAAAATAATGAAACAGTGAGATGAAAAACAAAAAGCCTCAGAGAAATAGAGGAAGAAAAAGAGATGAGAGTAAAAAATGAATGAGATGGAGGGAGAAACACATCCTTAACATTTAAATGAGTCACGACAGAGGGCAGACAACCCTTCCTCTCGCAGCATTTGGATTCAGGACCTGGGAGTAATGAGGACGGCCAAAAAACTGATGAATTTCTATCGGGAATTATTAAACCTCACTTTGTCTTCCTGACGAGCCTGCATTCATAATGTGCGATAAAAATACCACGCGCAGCAGATGTTTGACTGTAAGGGCTTGGGGAAAGCTATCTGCTGTATATCGACAGTTAAAATGACTGGTTGTGTTTATAATTTCATGGTAAATGGCTTAAAGTGTCAGAGCAGTTCTACACAGAGGCACACTCTTCATGTAATAAAGATTTCCTGAGTCTTCCAGAGAGCTTTGTCTTCTTAATGTTGTCAAAAGGTTGTGTGACAGTAAAATCAAATGTAAGTATTCAACTGCAGCAGATATGTACAGTTGAGAATGCGCATCTAATGAAAAGTGGGCTATCAGTGATATCCCATCATTTAATAAAACATAGGGTCTTGCTCTTTGTTATTGAGCTCGGCAGCATCCGTGATTCCTTTACACAAGTCCTGTGGCTTTCACGCAGGTGGAAATCACATGAATGCACCCCCCACACACACAGTCTTTCGTTGTGTTGCTGGCAACCCCTGGAGGTCTGGGCGGTGGTGTGTTATGTAAGAAGCTCAGGAGACGAGAGGTGGGGGTTTCTCACACACTGTTCACGCTCAGGCTTATCGCCCCAGGGCTCTGCTATGAGCTCGGTGTGACTGATAAGAAGTGTATGCTTGTGAGAGACTGAAGAGAGAGGAAGAGTGTGTGTTTGAGGCTTTAACCATGCGTGTGTGTGTAGATGGAAAGATGTTATAATGCCAATGTGTGCATGCGAAGAAGGGAAATGAAGCGTAAAAGTGTGTTTCAGTGTGTGTTTGTTGGCTTTCTGTCAATCTGAGTTGGAACCAGCTTTGATCTTTAGGGCTTTTTTTTTGCTTTCACACTATTTTTAGCATAAAATGAGATCAGCCCTTTTCAGAAGCTCCATAAAATCTATTCTCTCAGAAGGAATAATTAGTGCAATTCACTTAGATTTAAGTCATATCTACCATTAAGACAATAACAGCAAAAAAGACGTTTTGGTTCAATTTTACCATTACTTGTTGACTTTAAGAAGTAGTGATTACCATTTTAGTTTTGTTTTTATGATAATGATTTTTGGATGATTGCATATCAGTCACTCTTCCAGTTTAAACAATAATCCATCCCAACACATTGCATTTTCTATGCTATTTTTTAAAGCATTTTTATACATTCACAAAGAAACTTGATTTAGAAGAAATGTAAGTCCTTGTAGACAACTTTGTCACGGTTGACATATAAGGGCATTGTTCTATAAATAGACTCTGTTCCAGACAAAATTTGTTGTGCCACAAACACACATGTACCAACAAACAAACCTGTGGCAAAAAACAAATTAAACAGAAAAAACAGCTCTGACAACTGATTGACCTTACTGTTTAAATTAAACTGCCACTTACAATTAAATAGGCACTGGATCATCATTTATAAAACTTATGAAAGGGTCTATAATATGTCTTGATGCCTGACAGGACGTTCAGATACAAGATATTGTCGTGTTTTCAACAGAAAGGCACTTAGTGAAATGAGTTGAGGTCCTCCAGTCACATGATTCAGAATATATGAGGCTCCTAAGGAAGAGGCACAATATATGTTCCCAGACCAACAATGTATCAAACAAGTCAAACTCAGACATTTTTGAAGAAACCACTCAGAAAACCGACAGCAACACCATCATTCCCTTTGTCAGTTGTAATTCATGTCTCGGGGCCACGACGAGGTCCAGAGTCACTGTGACACATGACTACAGAGCCGTGGTGCAGACAATAATAGGAACAAGAGAACATCACAGTGTGCCATCATCCATTTCATTGTTTTACAGGGTGATTTTATGGGAACCTCAGCTATTCTTTGTTCTGTAACCTGCTTTGGAACAAAATCATTATTTTTTTGTTTTTTTAATAGCAAAAACCATGTGAGTATAGTGATACCAGCAATTTATTTTTCTTAACCCTCCTGTGGCCTTTGGATCAAATTGACCCAAAGTTGCAAGGGCTTCTCTACCATATTTATCAATTACTTGTGATTTTTAAGATTAAGATTTAACAAGCAGGCAGAAACATTTGTTTAATTTAGTGACTTAAATTTTGGAAGAAACAAGGTACTGCATCAGATTTATAAAGTCAAAATGCAATTTTTACCTCAGTAGTTGCCTAATCCAAAAGATTATTGGAAGTGACAACTACAGTGATATACATATATTCAATATATTTATATCACTTTTGACGGTATATAAATATACTGTCAACGGTTCCACAGTAGATTCTGCTGAACCAGCTTCTGAATCTTTAATGCACTCTGTAAAGCTGTAATATTTTAACAAACTATTTTTTATAGGAGTATATGACATCTTGGGTGTCAAGACAAACAAAAGGTCCTAAACAAAGTAGGTAAAATACTCACCGTGGAACAACACATGAAGACGATGATGAAGGTCCCAATGACGCCTCCAATTCCCACCAACCAGGTCATCCTGAGGAAAAGGATCACTCCGAAGATGTTCTGGATGCATGGCATATAGACGCCCATCAGAGTTCCGAGCTGGGGAGCCTAGGGAAAAGGATAAGTAAAAAAAAATAAAATAATTGTAATCATTGCATAAATTTGTACAAGCTCAGGAGCTAATAGAGCTTTTAGCTTGGTGTCACTTGTCAGATTGCCATAAGGCTGACTCGCCAGATGTGCAACACAAACTGAGTGACTCCTGTTACATTTTGGCAGAAATGTGACTCGGTGAAAACTGATTTACCACTCATACATGCTGAGAAGCAGATTGTGCAGATCTGCTACAATTTGACTGTCTTATCTTTTTTTTTATACCAATGAAAAGAACCATAGCAACTCAACAAAAACAAAACCCAGATGGTCTTACTGCCATTGGGGAAAGAATGCTTTTGTGTTTATTGATGTCTGAAATAAAACCTTGTAGTCTACAAAATGAAGAAAACTTTGAGATCAGAGGGTAAACATGGGACAAATCAACCCAATAACTGAATTATTGTATTTCTTTCTGCTGTCAGTTTTTTGTGATAGATTTGTTCTGGTTCTGTTTGCTGAAGTGTTGTCCTTGCTGTGGATCAGTGAATAAATAAAGAGGAGCTTTGTAGAGCACCAGGTTCCATTTCAAGGCCATTCTATTAAAGGTAATTACTAATACATGGATGCTATAGATGTATTCAGTTGTTCAATTTTTTATTGATAAGTAAGTTTTCCTTCTCTCCTGACAGCTTTTGTGATTAATGTGTGTACTTGTTCTATATACAGCATTATATCATTATGTCCTGTTGCACGTGTACGTCTACTCCTCTGTGATGGGGTACATTAAATCTAAAGGACAGATGCGATGACCTCGCACATAACAGTGTAATATTCATCTCCTGCTCAAGGACAGCTCGGTCAAAGATGGGTAATTATGCCCATATCCAGCCTTGACCCATTTTACCAAGTGAGAGTACATCATCACAGAGAAACTCAGCCCTCCCTGCAGTTTCTCTGTGTTCAAATAAAGACAAACAGCACCACTTCCCACACAGAAAATTTCCACTATTTTACTTAATAATAAGGAAACTAAGCTACTGCTAGTGTTACTTGTGTCAGTGAGACCTATGTTATGGTTTAATTTTGCCACAACACATTTGTCAAGTTTTCTTTGAGTTCAGTGTGTTTCAGCCATAGACCCTAAATATCTACAGCTCCAACTGGAACCTGGAAGTTGAAGCCAGAATGAGACCATCTTCTCTGCAGGCTGGTTCCAGAACCAGTTTAAGTCCATTACCTTCCATACAAATGAACAGAACATTGGCCTTGGTAAAACAAACAAACAAAAAAAACACCTCAGGTATTTTGTTTTTCCAGGTGTTGACTATTGTTAATTCACCTAGTTCTTACCTTTCTGCTGTATGTTCAAATATTTTTTTCCCAATATGTTTAGCTGTAATTTGTTCTTTCATTCTTATAAGAAAGGTCATGTGAAACCACGATTGTGTGTGGGAGAGCAGGTGGGACTTAATGCCCCACCTCCTCAGTGCGCAGATCCAACATGCCTTCTCTCATTAATCGAGTCCTGCTGGCTTCATTTCCCAAAAATGAGAGAAGGTGAGGACACTTGGTCTCTAATATATAAATAGTCAAAGGTTTCAGCACTGTTTTTCCACAAGGTTGAAAATTAACCGACTCATCCACTTCTTCCACAACCAAATCCTCACAGTAGGAGATCTCTGAGCCACCAGCCTCACTGTGCTTTAATCAAAGATCCATGTCTTGGCCTCCACAGGCTGCTTAAGGGAGCAGCTGAGAGCCAGCCTTATTCATCTCCATCACATCCCTCCCTATATGACAATGATATACACACTCTGCTTTTTGTCTGCAGTATGTAAATCAGATAGTGACTCACTATGACTGTGCCCTTCAGTGTGTGACAGAGATGATTTTTCATCATCTGCTGTCAAGGGTCCTAATGATGTTTTTTTCTCTGAACCCATGGGCCCTGAAAAGGTTTCCATCAGCACAACTGCATTTTTTATTGTCTGAGCAATGTTTACTTTTAATAGAGTGCTTCAAATCTCCAGGCTATCATTGCATATTATGTTACATGTAACACAAGTGTCACTGGTGAGCTGCATTTTCTCAGTTATTTATAGCTAAAAGGGTAATCAATAATAAAACATAAAACAGGCAATAATCCCTCTGTCTGAAAATAAAAAAAAAGTTCTAAAAATGAGGTCCCCTCAAATTAAAGGTACTCATTCAAAAGTCATGAAGACCGGAAGCAGACAAAATTCATAAATTAAGAAACAAAATCTGCACAATAGTTTTTCTCTTATTGATGGTTAATGTGTCCTTAAATGAAAAATTTGTAAGCAAAATTTGAAACAGGCTGCCAACTATCACGTGATATCACATGTGACCTATAGAAAGAGTTGCCACATTTGTTTACCTACACAGGCAAACAAATCCTGTCACACATGTCACATACCTCATTTTGGGGAGATTCAGTCAAGTGCTTTATATTCATTGAGTGTGGACCCACTTTTCAAAATTGCATATCAATATGTATGTGGAAAACTACTAGAGTAAACTCCTTTACACTGCGCCATCTGATATAGTTCAACTTAACCTTTTTTATGTTTGATTTCATGCTTTGCAATAAGTACCTTTAAAACAGGGCCACAAACATTAATCACATTAATTAAGTTTAATTAAAATATTTGTAGAACATTTTGTTTACTATTTGAGTAAAGTAGTAAAAAAGACTACCGCCAAAAAGACATTTTTTACATTGAAAATTCTTTTTCTGTATGTCCCACTAACAATGCTGTAATTAAAAGACTGAGTTTCCATTGGCAGGTCCTTCAGGGACTTGGTGTGTACTATACGGTAGCACTCAGGTGTTGCAGGCAGACAGGTATCCCTGTCTCAGCACTTTGTAGTTTCACCCAGAACTGCTGCCGCTGCAGTTAGCAGGTTGAGGTCAGTTTGTAATATAACAGGTAGGCTATTAAAGGAAAACCTGTGTGCATTTAAAAACTGTGGATTATATTAACAGACTAAATGCCTTCAAGAGCATGTGGTTATTTTAACTCTGACTCGGATATGTGCAAGATAAAATAAAATAAAAGATTTCCATCTTTATTTTACAACTAGTTTAATCCTTTAAAATATTTGCTAAAAACTACAGACTTAAACTAT
>JAOXNZ010000166.1:7382135-7397279 GCA_028566095.1 Kryptolebias brasiliensis
ATGAATATAACTTACTGAGGCCCTGTATCCTAATATGAGGACATTGGCTTTCTGCATCAAAAGATTATATTCTTTTCAACTGAGACCTGTTGTCTTTATTCAGGGAGACTAGCTTTTAATTTTTTTTTTTTTTCAAATAAACTGTTGCAAAACTAAATTAGTTGTTTTAAAACAATGTTTTGCTATGTTTAGGAGGTTTAACTAATCCCAAATAGCTACGGGAATGAAAAGTTTGGTGATACTCCTAATCTTGTATTTTAAATAACAAGTAAGAGCTACAGTATTGTTCTAAATGTTACTATTATATACACAGTAAAACATATTTTAATTTAGTATTGATGAACACAGATTGAAGCAATTTTTTTTAGTTTAGCCTGAAACTAAATGAAACATGTATAAACTATAAGCACATATGTTTGTTTGCCCTCTTATCATAAAGGTCAGCATAGTTAAAAACTGCCAGGGGATCTGCTGTGACCAGTCTCCGTTGTAACCTGTGTGACCTCCAGTGCGGTCCCTCATGTCCCAAACCAACCGTTTCTCTAATCTTTCACTTTCACACTGCGCCAAAGAAAAGCTGCTGCCTTCATCTCCTCCTCTTCCCTCGCTCACTCGAGGCTGCAATGATGAAGGAGTCGATGACCAAGGAGGGGTGAGGAGAGTTAGATGTTGGGGGGGGGGGGTTTTCGGGAAGAAAGAGAGGGGTCGCTGTGTGAGTGATAAAACGCTGCAGGCTCCGTTAATGAAAAGCCTCTCGTGGCGATGGAGAGATTGCCTCTGGAATGGGCTGCTGATGGGAGAAGCAGCAGCTTGGTGCAGAGTGAGGTCTAATTAATGGACAGAGTGGGCTGGAGTGACGGGGGGAGATTAGACCTGCACACAGTGTTACCTAAGCTAAGGAGAGCTGAACCTTACATTCAGGGATACTGAGCAATGAAACATGGATTCCATATTAAGCTGCGGTTGACGTCTTATGAGTCAACTGTTAATATCTAAAGTTACAAGCTATAGAACTTTATTTGTACAATTAGGTAGTAAATATTTAGCTTCTAAAGCAATGTGAAGGTTTGTTCACACAAAATATGTTTGCTTTTACAAATTCTGTCCCCAGGCACTTACCAGTAAACAGTTCTTGCTGCCATTTTCATTAGAACAATTTATAGGGCAGAAAAGTGGTATTGCTGTCCATAACACACTCTGTACTTTAGCTAAATTGAAAATTGTTCCTGGAAAAAACACTGCTGCTGAAGCTTTCAAAAGTAAAGAGTTTCATTAAACTGGAGGCAGCCATCTTAGATACACAAGAACACATGCAAATAAAATCAAAAAGACCATCCTGTTGAATACCAAAAACAAAGTTTGTAATATGGTAATATGTTTTGCTCGTTTGGTTAAAATGATTTGCGAAGTTAGATCTATTTAATATGAATAAAAGAGATATGTTTACCCCAAAACCAAAATCATGTTAAAGTATTCACAATGGGAAATCTTTCACAATTTACACTTTAGATAAACTGTGTATTGCTCAGCCAATATACAGGCTGTTCATGCAAAAGTAAACACTGGATTAATACTAGACTAAAAAAAAAAAAGAATGCAATTAACGTAATGCTTGATGAATGGTGCCATTAGTTTTTGTGGTATTTATTGGTTTTATTGATATTAATGACACAATTTAAAACAAAATGATATAAGATGATCATTACAGTAATTAAAAGAAGCTCCTCAAAAACATTAGTGTCTGCACCTCTCTACAAAATGTTGTGCCACTTTTTTGATCCAATTTATTTTATTCATAACCAAATGTTAATTAAACTGAATCTAAAATCAAAAGATAAATAATAATTTTTTGGGGGCCTTTATCAATATATACTTTTTGCTTACATTTTAGAACATAGGAGAAATGTGTGTTGGTGTATTTCTCTGCAAACCTTTCAAGACGTCACTCGAACTGGTTGTTACAACTTTAAAACTAAACCATATCTATAACAAATAAGAAAACATCACCTTCCAGTGAGATAAGATAAAAATCTTTAAAAAATGTTAAAATACCTGTGATGCAATTTTTTATTTATTTAAAACATCTTTTTTGCAAGATTTACTTCTGTCATGCCATTATCCTTTTGAATAGTACAGAAACCAATAATTTGCTTCTCAGTTCAATAGCACCTTTAAAAATCCATTTCTCTTGTGAGTTTGGACAGCTGGCTTTATCTGTAAAGAGTTCCTGATACAGTAAGTACACTGATCACCAGGGTCATCTTCAATGATTTACTTCAAGGTGAAAAAGAAAACACAACACCTGGGTGGAAAAGAATCAGGACAAAAGGTTCAAAGAAGAGTGGAAAATTGACTGAAACAAAAAAGGGACAAAGGCAGAGAGTGAAGAAGAATATCCCACTGATTGGACACCTGGAAAGACAGATGCATCAAAGGTCAAAGAAGAGCTGTCAACCTGTCAACACTGTGGTGTTTCAATTTCTAAAGTGTGTCTTACATCACATGAGCTGACTCTGAAGTCAAACTTCTGAAAGTCAGCGTGTGCCAGTCTGTCACACTGATGTGTCCTTCATTAATATTATTTTATCATTTTAGCTTTCCCTAATAGTCTATTGGTACGAGGTTAAACCACAATTTCCTATAAGATTGATAATGCATCTGGCTCTCTGTTTATAATGTGAAATAAGTAAGTAAAAAAAAAAAAAAAATAAGCCAAGAGCAAAAAAATACCACAGGACGATGTTCAGGGAACTCATTAGTGAGCGGCATTTAAAATGCATTTCAATAGCACGAACTGGGAGTTTTTAATATCAGCAGAGAAAGCACAGAATGATTGACAACTTCTCCGCTGGTACCGTTTATACTCGCTTTCCAGTTTGCACAGAAACAATCAGAAACTGGGCCATTAGAGATTCATTACCTGAATCTATATTTGGCAACATTTAATGGCCATCCATGAAGCTACAAGGATACAGTGACAGACATTTCTGGCAGAGCAAGATACCCTGAGTGTGCAATAAATAACATTACTGCTGTAAATGTAAATCCAGCAAGAAGTGATGAACTGATGCACAAATTCAAATTTCGAGCAGAGAGTTAGATTGGGAGAAGTTATTAATTTGTTTGAGGAAGGGTTTTTGTTTTTTTCATAATAAAACCCTGGCATTATTGTGAAGACAACTTTATCTATCATTACAATTTTATCATCTCCATTGCAGCTGATATCATTATTAATCTACGCTTCATTACAGCTGTACTGCAAAAATAGTAAAGTCTGCTGAGAACTGATGGTGAATTGCATCAGGCTGATTTTAAAGCACATTTTATGTAAATATATTCAAATTATTTTATAAATGCATCAATACCTCAGTGTTTAAAAGCATTACTAGGGTTTATAGAAATTGTTACGCTTTTGTAGTTCAAAAAAGTAGGAAAATGAAAGCTGATTATAACAGAAACATGTCTCAGAACAAACACTCTATCTAAGTTTGTTGTGTGTTGTTTTGGGTAGTTCTAGTGGTGCCCATATTAGCTTATGTCCAAAGCTGAAAGTGCCAAAAATGGGCAGATGAGCATCAGAGCTAAACCACTGAGAGATGAAGGAGCTTCGGTCCATTAAATTACAATGATCGGGTCCAGGTGTGTAGTTTGTCTAGGGAAGACATAATCAATCAGCAGAGGCAGTGTGATGCTCTAGGCAATGTTCTTCTGGGAAATCTTAAGTCCTGCAATTCAAGTAGATGTTTCTTTAATAGTTACCACCTACCTACTGTATGTGCCTGCTTGCTGACCAGCTACAGTCATGGGAGAAAAAGTACAATATGGAGTTAGTTAATTTTTCACACATGGTGGATTTAGATATGTGACCTGATAATATTTATTTTGTCCTGATATGTAAAACTCTAGAATTGAAAGAGGTTGTACTTTCTTTTTCTCATGACTCCACATCCTCTTAACAAACAAGCATTTCCTGATGACAGCACCCTCTTTCAGCCTATAAATGTGTCCCGCCACATGGCTAAAATGACTGAAAAATGTTTTGAAAAACACAGTCTCAAGAAATTTTAAGACTTCAGTCTAGTCAAGCATCTGTTGGAAATGCTGGAGAAACAAGCCGGATTTATAGAGGTTCCAATTCCTAACTTGTTTTACGTAAAGGACCGACTACTGATGGATTGATGGGTGAGGGTCATTTTGTTGGCACAAGAAGAACCCATTCATGGGGGGTTATGACCACCAGCTGCTTTCTGTTGATTCCAATTGTATAATTTATCTCGGTTCTCTCGGATTTTAGGAATAAAGTCATTCTCTACATCGTTATGTGCCATACAAACTAATGCATTCCTTTGTTCTTGGTCAATACCTTGACGGGTTTCTTGCGTGCTGACTCGGCCTCATTGTTCTCAGCCTCCTCATGTTCCTTGCTACCTTGAGGCAGGTTGGAGTAGTTGGCCAGGCTGCTGAGAAGAGATGACACCATGGGCCTGGTGTCCATCTCCTCCTGCAGAGACACACACAGACAAAAGGTGGGCAGTCAGCAAGAGGATTAACCCTCTCAACTCTCCAAATCAAACTTACTATTGTAGTAAAGGGCTCCATAAATCACCTGGAATTAATGACCTTTTCAGGCTTTCTCCCCCTTTTTTGATTACTAAGGTACAAATAAAAAAAAATGCTCACACAAGAAGATGTTTCTCTTCTTCAATCTGAAAATTCCACTGAGAGCACTATGTAAATACATTTGTGCAGAGCTGAAGCAAATTGTTTAGTTGAAGTTTGTTCTTGTAGCAGTGTGAGCTTTGCCTGCAATAACCTGAGGTTCTAACATGCCCTTCACGCAATAATTACCCTCATTAATCGATGTCAGAGCCCTTATTCAATCACCAAACTGTGAGAACGCGTTTACCCCGTTTCCTACTTACATTCCTAATGCGTATATTACCAAATCTCAGTGTGAGTGAGTGTGTGTGTGTGCCTGTGCAGAGTATTAGTTTGTACCTCAAACAAGGCCATGTTCTTCCCATCATATTGCTGGCTCTTTTCTGCAGCAGCGTCACTGCTGTTGATGAAGGGGCTGCTCTCCTTGGGATTACTGTCACCTGGAAGAAAGAAAATGCACAAACACTCATTTTAGACCGGACAGAAACACACTGAACCAAAAAGAACACACCAGCAGAAAACATGGAGGAACATAAAACTTTTGCAGGAAAAACTGTAAATTTAAATGTCAGGTAGAGTTTTGAACTAGGTTCTTATCTTTTCTTTATGTGATTAAACAAAACGAAACATCCAGAAGGCTTAAAGCACAGGATGCCAGCCAAGAGAGAAGAGAAGGTTTGTCATCTCCATAAAGCTCTCGTCAGAAATGCAGAGAAACTGAGTCAGACCTAATGGACTGTGCATCCACAATATGTGCAGTGCTATGAAATCCATATGTTCATGGGAAGACACAGACTGGAACATCTCCATCCATCTCTTTCTACACTGACAAACAATAATGTTCCAAGTTTGAACACAATCATCACTGAAGCATCATACTTTAATAGAACAGAGTAGAAAGATACTTCATTGCTCCCCTGAGGGAATTTGGTTAAAAATAGAAATAAGGCTTTCTATTTTTTTATTTTTTTATTTACCCACAAACCACTAAGATTAGGCAGAACAGTAATATTATTTATGTGACAGCTTGCTTAAAGCATCATGACACAATCTCAAAGCTTCTGTCTACAAGTTTTTGGGCAACAGATGGAGGAGAAAACTCTCAAACACACAATTCCTCAAAACAAACAGTGCTGAAAAGGCAGAATCTGGCTCTGGGCAGATTTACTGATTCTCATTTTTTGGGATCATTGGCAAGTTCATTGATCTCACATACGAGACCCCGATGACTTTGTTTTGCAGTTTTACTGTACAACTCACAGGTTTAGTTGTCCCCTTGATAAAAATAATTCTTATTTTAATTAGCTGGTTTAAGACATTTATTGGTTGACATAATTGAGGTAAAAGATAGCCTTGGATGTACTTTTGTTGTTACAAGTTTGCACCAAAATATTTACATTTTTTTTTGGTTTTCCTTTGGACATTGGTTGCTTTTTTACTCTTTTGTAGTTAAGTTATTTTCAGTTCTTTATTTATCTGTGTCATAAACCCTTTAAGTCTGACCTAAGAAATTTTCAGACATAATAGGGCTCCTGAAGTCAAAAGTTAAATCAGTGTTGTGTCGACACACAACAGACAACTGGGCAAAGAACCAATTTTAAATTGGACCTTTAGTTTCTTTGTTAAAAGCAGTCTGCCACAAAGAGACAATTTGTACCACTTCTTTTGTTGAATCTATAAAAAAACAATAACAATAAGACAGTTTTGCAGACATAAAAGTATTTAAGCACCCACAAGGTGATTCCAAAAGAGCTATTACCTGAAAACTTGGGCTACAGTAAATGATCAACTGAAGGATAATGTATCCCATGTCATGTCTTTGTTTTTTTTTGCCCTTTTTCTTAAAGACCCAAGTTTCAGATACTGTTCATTTGTTGTGGATTTAGACCAGACATTTCCTCTTTAGTCCTACACTTGTCCACTTGACTTAATTTTAAGCACACTGCACAATGTGCTGTCATGGTCAGGTACGAGCACTAAACAGAAAATTAGTAAAAAAGCAGACAAAGTCTAAATAAAAGCTTTGGAAGACATTCAGTAAGTCTGGAGAACTAATGATCTAGAACACTTCAAAAGATTACAAGAAAGTCTGACTCCTTGGAAACAAAGTATAAAGAATTTAGGGGTGTGTTAAAACTGTTTGCACAGCAATGTATGTAAATTACATTGAAACTTAATACAAAGCCACATTTTCTTTTTGCAAAGCTCAATCATTCATTTGTCCATCTGCTTTTATCCTGTTTAGGGTGGTGGGAGAAGGGATTCTGTCACGGGGTGAGAGGAGGGGTGCATTCTAAACATACCGTCGGTTTTTCGCCGAACCACTGCTGCTTTTATCACACAACAAACATGAACGTGTTAACATGATTTCATGCTGTATATAATCATAGCGGAGACAGTGCTATGACTCTGGTGAGTCATACACTGAAGTTTGATTTGTTTGGGCTGGTGAGACTGCTGTCACTTATACTGAGTAAGTCCCCAAATAAGGACAGAAAGGTGGACTCTTAGTCTGGTTGTAAGTAAGCTTTGTTTCTGTAAAATGGACCAACTACAGGATTTTATAAAAGACATTAGAGCTGGACTGATAAATTATTCAGTCCGATAAGCAGATGCTAGCTCACAGCACATAAAAAAAATTGATTTTCACACTACACTCTTACATTAATAAATTTAATTTGTTCCCCTTAACATTATTAAAACAAACAAATAAAGAAAAACATCCACTGAATACGTTGCATATAACACAGTAATTACAAAATCTTCTTGTAATTATGGTAATGTATTTATCTATGACATTGTAATCGCCCGCAGCAGAAAGGACACAATAATGTTTTTGTCCATGTCTGTGTGTGTGTGAGTATGTGCATGTGTTTGTCTGGACACTGGACAATCTTAATGAAACTTGCAGAAAGTAAATATTAAGTGTACATCTACAAATGATTAACTTTTGGAGTCAACAAAATTTGAGATGGCTGCCACAGCCAGCTGACTTTCAAAAACACAAAAAATGTCTATAAGGGCGTTAATTTTACAAGTATTGACCTAAAATTTGTTGTGGTAGCAGCTAAGACTGAGACACATATTCTGAGCATGAACAGATTTTGCAAGATCTTTTTTAAAAGTTTTGTCATTAAATATCTCTTGAATCACTGGATGAATTTTATGAAAACTTTTAGGAAATAATTATTGCATGTAATTAAACAACTGATTAACAATTGGAGCCAGCCACACCTCATTAATTTAACATAAGATGATCTTTGTTTAAAACTCTGGCATGAAAGGTGGCGGGCAACATGCATTCCTTCAAAGAATGCTAGGTTTTTAATTGAAATTGAAACAACAGAATATTGTTGAAGTTCTTCAGTACAAAGTATCATACAAAAACTAAACATTATAACAAAGAGCTAAAAGGCAACATCGTGTCATCTTTTTGTGTGGTTAGGACAACTGAACAGGTTTGTAGCGGTGAAAGTGAGTGTAATAACTCTCAGTCTGTAACATGAACAGTTTCTGTTAAAAAAGTAACGCATCACTGCTGTGAGTCAAACTTTCTTAAAGTGACCAACGCTGCAGACAAGCAGATTTTACAGTCTTCATTTTGTTCCGGTAATTAATAAATCCAGAATCAATTTATTCACTGGGTTCTGACAAAGGTTTTGATGCTGAAGGTTGAGCAGAGTAAACTGTCTCATTTGCACCTTCAAGCCTATCTTGAGGGAGACGGCAGATTGCTCTCTCTCTGGCTCTCGGTCTCGTCTTGGACTGAACACTGTGAGACCAAGTTATTTATAGTCTGGGTGCCGCAGCCATGTTGGGCACTGCTAACAGACGGCACGCTGTTCTACAGAGACAGATCAACAGGGCCACTCAAGGCACCAATGGAAGAGGGGGCCTATTTGAAGGTTCTTAAAAGAGCAAAGAGGAGGAAAAAAAAAAAAAAAAAGAAGCAAATAGAGTAATACAAAGAAACTGAAAGCAGGACAGCAAGAAGCAGATGAGAAGATGGAGGAGGACACAGCTAGATGGTGTTAGAGTGAACAGAACCAGGGAGGGAAATAAAGGCTCAGGCTGAGAACGTCGAGGCAGTCAGAACCAAAATGGGAACCCGCAGAGGGAGAGTAGAGCCACAAACATTTCTGGCTGTAAAATGTAAAAGCTTCTGCAGCATTTAAGGTTCACCTCACTTTGACCTGCAGGTTAACCTAAACATAGCTGCTGAAAGGGAGGCCACAACATCCCACCCAAGGTTTTCAGAGCATGTGCATTATTTAGCTATTTTACTTTCAGCTTTGCCTGAGACAAATACCTTCATTCTCTCAACAAATCTAAGCAAATTAAGTCTCTTACAGAGAGAAATATACAGTTCACTACTACTCAGCCTAGATTTTACATGTATTTTTCCCTTTATCTTTATAAGTTACACTTTCTAGTGCTGATAACTTATTTGAAAAGGCATTCAGCTGTTTAATGAGTTTATTTGCTTCTTTTTACCACTTTCAGTTCAAAATTATTTAGGTCTGGGAGGGACTAAAATATTAATTATTTAACAAAAAGACAAATTAATGAGTTGAAAATTATGCTTTGGCATAGGCTAAAATGAATGCATAATACAGGCTACAGCAAATCACCATCAGTGTGAGAAGGCTAAATTATACCTTGTCAAACAAATTTGTAACTGCTCCAGTAAGTCACGGTAAAATAACAGTAAAGCACTGGCAGCAGACATGTTAGTGTTTTATGGCCTTTTTACAGTGCATCCACTGTAATTTATCTTAACAACACACTACTGCATACTGGATAACAGCATGTGGCCAAAGAGCAACTCTTGGTTTTCAATAATACTATGTTCACAAGAATGTTACAGATTTATTTTAAAGGGTAATAAAAATATGGCTCTTTTACAATTAAACAAAACATAGAAAACTGATACTAAAGTTTTGGAGAAGCAAACATACTTACACCATGTGACGCCATGAACACACAGTCTGTGTCTTAGTCAATCATGAAACTCACTGCACTCATTTCAGAGCATCAATATTATGGCTGACTTGTGAATTTTCAGGTGTCCTCCCAGAGTAGCTAAATAAGTTGGTAAGGGAGCAGGAAGAGGTTTTAGCACATCATGCAGAGCATTTCATAAAGAATCAGAGAGACAAGAGTTAATAGGACATATACACTTTCCTTTTTATCTCTTCATGGCTCATTTCTTCTCATCATCTAAAAATAAAAATTCCATCATCAAAAATATAATTGATTCCTTCTTTTATTTTTGGGAAAACTGACAGTTTTTAGATCAGTTGTGCTCTGACTGTATGCCCAAAGCAGCTTATCCTCCTCAATCTGATGGGATCTGTCCAGCAATGGCTCATTCTATCAAAGCCTCTCTCTATCTATGGTCAAAACCCACAGCTTCACCGCTCAGAGAAGACGTCAACGACTTCAAAAATCCACCAACATAACATTAAATTTACACTTCTTTGATTTTTTTTTTTCACAGCTGACATTTCTTTAAAAGTCATACTTGCTGCAAAGAGGCTTATACAGTGCTTACTTTGTGGCTAGCATGAAACTCAAATATAAAAAAACACTTTGAGAATACATCCATTCCATGTCATTGCAATTTAATGAATTGATTTTTTCAACTGTTTCTTTTTTTCTTCCCAGCTGTCAAAAATGGCAGATATAGAGAAAGGGTTTTTCATTATCTTGAAAACAATTCTGCAATTGCTTATTAGTATTATCTTTCGTAACTGTCCATTTTTTCTCTCAAAATATATAAAACTGTTAACTTTGTTGCATAAATGTTTAAGTTATCTCTGTGACAGATTTGTTTAGGTTCATACCATACCATACCCAACAATAGTGTACCATACCATACCGTACCATACCGTACCATACCGTACCATACCGTACCATACCGTACCATACCATACCATACCATACCATACCATACCATACCATACCATACCATACCATACCATACCAGCTTTATTTATAGAGCACTTTAAACACTCACAGGACCAAAGTGCTGTACACATAATAAAACAATCATATAATCAGTCCAAAAGAAATAAAATGGAATAGATAAAAATAAAATAAAAAATTTAATAGTTAAAAACAATAAAAAGTCAACATCTCAGATGGTGTCAAATGCCAGAGAGAAGAGATGGGTTTTAAGAAGGGATTTAAAAACAGACAGGCAAGAGGCCTGTCTGAGGTCCAAGGGAAAGTTATTCCATAACTTAGGAGCTGCCACAACAAAAGCACACTCTCCTCTGAGCTTACACTTTGTCTTCGGCACATTCAGGAGCAGCTGATCAGCTGGCCTGAGGGATCGAGAGGGTGTGTAGGGATGTAGCAGCTCAGACAGGTAGGGCGGAGCAAGGCCATGAAGAGCTTTAAAAGCAAATAAAATAATTTTTAAAAAAATTCTAAAATGCATAGTGCAGAAGGGCCAAAGTATCACACTTTAATATCACTAGAAGCCCATTGCACCACAGAGACCTCTGTTTGCATAAACCTGTCAAAGATGCTTGCTACTTTGAGCTAAAGTATAGTTCAATGAGACGTTTTTAAAAAGCTAACTAAGCTACCACCTTTTAAAGTCTTCCTTATTCTCACCAGAAGTTAGAAGTTCCACAAAGACATACAAATGTGAAAAATACTCAAGTTCATGCTGAACAGAGAAGAGTGATATTTCAAGAAGCCTCAAAAGTCCACGACTCTGGTGGGACTCAAATCCACAAGCGTGTCAAAGACGCTTGTTAAAATGAGATTAGTAAAATTTTGATTGGACTCAATAAACTATGACTCTGGTGAGATGCAAACATACAACCTTCGAATGTCTTTCTTTAATGTCTCTAGAAGCCCAATGCACCACAGAGCTCTCTGTTTGCGTCAACCTGTCATCCTGACAACCTTTAAATGTCTTCTTCAATAGCAATAAAAGTCCAGCGCGCCACAGAGTCTGATGCTGGCACTACTTACCCATGTAGAAAATGCAAAAGTGTAAAGACACTTGATAGATTGAGATAAAGTATGATCCATTGCAATCTTTTTAAAAGGCTTATTAAACTACAACCTAATTCTCACCAGATGTCCTAGGCGCTATCCATTGACCCACAAAGACAAAAAAAAGACTAATGTGAAAAATGCCAAAGTCCATACTGGATAGAAACGATTCAATAAACTACGACTCTGGTGGGACTTGAACCCACAACCTTTGAATGTCTTCACAGCACTAGAAGTCCAGTGTGCTATACATTGCACCACAGAGCCCTCTGCTGGCATGTTTGACCCATGTGGAAAATGCAAAATGTTAAATAGGCTTGCAAAAATGAGATAAGTAAAGTTTGATTAGGACTCATAAAACGATGACGTGGATGAAAAGCGAACCAGCAACCTTTGAATGTCTTCTTTAACTTCTTAATAAATAAACTTTGAAGGGCGTAGCAAACACCTGTCAATAACACAGTTTTGAGGTCTATACCTTTTTTGTAATTAAGCCAAATAATGGGGGTTCAGATGTAAAAACTTTGAAATCAAAGATCTGCAGCTTAAGTTCAAATTCAAAGTATAAATAACCTGAACAGACAAATTGTAAAAGCTGTACCTCCATCTCTCGCCCATTAACTGCTGAAAATAAGCACCAGCATTCTGAAACCCTGAACGGGATGAAGCAGGTACAGAAAATGAATGGATGGATTCAAAATATAACCTGAATAAATCAGGATAAATGGCTAAAACAGCAATAATTATTGGTATCCAAATGCATCTGATCCTAAATGTATGTTTGATCACACATTTGGTTCACCATCAACAAGACAGGATCATTAATTGAAAATACATGAGGCCTGTCTCATTAGTGTATGTTTGGGATGATTGTATCCTCCAGCTGTCTATTGTCTGACAGCAGGATCCACTCCAGGAGACACTTCTAGTGTTTTAGAAAAAAGAGAAATTTTAATGGAAATGAGTAGAGGCCTGGTCCACTGCTTTAACTTCCGATTTCCGACACATCTTTGAATGGAGAAATGGAGGATTATTTGGTGAAAACTATTTGACTTTGTTTTATTGATCCTTCTTGTGAAGTGGTGAGGTGGTGACAGACAGTTAGTTTTTTCTTTGTCTCCGAGGACTGACTTGAAAAGAAAAAGCCAAAGAGCGAGATGTTGATTTTTTGGGAGCTGACTCAACAGAAGCCTAGGGACCACTTGTTGGTTTGGTGCAAGTGTGTGAACAAGTGTGTATATACAATATATATGTGGTGATGCATGCGCTTGGCTCAGACCCGATTAACTGTGCTGTACAGCAACAGAGGAGCAGCTGTGGCAAATAATTTCAGTTTATGCACACATGGTTGGATTTCAGCCATTTTGTGTAAAAATAATGAGACACACAACTGCTGTGCTACTAAAAATCAGATTTTATAAAGACATCTACAATTTACTCATTTATGAAAGTGAAGAAACCATCCTTTTATCCACTGTGAGTCTGACTCAGTGGAAAATAAACAAAGATTTTACATCACTTTGAGTGGAGTGACAGAGGAATTTAGATAGGATTAGAATGAGAGAAATGAATAAGAAAGAATAAGTTGGATTTTCTGGTTGTGTTTCTCTCTGTTGTTCTTTGTGCATTGCCAAATCCAAGCAGGTCATGAGTTCACTCACTGATTCCTCACGACTGTAGCATTATTCATGTCTAGCTATGATTGCTACAGCTTTCTCTGTTTCCCTGCTGTTTACTGCAACACAGAGGGTTGCTGGTCAGCATCAGGTGAAGGATTAAGGTCACACAATCTAAACTCCAGTCAAACCAGGACTGTCAGTTATTTAACATGCACCCAAACAAATCCATGTATAAATCAGAAAAAGAAAAATAAGTGACTGACATCTGATTTGATTTGTTTTTTTAAAACACTACACTTTTTAGCTTTGAGACTATTTTTTATTATACATGCCTACATAAGTTCAAAATGTAAACTATATGTTATTAGTATGGGCTCCTCATGAGATTTTTTGAGGTTAAAATGGCATCACGACAATATAACTTGTGTAGTTGTGTGACAAATGTCGGCTGTCCAGGAAAACGGGGGGTGTTGTAAAGAGGTGAAGAAGAGAGGCAGGATGTGCCTCTCTTCTTCACAGGCAGAGGCCTGCCTGTGCATCCTGCACAGGCAGGATGGAGTGGATGGAGAAAAGTTTTGGGAGTGATTTGTGACAAAAGGGTGGCAGCAAAAGTCAAAGGAAAGGTTTATAAGACCGTGGTGACATGAGTATGTTGTATGGTTTGGAGACAGGAGACAGAACAAAAAGTAGCAAAACTGAAGATGTTGAGGTTCTCCTTGGGAGTGACAAGGATGGATAGGATTAGGAATGAGGCCATCAGAGGTACAGCACAGGTTGAATGACTGGGAGATAAAGTTAGAGGCCAGACTGAGATGGTTTGGACATTTGCAGAGGAGGGACAGTGGGTATATTGGTAGAAGGATGTAAGAGATGCAGCTACCAGGACAAAGACAAAGAGGAGATATATGGATGCAGTTAGAAAGGACATGGAGGTAGTTGGAGTGAGAACAGAGGACGCAGAAGACAGAGTTAGATGGAGGACAATGACTCTCTGTGACGAACCCTGAAAAGGGAACAGCTGACCCCAGGCTTTTATTTATAACATACAAAAGCAAGAAAAAATGAAAAACATATTGGTTGTTTTTTACTTTTTACTCTTTCAGAAGCACAACCATAATGTACAGATAAAAAAAATGGTAGCAGCGTATGATTATATGACCTCATCTGCCCACACACACTCCCATAAAAAGATAAGCTACACTCTCCTTCCTCACATAATTGTTTCAGCCCCACGTCAGAGACACAATCATCTTGTATAATGTGATCTCACTCACAGTGTTTATCTCTCACTCTTTCTCAAGACTCCTAATTTCTCTTCTCTTTGCTTATGCTTCTGTTCTTTTAATACACTTATATGGCAATACAGGTTGCATGATATCTACCTGAATCAGTTTTGTTACTGCACTGTGGGACAGAACCTGTGTGCTGATCAGTATTCAGTCCGGTGCTTTGGCACAGTATGAATTGTAATGCAGCGTTGCTTCGCAGGGTACAACTTTGACACAGTCCCTTCTCTGTAGCTCCTCAACATCTCCAGCAGAGATCCTCACTCATGATTGGCTCTAGAGCTGATAGCAGTTGATTGGCTGAGAGCAGAAAGAGGATTACTGTATATGAGAACGTATGTGAGAACATCTTAGCGTGCTGACGTACCTTCTGAGCATGTCTGTGATTGATGTCTCTGATGATGAACAGTTGGATTTGTTTCAACCTGCTGCTCCTAATCTCCACTTCCCTGTATCACGTCAAGATTAATTCTTGTGAAATGGTAGCCTCTTCTAATGTATTCTCAACAGCACCATCGCTGTCTAGCATCAAGAATAAAAGGTGATGGTGTACAGGAAGAGATTGA
>JAOXNZ010000166.1:7397379-7408740 GCA_028566095.1 Kryptolebias brasiliensis
CAACCACAGAGAGATCAGTCACTGTCTGTGTCTGTGTGTGCGAGTCCAGAGTGAGGCACAGCTTTCGCTGCAGAGACTAACTTATAAATATACCATGTCTTTAAGGCAAACTTTGGAGTTGTTAAGTTTAAAGAGCCAAACAGACCTTTAGGAGTTAAATCCAGAAAGGTCACATGTTTTATTTTGATCAGAGTGTCTTTAGCAGGACAATCTCCTGCTTGTAGAACAGTGAGTCAGAGATTTTAAAACCTAAAATTATTTGGCACCCTGGAGAAAATGGAAACCTTATCATCATATCCGGATTTGTAGTTGTACTAGCATTGAGAAGAACCTATAAGATATAGGGCTAAAACCTTTTGTTAGCTTCTTCGCTTACAAACATATAGACTATTCTTTTCTCATTTTTTCAATACATGCTGCTTGGTGCATGTGTGCGACTTGCTGTTAGAGGATCGCCATTAACAAATAATTTAGCCAATAAAAGTAAATTTTTCCACATAGACCAAGAAGTTAGCACAAGTTTTAAAGTTTCTGAGTGGAAGTTGCTATAACCTTCAGCCACCAACAAGGAGGAGCCACAGTCTCATTCCTGAGCTAATACTTCAATGTGTTAGCAGCCAAAGGGTTAATGTGTCCAGCTCCTCATTTGAGAACATTTTAGGTGTTATCTTTCTGTCCACTTCTAACACTGAGTTGGCACCTTTCTGGCATACAGCTGACAAAAAGTACGTCATTCATTACAATTTGCCCTCCTCTGCACCTTTGCTCTTCAGAACAAACAGGCTCAAACACATTTAGACTTGCAGCACAGGCAGATACATACAAGCACTATTACTCACCTCGACCTTTTGATGTAGTGAGACCAAGAGGCAGCTGTTAATTAAAAATATGAAAGAATAATGTTGGTCTGAATGTATGTTTGTTAGAGCTATAAAAGGTAACTAATTAAAAATTGAAATGGCTCCTTTTCACGTCGGCTCTTCACATGGACAAAACCAAAGTGATCGAAGTTAAATCAATGACAAAAAGCTGGGCAGAATTTCAAAGTCAATGAGTGAAAGTGGTGAGTGTGATTTTTAATGCCTGCAGTTCACAAGTTCAGTTTTGCACTGGCCATTGCCGTGGCACAGACTAGGCCATGCTGCACAACCACAGACTTTGTCACATTTTCTGTGAAACTGACATTATCACAAACCCTGTCGTAGCCATTGAATGCAACAATGTCAGCTTTATGTGGGATTTTTTTTTTTTTTTTTTTGCCTTAGCTGCCTAATTGTCAAACTGTCTGAGAGGGCTTTGAGATATTGGATTGAAACAAATTTTATCACTTAAGCATTTTGAATGAGCTGATGAGCCTCGTGCAATCTGCGCAAGTTTGAAGTTAAGACTTGATTTAAATTTAGCTAAGCATTGTGGGAAATTGATGAGACATTCTAAATAGGGCTTATAATTGCATTCTTTTTGATCATAAGTCAACTATTATGTGTAATACTCATTGTATGTTTAAACTGAAATTGTTTCTTTTTTTTTTTTTCCTTTGGGCTAGTAACCTTTGGGGTATCTGTCCCTCAGTCCATTTACCAATTTGCCTGTCTCATTCTCAAGAAAACAAGATTTCAAAAGGCCTTTTTAGCTTTTTAGTAATTGTCCATTTGAACTAAAGCTTTTTTGAACTAATCTTTTCAAATTTTTTGACCTGCAAAAACACTTATCTTACCTTAGATGCCTTTACTTAGGCCTTCAGAATGAATACAACCTCACCAAGACAAAAAAAACCCAGAAAAATAGGTAAATCAGTAAAGACATAGATGGTCTTTGCAGGGTATTGGTGAGGTCTTCAGGTGTGTATTAAGAACTCAATGGACTCCCCAATATGAATTATTGAGCATGATAGGTTGTTGAAAGTTTTAGGGAAATACAACATTTCCATAGCAAAATCACGATGGTTTATTATTGTGGTGGTAGCATTCCCATGACGCACATGCATGGCTTAGTCATCAAGACTTTGAAGCAGTTTTTAGTGTGACAGCAGACATTAACCTGTTGAAAGAGCTTATGCTTTGGAACACGATTTCCATGATAGGATTTAGGTTGGTAGCTGGTGTTTGTCAAGGTAACATCAACAAAAATGGAGGACCTTAGATATCATAGTAGCACATCATCTCAAAAATCACACTGGCCCCACACTTGCCTTCTTCCTTCAAAGCATCCTGGTCTTCATCAGGTAAGGCCCCCTTCACACTAGACATCGACCCTCCTATAATAAAAATCAACCAGAATGTGGATGGTCTTTGCAGGGGCTTGTCAATGTCTTCAGGTGTGTATTAAGAACACAGTGGGCCCATGATTACATAGGTCTGCAATGGTTTTGAACATGTACAAAACTTCCATAGTGAAGTCATTGTGGTTTATCACTGAGGTGGCAGCATATCAGGGACCCAGGTAGAGAGTGGTGGCAACCTATCCACCACATGGGGCCCATGCCCACTGGATTATCTTAGTCACTGAAACTTAGAAATAGGACAGACTGTGCTTAGGCTACTACCGTAATCATGACAAGGTCATGGATACAACCTAGTGCAGATGTGATACTTGTAGCTACATTTTGATGTGGTCCAAGAAAGTTGTACCAGGTTAGGGTCCGGGGCATGGTGCAATCATAGGCTTATTGTAGGAAATGTAAAGCTTGGTGAGTATATTTTAGAGCATCTTTGTGATACAGGAAATGGCAGGAAAACTGTATTTAGTGAGTACTAAGAGCGTAGCAGTATCATAACTTCCTTCACATTAAAAGAGATTTTCCAAATTTGCCTGATCCAGTAATGTTCTGATAAATTGTGGAGTGTAGCAAGGTCATCCTTTGTGAAAAGGCCCCAAGAAATAGATCCAGCAATGTGGGTAAAGTGCAACTTTACAGTGTAAAGTGTCACAACATGTCTGTTTCTGGCTTGTTCACCTGTCCATGAGCCCTTCAGGATGTTCACTTGAAAAGAAAAGTGTCAGGCAGGCAGGTGGCCAACCGGCTGGTATGAGGTGCAGCAAATGGGTAGCCATGTAAAGCCAGCAACACTAAGCCTCAGTGGAGCCTGGCTATCAGGTTTTCGCAGATCGTGTACTGGCTTTGGGAGAAAACTTTGTGTCATGTCAGTCAGCTGCACACCTCCCGCATGCATGACACTGCCTGTGGGAGTGTCTTCAGCTAGCTGCTTATTGCTGCAGTAATTGGCGAGCCGCAGAGCTGCAGGGATGAAGGAAATAGATGAAAAAAGAAAGAATTGCGTAGGTGGAGAAGAGGGACTGAGAGCGGTAGGGAGGGAAAAAGATAGAGTGTGGTAGAGAGTTGAAGTTGGGGAGGATTACACACTGGTGAGTTAATTGGTTGGGGAGCAAAGGTGTCTCACACCTGCTATTTTTTTTTTACTTTTTTTTAAAAGAGTAAAGCCACAAGAAAGACACAGGGGGAAGAGGCAAAAAAAGCTGTGAGAAAAAAAATGGGGGGATCCGACTCGACGTATTTTGAGGTCATAGATTAAAAATTCACCTTAACTTATCACATGCCAGAAAACCAATTTAACATAGAAACATGATTTCCTTTTGTATCCTCTGCTGCCAGGTCCTGATGTGGAGCCAAACACTATCACACTTCTATTACATTTGGCACCTTTTTTGGGCAAGGGAGTACTGTGAGACGGCTCAGTAGAGAGTGACAGGATGAGAGAGGAATATTGGATAAGTTGGAATATGAGAAGAAAACGAAAGCAGAGGCAGTGAGTTGGGGATCCCATAACCAGCAGCAAAACCTTATATATGTTGAGCTGGTTAATACAATCCCTAGAACTGATGAGCGGTGACAAGGCTATCAATTCACCAGGTCTCAAGATTTCTGGTTGTCTGGATGCCAAAGGCAAATTAACACCTGAGTGTCTTTACTGCCTAATCCTTCCCATCACTCCCAAGGCTGTGGTCATCTTTCCCCACCTGTACTTCCATGGTTGAACAGAAGCAATTTATCCAAAAGCCCAGCAGACAACAGTAGGAGGGCATGTCCTTTTCTCCTCACCTCTCTCAGCATCTTCCCTCATTTATTTCACTGTCTGATCTTCACCCTTCAGGTGTGATACCACCTCCCTGTGTTCCATTCACCTCCACACCTCCCCACCTTCTCCTTCCCAATTTTAAGCTTTGTGCCCTCAATCTCACCTCTCAAATCCTGTCTGCAAAATTATTTCTTTCTTTATGAGACATAAAGTAATCAGGCTGGACTGTGGAAACAAGGTCAACACTGTTCCCTGCTCACAGTACACATCAGCATCATGTGTAAAAGAACAGAGGTAGAAAGTTGGGTGGAAGATGATCCACTGGGGATACATCTCAAATACTGGGAACAGGTGAAATCACAGAGGAGGGGGTGTGGGTATGGTGCTGCAGCACAATCATGTTTAGAACTGCGTAAGAAGTAAAAAAGCATTACATACAAGAATCTGACAGCAAACTACAGGGACTGAAGAGTGTAAGTAATAGGGAGGAGTGATTACAGAATGACAAACAGCTGGGCCAATGAGCAGATGAGGGGCAGGTGTGAAAAACAGAGAAGTGCCTAGAAGCTTAAGAACAACATGAACATACCAAAACCTAAAAATTACCTGTCTAAACTGGTAACTGAAAACTGATAACAAACTGATATTTACAAGATAACTGAAACATACCGACATAACAAAAAAGCAGAAATCATAACACCCAAAACCCCAAATTGTGACAATTTCCAGGTCAAATCTCAGTTTGTGTGTTTGGAATTTGCATGTTCTTTTCATGCCTGTGTGAGCTTTTTTTCAAAGTAATTCTGGCCCTCCTATAGTCCTCAAGGCTGGTGGACACATACCCAGTCTGCACTGTGCATGTTAGGTTAATTAGTGTAGATAAGAGCTTCTCAAACATTTCAGCTTCTGACCCACAAAATAACAGCAGCAGAGACTTGCGACTCCAACTATTCCTGGTTGAAATGTACAAACATCACTATGAAGCCAAAAGCAAAGATAAAATGACATAAAAAAAATCTAATCAACTGTTAAAGTATTTCCTTTATCAACTTATGACTACTGTTTTTATATTTTATCACAAATATGGCAAAATGTGCTATTAGCAATCTTTTAAAAATCTTTATTTGATTTCTGGAAATCTCAAGACCCCTCATTTGTTCTTTAATGACCACAGAGATCCCAACTTTGGGAACTACTAGTGTAGATGTTAGGGTGAGGCAGCATGGTTGTTTGTCTCATTTGTCTTTGTGTTAGCCATGGCATTTGCTCAGCATTTTTAGGACCTATAAAGAAACAGAATAATTTCTTCAGTCTACACTGTCTTTGTTGACAAGTGGCTTAAAGCTTGTTTAATGGTTAATAATGTATATCAACCAACCAGCAGAAATATTTGGTTAATTCCACTAGTAAAAGCTTACAAAACCCATAGACGGTTCATCCCCATACTGAAGCTGTCCAACTGCACAAAACTCAATGCAGCAAGAAAACCTTGGGCTGTCGCAGCTGCAGAGGTTTTCTAATTTTCAGATCAACTGATCAACAGCAGGAGGCTGAATCTCAGACATCTTTTATAAATCACAATTAATAAGTACTGATATGTCAGCCAACTGTTCAATCTCATTTCATAATGAGATGAGGCAGAGAAAGAGACTTATTATGTAACACAAACCAAAATAACATCAGTGACGCACTCCACTATTTTTAAAATTCAAAGCCCTGCTAGCACGATGGGGATAAATCTACATCAAACTCAGCTGCAATGACAACATCAACAAACAGTGAGACCCAAAGCACACACGGGCAACTCCATAACAGCCTTGTTCAGGCATGCAAGAGCCTTAGTCTGCTCCAGTCCAGGACTGTCACATATTGTACCTTCTTACTTTTCAGCCGATAGACATTAATTATTCTAACTCATGATAAGATCAAATTAGATAATTAGCTTACCAGAATTGTCCAGTTTTTTTTTTTGGTTGTTAATTTTAAGATGAAACAGATCATACTTTGTTGTACAAAGGTTCTTATTAGTGCAACGTTAAGTTCAAATACAACTTGTGAGTCTCTTTGTTCTGCCTCAGCAGAAGGTCCCTGACATTTTAGAGAAAATAAAAACAGAAACAGCAAAGAAGCAAGAAGGGAGCAGGAGATCATTCATAATAAAGTGAGTTTATAGTCTATCAATTTCAACTGGATAAGTCATAGAGAAAATACTGAAGACTGAAGCTCTGGAGCAGGTGGACAGAGAGAAGGACACAAACACAAGTTAGAAAGACAGACAGTTGGAGCCACACACAAAACGACTGGTGCCTTTTTCCACAGCCTGGTCCCGGCAGATAAGACTATAGCATTCAGGTGTTTATCAGGTGCCTTGGTACAGGTGCATTACCACAACACCTGTGCACAGTCCCAGTTATTTACTGATAGTGTACCGTATGTCTGAATTGGTGTGTGCTTGAACCTCCACACTTGTGTGCTCATTTTGTCCATTTATTTGTTTGTCTGTGAGGATGCTCTACCCGGAGATCCACAAAAAGTCTGGGGCTAATCTTGTCGAAGGCGGTTGGATCTTAGTGGGTATTTCTAGTCTGTGGTAGATAAATAAATAATGTAACACAGGTTTGGATTTAGACAGAGATGAAAGCTTTAAAAGCTGGGCTTTTTACAGCTGTGCTCTGGGAGAGGGACATGGGGGGACAGAAAGCAAAAGTGGCATCATGCAAAGATATTAAACCAGGTCCCATGACCTCAGAGGTAAGTCCCCATCTTTTAAGTTCACAAGCAGCACACCATGAATTCTTGCACAATATAATATTAGTGCAAACCATGTTTTTCTTTATCCTTATTGGTGCTTATCATCTGTATTTTGATCAAATATTGATGACTTTTGAGCCTAAAACATTTTAGGTGGGAATCTTTTTGACAAGCTTCTGCAAAAAGCCATTTTCAATGGATATCTCAGCAAAAAACAACAAACTTGGTCAATTTATCTCAACTGCAATGTCTCTTTTGCCTAAGACAGAACAGTTTTTCTAAATCTGTAAAACAAGAAGAGGAAACTGAATGACAGTGCCTGTAGGTAGGGAAAAAAGAGTATCTACGTATCCAGATTTTTCTCTTATTCACCTCCATTTCTTTCTTTTACTTCAGCTGGAAGAAACTGCTACTGACTTGAATTTATACAGAGGCAGTGTGTGTATAAACTGTTTCCTATGGACCAGTAGACTCAAAAGACTAAGGCTTTTGTCTGCCTTTGATTACACCTATGAATTATGCATCCTGCACCTCTGTTTTTGTGTGTCTGTGGATTTATGATTGTGTTTGAGTGAGCTGGGGGATTGGTTAGTGACAGTGACTGATACTGCTTTGACCCTTTCTATTCAGTTTTTCTTTGACACACAAACACACACAGACACACAGAAACTCCATGTGACTGATATGTGTCCTTGTTGTCTCTTTTCTCTCATCAGCTTTCAGAGATCTGAACCTTCTGCAAAGATCAAAAACCTTGTCCAACATCATAAAAGCTGATAAACATTAGGATTAGGCAAAGACGATAACATTTTACTTCATATTTTTTGGCATATGTTTTGGCATGTACAGTAGAGCAACGTGTTAAATCTGGTTTTAAAATGTTAATTTAATTTAATCAATGACCCTAAAGAGTTTGAACATGCAAAAACTTTATCACCCACATAAAACACAAAAAAGACCAAATTTCAGTAGGTGAGACAGAGGTTATCCATTCGAACATAATAAACCAAGCATTCTGTCTAAACCCTAATGGATTAAATTACATCAAGACTTTTTTGACCAAGAAATGGTCTGAGTCCAGATGGGATTTTGATGTACTGACAGAATTAGTTCAGTTTACAGATTTTGTGGTCGGAGATAATCCCAATGAGCTGCCAGCTCATCTGTCAGTAAACAGTGACTTAATACGGACACTCTGAATGACAACATGTTTGAAGGGAAGAACAGTTTACTTAATTTATCTGTAATGTGTCTTTGGCTGCCAAATTAAAATGGAATATTCTAAACAATGCTAAGATGTGGAACTGTAATACATTTAGTTGTTGTAATTAAGCCAAAAGGTGAAAGTGGGCAACAATATTTTTGTCTGTGTGTGTGTGTTTGTGTATCTATTAGCAAAATACCTCATAAACCACCAAACAAATGGAAAGTATTTGTTAGATGTACATCTACAACTTTATAACTTTTGAAGCCAACCTGATTGCCACAGTCAACTCAGCTTAAAAAAGACCCAAAAATAAAAAGCTGTAACTCAGTCAGTCAATATTTGGTGTGGTAGTAGCTGAGGCTGATCCTCAACATCTTTGTTTAAAATTTAAAGTTCAAGACTTCAAGAAGCTTTATTATCCCCTAGGGGCAATTTTTTTTCATATCCAGGAGTAAAAAACCCCACAAACAAACAAAAAAAAGAAACATTCATACATGACAAGACAACACAGTAAAATATCAACACTAAAATGACGACCTGATTGCTGCTTAGAAAAAGGAATTTTTCAGTCTATTAGTCCTGCACCTTGGCAACAGATACCTGCGTCTGGATGGAAGCAATCTGAAGTCACCATGGAGTGGGTGATCAGGACCTGCCAGGATCAGGCTAGCCTTTTTCATTGACCTCTCCTTGTGTAGGTCAGTGAGGTTCTGTAGGGCTGTGCCAGCAATTTCGCTGCACTTCCTGACAAACCCCAAGAGTTTGCTTCTATTCTTACACGTTAAAAGTGCGAACCAGCAGACAAAGCTAAAAGTGAAAAAGGACTCAATAAAACACAAATAAAACATTCTCATAAAAGTAGAATCCACATAAAAACCACAGAGCTAACACAAAAATACATTCTCTGATGAGCAAGTGAGTCCACGTGTGTGTCAAAGGTCAGTCTGTCAACAAGAACAGTTCCTGGATATTTATACTGGTGTATCATTTCGACATCTTCACCATTAATAGCCACAGGAAGGGTGACTGAAGAATTTCAGAAGAAATTTTCCCATTTAAAGTCAACTCTGTTTGATAGCAAAAAATCTCATGAAGAACTGAATGAATTTTCATAAAATGTTCAGACCACAATCATTGAATGTGATTTATTCACTTTATTCAAATGAATAAATTTTAGAACCAACCAAATTAAAGATGGTCCACTAACCAGTTCATTAAGTTAATTTTTACAAACATTGGGCTAAAATCAGGTGTTGTAGTAGCTGTGAGTCATTCACAGCACATACTCCAAGAGCTACTCAGTACACAGGATATTTGCTTTTACTTTAGCATTAACATTTGGAGTCTGTTAGCAAAATATCTCATAGATTGCAATGACATCATGGCATAATTATTGAATGTATATTTACAGCTGATTTGGGTATGGAGTCAACCCGAGTCAAGATAACCGTCACAACTAATGGACATTAGCTAACACAAAAATGGGTACAACTCAGTCCAATTTACAGATACAGATAGAGAAGATACTGGAAAAATAAATTGACCATTTCTTCCTACAAACTCCTGCTTTGATTTAACATTGTCATTTATATCACCTGTGTACTTTTTAATAGAGGATTTCTAATATGTAGATTTTTATTATTTGAATAATCTACATGTCAGGCTAAGAAAAGTATATACTTAAGTCAAACTCCTCAGAGGAGATAGAACAAAGAAAATGCAGGTGGATTATGTTTCTGACATTTCTGGGTTTCACCACATGAGCCTCAGAAGGTGCCCTCACAACTTCAGACTGAATGCAGTATTTGGACAGAGCAGTCTACTGGCCATAACTTTTTATTGAGTGACCTTCTGCTGACACCGTTATATCACCACATCCATCCATCTTATCTGTCTCTCATCTCCTGTATTCCTCCACGGGGGAGGCCTGCACTGCTGAACAGGTACAACCCCTCATTCGCGACAGAGGAAATCCCTCAGGACACTTGCTGCTGCGTGCACTGACGGATGAGTGAGGAAGGATGTTTTAAAATATGCAGCGTATATACTGAAGCTGCTTGAATGCAGCACAGTCATACTGACAAGCTGGAAAGTGAGGTGCCACAGCTGCCTTTTCTTTTCTTTTATTCAGTTTCATCCTAACTCTGCCTTCCTTTACTACAGTCTTGACTAAGGACATAGTGTTCAGAACATTCAGTGGGACTAATAAAGGAGAAAAAAACTTGCATGTAGACAATGGAGAAAGGTTAACTGCAGTGTTTTTGTAGTTGTGGAAGAAAAATGGCTGCAGCAGAGGGAGAGATGGAGCATGGGATACGAGCTCAGGGGGGAACACAGTAAAGAGATAGAAATTGAGGACGAGCTCAACAAAGGGAAGCTATTCAGACCAGACATGCGCTGCTATCAAGATCCAACCCTCTCAGACACAATGAACCAGTCGTTTTAGCCCAAACCACATTTACAGAGAATAAAAGATGCAATCTTTGAGATATGGAGCTGTGAGGTGTTTCAGCAGCTCAGCAGGGGACAGCGCACACAATGTCAGGCCTCTCCCTCAGTTATGAGTTAGAATATCCTCGCTCCTGTTTCCTCTTGCCATCTCCCACGGTTTTATTTTCCCAATCTCAACAGGAGGAGGAACAATTTTACATATGCTGCTCAAACTATATGCACTACATACATTCATTTTGCTAAACATACCTGTACATTTTTTTTTTGTTCAATAGCTGCAGCCCTTGTATAGTGTATTCCCACCTTTGTATGAGAAAAGGCCACAGTAAGAACACATAAAATGATCAAAGCCAATGACTTGTGGTCATCGAAGTGACTGATGTTCCCACTGCTGCAGTCCCATTCAGTGTGAACCAGTCAGCGGGCTGCTAATCTCCCTCTCTCCTCCCTGGTTGTGTGTATTGGCGAGCATTTGAGAAGCCACTTGTGCCTGCTTCCAGCCTCAACCGCCGGTGAGCCTCCCTCAGTGAGATATAATGCACTCCTAACAAGAGGTAGTTAACCAGGTCGCCATTTTGGACTCTCCTGTTTGTGGAAATTGCTTACTGGTCAGTGGCTTTTTTTCAATCAATAAACTATTTTTTATCTACAGTGAAGACATTGTTATTGTAATCAATAATAAATAAGAGGAAGTGTTCAAGAAAGTGAACACTTTTGAATACCGAATACAAGTTTTTTAAATACTGGGTTTTAAATATTATATTCTCAAAGGGTGTGTGTAACATGTCGAGTGTGTCTGTGTGTCCTTGAGGTGGATTCTGCATTGAAATGAAGCTTGGTGGTGACTAATGGCATGTCTGTTCTTGGCTATCCACAGCATATCTTCTTAGACTGTCTGACTGATGTGGGGTGCAT
>JAOXNZ010000166.1:7408840-7421635 GCA_028566095.1 Kryptolebias brasiliensis
GGCGGTGGTGGGGGTGGGGGGAGACACACTATCACTGAATAAAACATGAAATCCGATCATCTGCTGATCACTGTCAGCAGACGTAAGGTGCACAGGCTGGATGAGGTGACAGAAGTTTCTGTGTTTGTGACAGTGACAGCTCCTTTATGAGTTTACAGCAGGAAATGTTAACCTAATGACTCAAAAAAAATCTGTAACTTTTAATTGCAATGTCCTCCTCGCCATCTAAATAAATCAAAAAATGATAAATGTAAGCTGTATACAATATATGTTCCAATGATTTACTTGTTCTTATATTATGCTTAGAAATTTTTTAATAAGCGTTTTGTCTTTTTTTCATACAAACACATGAAAATGTTACAAGTTGCACTCTGCAGTTTGGCCATTTTGTGTGTTTTGTTGTGGTTCATCTACATTTTGGTGCAGCACCTGCTGTCTTGTCTGTGCAAGCTTTGTCTTAGCTAATAAATGTTGGTCTTTGGAAGCTATAAGTGTGAATTTTTACAACTATGTGGCTTCATGGCAGAAAAATGAATGCACATAATTTAAACAAACAAGAAATATTAAATATAATGAATAAATATTATAAATAAATACTTTAGGACAAAGATAACATTTGTTTTACATGACTCAGAGGTAAACATCTCACAAGGTTGTATCTGTTTTTAAAAATACAGTTTGTAGTGTTCTGTTTCTCAACAAAAAAAAAAAAAAAAGCTCTTATCCACGAGAAAACATGATCTTTTAATATGTTTTCTAAGTCTAATCTCCTCCATTTCCTCTGACATTATCATCTTTATTAAATCCTCCATGGCCTCCTTGTGTACACATCTCTGACCTATTTTACTATTCACTGTTTCTTTATTTCCTTGTGTTTTCCTAACATCCCTTTTTCCTGGTTCCTGTCTTTCATAAGCACCTGGTGATATTTTCTTTGTTTTTCTCTTGGTGGATTTCCACTAATGTTGAGTAACTAGCTCTTACTGAGTCAAGGCAGATGTGCAGCTGATGTTAAGTACACTCCTCCTGAGTACCCTTGAGCTCCAGTTAAGTATACATCAGACAGACACCTTCGAAATGTAGGTTCACTGGCCAAAGCTGATTTCTGCCAGGGCACTGAAACCAACCTTTAATCAAGGAATTAAACCCTTTCATAACTGAATCAGGACAGCAAAATTGAGTGACTTTTTAGATTGTTTTAGGACTGAAGGGAGGAATATTACCTTATCTTAATTATTTTTTGCTTTATTAGGAGGCAGTCGAAGGATAAAAATAAGCCTTTTTAATCCTCAGATGGGTTTTGTGTCTCTGCTCATTTTTGCAAAAAAGATTTTGTATTACTGCATCATATTACACTCTATATGTAGTCGTTTTTAGTTTCACCAACAAAACCTGACAGCTAAATTTAAATGTACTGACATGGAGGAATAAGCTGTCCATTGGCTACTGTGGCAACTTTATTTTTTCACTTATTGAAAATAAAATTTGGTAAAAAAAATTGAATGCTAGACCAATTTATGAATTGAGTTGAAACAAATTGAGGATCTGTTTAATGAATCATACTAGTGATCTGATCATATGCAATGAGCACCAGCTCATTGACACCCAAGTGAAACTTATTCATTACAGAATGTACACTTTATTTAATTAATCATTAAAATTAAGCAAAGGTAATATACTAACAATCAAACAACAAACAACACTATAACTGACAAATACTATTACAAAAATATCTTTTGGTGACAGTTTTTTGGATTAACAGGTAATTTTTTTCTTGTCTACAAAATGTTTCAGAGTGGTTTACATGTATTTACTGTAGTAGATGAGTCATGATTTCAGCATTAAGAATAAATTTAACACACCCACACATCTTATTATCCTCCTGAGCCACGTTGTCCTTGAGGCGGTCTTTTGTTTTCAGGGCCCTGTTACACGACCTGACTACAGTGAACACTTAACTGCAGCAGCTTTTTCAATTGTGACATTAGACCCCACAGCTGAGGACAATGGCCCCTTTGATATAAGCATGCGTGTTGTGCTCCTTACTTTCCCTGCTGCCTTTGAAGATGGATGCCGGTGAAATGCTAATTACCCTGGGCCACGAGGCTGGACGCGTGCACAGTTCAAAGGCTGAGCCGGGTGCAGCTGAACCTCAAAGCTGTAAGGCCAAATCTGTTCCGCTCTGAGGCTCTTCGGCTACTGAAGGCCGATGCATCATCTGAGACAAACTCTGCTCCCTTTCACTGCATGCGTTGCACATCCACAAAATGTGGGTATGACTGACTGCATGCATTAGTGTGGGGACTCTGAGTGCTTGTGCTTTTGTAATCATAACGAAATGAGAGGCTCTCCTCTGCGGTCGTGAATTGAAAAATAGTTCAGTAATGACGTTGCAAGTTCAAAAGCTACATTGTGACTTCCGTGCTGCCCTTTTAAAAGTAATTCCAATTCCCCACTTCCAAAATCTTTTGTCATTTTCTCGTCATCATCTTTTTAGCTCCAGTGTTGGTCCAGTTCCTGAGCTGCTGGTGTGTGTGCAGCAGGATGAACGGCTACAACTTGAAGGTGCACTGCACTGCAGCAACTATGCGTCCTGTGGGAGGTAACAAAGTATGACAGGTAAATAGAGGTCACTTCCTGAAGGAGGATAACAGCAGCTGAATCTGCGGCACAAATACACACACATACACACACCAACCCTGTCTCAACAGATGATTTATGCAAGGTGTCGGCTTCGCAAGTGTTTGCATTTGAAGGGGATGTTGATGTATCACCCACAAACACAGCGTTCCAACAAGTTACTGCTGAATGGATTTTCATTGCTCTTGACAAAACGTGCGCAGTTGTGTGTTTGCACACGTGTGTTGACTGCACTGCAAAAAGGATGTGTGGTACTGATGATTCTCAGCACTAGACAAAGCTCGCTGTGTCATCAATCACTACATAGGGATAATTGCACCAGTTTGGTTCTGCTGACAGTTTACTGTCTGTAAAGTCACACTACAAGAGCAAGACACAAGCATAAACACACAAACACATACAGTACATACACAGTCATAAAACAAAAAAAAAAAAAACAGGGCTCTGCAATAATGGTAAGAACTGTTCTATTTCTTAATGTCTGTGCTCTTTTGGCTCGTAAATATGTGGTTTAAAAATGGTAAATTCTAATAGAAACTTTCTCACAATTGGTTCTGTCTCAGCCTGGTTTGACTTCCATTCTTGATATTTTCACATAGTTTTAAAAAAGGCAAAATACTTCTCCTTGTCCATCCGTTTGATTCTGTCAGATGAAACAAGTGGGTACAACAAGATAAAGTCATCCCAAACAAAACAGCTGACCAGTGAACTATTTCCAAATAATACAAACTGAATGAACCACATTTAGATGCTTTTGGTCATTGTTTACTATGCAGGCAAAGACCTTTCTACTTCAAACCACAATTGGATCAATCTAATCAAATTCTGTATTTTATTCTTTAAATAATATAAGAAAATCTCAGCTAACACAGACACACACCAAAAAGTATGATGGAGTAATCATTAGAATCTGACAACAGGGATGAAATCAGAACACTCTTGATTAGTGGACAACTCTGAGCCAATGACGCAAAATCATTAAAAAAAGCTACTCTAAAGACACAAGATAATATTTAAATGTACAACTTTTTATAATTAATGTTTTATATAAAGCTTTGTATGTGCAGCTACCTCTGAACCTACAGGTCAAAAGTGATCAAATTGTAGCTCAGAAAACAAAGATAGTTGGTACACACCTCTACTTTTGGTGAGTAAACATCAAACCATTACACAGTCCTGGAAATAAAAATAATACAGAGTTGTGATCCTTTAGTTGATCTTATCCTCTGTATTTCTTTTCAGCTAAAACAACAAAGCTATTTCTTCTGCAAACAGTGAAGATGCTTCTCTGAAAGCTGACTGAATCACACCAAAAACAAACATAAAATGGTTTTGAAAAAAAAAAAAGACTACATAACTATAGTGTTAACTTTAACTGGAGACAAACAAGGTAGTCCTGCTATTGTCATGGAAAAATGACTGAATTATGTACAAAGTGCCAAAATATTCAATTTATAAGAAGTTGTTGACCTTTGTGAGTAAATCATGCATATAAATGATAAAAAAGGACAGTAGGACATAAAACTAGAAGGTAACACCTTAGCTGATCTTTGATCTCTGGACTGGCAGCTCTTATTGCAGTTGCTTACATCCCCAACAACAACAAGACCATTACTTAGTCAAGTAAACATTTTCTGAAAACTACTGCATAGCTGCACTGGCAAGTTTCTGAAAATGTATAAGATATCAATCTTTGTATCTTGTGAGCTGTTTTGAATGTCTAGGAAGTCTAAGGCAGGGAGATGTTTTCTTTCCCCAATAGATTTTTTTTTGACAATAAAGGGGAAAAAAACTATATTTTGACAACCTTGTTATTGGCATTAAAAAGCCTAAAGAAAGAAAAAAGTAAAGGTGCTCTACTGATGTGTCAACAGTCCTTCACTTGTCACAATCTCCGGTGGATATTCAGCAGGCTCAAGGCCAGAGATTAATCAGAAGAACTGTAGACAGAGGCGGGAAGCGAGGAGGATAGAAGAGTTGTTGCCATGACATTTTTAATCCTCTGACAAAACACAGCTCAGGAATTTGGTGTTGCAGAAATGAAACTGTGTAATAAAGTTGCACTTCTGATGCAGACAGCTGGACATGCGGGACAGAATCTGTCTTTAAGTATATTATTAATGAGGATGTTCAACAGATCTTTCTAAACAGATACTTTCACTCCAACTAGAATGCTAAAGCCATCTTTTGCTGCAAACAGTGACTTTCCTTTCTGTGCCTCCGTTAGTTTCTTCCAGCCATCATCACTTTTTCCTTATCCTCCCCCTGCTGTTGGAAGAGTGGGAGGGCTGGAGGAGTGCACACCCTCTGAATGGCAAACAGTTCGGGGAGACGGAGGAGGAGAGATGCAGCACTGATATAAGTGATTTCATTAGAGGGCGTTGACACTGACATAGAGGCTATTGACACGGCCACAGGTATTAATAACCTCATGAGGGTGTTAAATTGTCTCAGTGTGCTTGGTTAACACATCGTGAGTGTGTAACGTGTGAGTAAGTGTGTGTGTGCTGCTAAAACGCTGGGCCTGTGCTGAACTAATCACACGTATGTGGTAAGGACACTATAATGAAAGAAAGAGGAATGAGAGAAATGCTTGATTGTCTTCACAAATCTGAAGTGGCCTAATCTTTTAACAAAGTCAAATGTCTTGTTTTTTTTTATCAGACCTCCCAGCTGCATAGCAGAGCTACAGTAAGGTCACACTTATGTGTCTCTGCTGTTCTGATGTCCGAGAGCCAGAGCTCTGACAATCGATCTTTACAACATTTGATGTCTCACTGCCCTTGACGAGGCAAAGCTTATCTATAGTGGAAAAATAACATCATTTATTATCTCAGTTGACATGTTTATACTTGCTGGACTGCATTCATTCATTATACTTTAAAGTGCTTCAAAAATTCTACTATTTTGCATTCTGTCACTAAAGAAAAACGTTTTCTCCCTGGTTTAAAAAGTCACAATGATATTTGAAACACAAAACTACTCAAACAACAGCAAGTCTTATGTGATACATCATCAAAAAAGCTACCATTTACATGATAAATGACCCTATAAATGCTAAACAGCTTCCATGTTTTGAATATAAAATTGCATAATAAATATATACCACTGATACGTCCATACAGAAATCTAGGAACACATTTTTAATTCTAAAAGTGTAATTTAACATTAGTAAATTCAATATTCACAGTTATTTTGGGGCATTTATTTATCCACAGCAAAGAAAAAGTTCTAATTTCGTGTCAAAATATTGACCAGTATGAGAATTTTTGATGTTATTTGAATTTATTTGGATGGAAGCTTATTTAGTATTTGCAAAGAATACGTTTGCTTGAAAGCAAAAACTTGCATTAGATCATCACATGCCTGCAATAGCAAAGGCCAGTTGTACAAAAAGGAATATATTCAAACAAAGCAGTGAAATGAAAATGACATTTTGAGAAGGAAAAGCATAATGTCTTTATATCTGAGTCTTTGTAAATTTGTTTTAACAACAGACTATATCAGATTTTTCTTTTTGTTAATAGAACAGAATGAGATTCAAACATGATGACTAAACAATAGTGGTTATTGGGTTTTTTGTCAAAAAGAAAAAAAACAGATTTCAGCTTTTCAAATACATTTACTCGTGTTTTTCTTTTGACATGTCAGGATCAAATAATTAGCTGTAACAGTGTCAACACATGCACCATAGCAAGAGCTGCACAATCTGTAGTGCAATCTGTAGAGCATCAACAAATGCTCCATTTGATTATCTAAACAGGGTGTAGGAAATCTATAAGCTATGTTAAGCTTAAATTATCTTTATTTTAAAAGTAACCAAAGCCTAAAATGAAATAACTACATTTAAGTGTTGTACAAACAGATTTTAAGCATAAAAATAGGATGGTATGGTTCTTGGCTAATGATATTGTTGGTGTACCGATTAGAAATATTTTATGCTGAATTATCAAAATAGACAAAGATTTGCCTTGCAGCAATAAAAATTAATAAATGTTCAGTACTGTCATTTGTCCTCTTGCATAAGGAAAATATAATTAAATTCATCAGTCTGCAAGAAACTAAATTTTAATTTGCAAAAACAATAAAACTTTTTATTTTCATTTTATTGGAAGGGGAAGGAATTCATTTTGGAAACTAGATAATATTAGATTGCTACTATTGCTTGGTGGTCAGTGCTGCAGTCTTGTAATCCTGAGGTTGCAGGTTTGAGCCCAGGTTGCATCAGGAAGAGCTTCTGATGTAAAACAGTTGCCAAATCTCTCTCGTGTGAGTTCACTAATTGTGGCGACCCCAGTAAAGGAGAGTGCCAAAAAACATGATATAGATAGAAAGCCTGAATGCTTATTATATGCCAATTTACAAAAAAAAGCCTGATTGATAAAGCTTTACTTACACAATTTTCAGGCGTCTTGGATGCACTGTTGTTCAACTTTTTTGTTTTACAAAGAAAAGGAGGATGCAGCTGGCGAGTAACAAACAGGTTCTGTATGCACATTGGAATGTGTAAGAAAAAAGCTTGAGAGGTGAACCAAGTGACATCCAACAACAGTTCAAATCTGCAAGTGGGCCTACTGGTTTAATCAAAAGTTCAGCTCTGACCACTCACTTTTAACATGCCCTTTCAAATCATCCTCACCGTGTAAATTGTGCCAACATTGTGGCTCTATAGATGTGTGCATTGCTTGGTTCAAATGTTCACATTACATGTTGTTGCGCTCTGAGCACATACAAAAACTGCATTTATGAGATACTAGAAAAAGGAATCATAGCAGGCAAGAAACACAAGCATATTAGGTATAAATTGATAAAATTTTAGCTGAATGTCTTGCATTTCACACTTTCTGATTGAACTTTAATAACTGAATTTTCATCTAAACTGAATGCATTTCATGGGAACATTACAAAATGTCCTTCAGCAATACATTCAATAGTGTCTTTGTGCTCTCAAAGCACATCAGGACCACTGTGAGATTGCACTGAGTGTGCTGAACAAATAAAGGGGAAATAACAATTCTACTTTTTGTATGAGAGCATCAGCTCGATGTGTTGGTGCAGAATGGGTTTACATATGAGATATTTCCTTTCATCTGCCTCACTGTAGAAGCCTAAATTCAGTTTTAGTTTATTCAGACCTTCAGGATACAGGAAGTTTATATTTCTTATAACTTAAGTTTATTAGGATAAAAAAAATGACTATTTACTGGTTAAAAACTGTCATGCATCATGGATTTGTAATATTAAACACTATACTAAGGCCCTCGAGTAAATTTGCATATGTAATTGATTATTAGACAGTTAAGGAGTTTTGGGGTGTGGCTATACAGGATAGAGTCAGGCAGTTGGATTGGAGCCACACAGTGTTTTGACCTCATTCGTTTATGCTTTTACTCTTTATTGTTTTTGTGGATAAGTTACGTCTGTATCATTGTTATTTTTTTTAAGTAAACGGTTGAACTTTATCAAGAGGATCCTGTCTGTTTTTTTTGTCATCAAGTGGAGGAGGGGAAAATATGGAGAGCATCAAGCTTATGGCTTCATTAAGTAGGAACCTACACTCACCATCAACTTTTATAAACACTATTCTCTCTATCTTTGCTCCATCTGAATGCTGCAGTCTTCAGTGATAGTTGCTGTTTCAAAACTCATCTATAAATCACCTCCTTTGGCTTTATTTTAGTCAGCTACCATCCTTTCTCAGTCCTGATCTTAGTGCTCCTTCGGTTTTTCTGTTCTCACCTCACTCCTTTATCTTGTACATCATCCTCTGCCTTTAACTTTTTTTCTGCTCATCTCGTTCGGTAGATTTTTTTCTTCTTTCTGTCCTTGTCTAAGTCTCTTCTCGTTCTCTCACTGTGAAGCTTGTGTGAGTGCAGTGTGACCTACTTAGCAGGGCTGCTGCTGCGGCTGCTGCTGACTGGCAAGGTTGAGAGTTGGTTTAGTGACGTAGAGAGGATACCATGATGAGCAGCAATAACAGAAAATCACCATGCACAAGAGATAAATTACCAGTTGCAAAAGGAATAATGATTTTCATTCCCAAATCCTTTATTTTTCATTAATATGAGACTTATTCCCACATGATATTTGAATATTTTTCTTTTTAACAGAGGGTTTTATTTTGTGTAACTAATGGCTCATTTTGTCTCCTACTTTTCTAATAAGGTGAGTCATTTACTGAAATTAGTTTGTTTCACTTAAATTTGCATATTGTCAGATGCTATGGCCTGAATATGACAAACTGTTGGACCCATTTGCCTTTCCATCTGTAGGTATAAATCTTTATTGTCTGTTCAATCACATAAACTGCTTCTGCGAATTTTAACAGCATGTGTCTTCTCTTTTTTTTTCAGATAAACCTGAAAACAAAGTTTTTAATTCCTTCACTGAGGATCTTTTCACATGAAGACTTCAGAACAATTTTGTAACAGACCATGTTGAAGCTTTTGTGAGCTGAACTGAACATTTACACCATCTTTTTGAAAAAAAAATAAATAAATAAATGCAGTGCTGAAGATACAGATTGTCAGTGTTCATGTATAGGCTGATTTCTAGAAGGAGGTCTTGTTTTGGTTATCTTTCTCTTCATCAGTCAGTGGCGAGTAATATACAATGATGCAGATGCGGATTTGTTGGAAGGAGCTGGTAAATACATGTAAATTCCTGAATAAACAACTTGTAGCTGTCTCTATTGCAGAAACCATCATTCACTGGCTATTTTACATTAATGTAGCCACTTTCATTCTTTTACAGAATATATTAGAGGCCATAGAAGGCAATATTTTATTACATTTATAAAATAATTTAGGGATGTATGCTTAAACAACCATATTATTAGGGGTAGTTTACACTGGGCATCAAAGTAGCCCAGTTTTCAGACCATTTTACAAATTTGATGGCACTCTGTGTTTTGTTGTTGGAGGCTGTTTAAAAAAATAAAACTTGTCACCTTTTAACCCAATCATTTTTGGTTTATTTCTGAACCAACAGCAAGACCAAATCAGCAACACAGTGTTTTTTAGGTTAATTGTAAAAATAATTTATCCAATCTATCTCAGCAGACCTACAGTAGGCTTTAGGTTTGACTGTATGATGTATGCTACAAAAATCATCATTTGAACTTTGAAAGAACTTCATAAATAATGATTCAGCTAAACACAGCACAGGTTTTTTTTTCAAGCTCATACTGGGGAAACCCAGGTGTTGTGTAAATGACACAGTTGACACTCTGGAGCTGAGATTTCTCAGAGGTGCTCTGTACCTGCTCCTGTCAGTCACAGTCCATAGCTGAATTTTAAGAGGAAACCCAGAAATTATGGCAGAACGGGGAGTTTTATGAGACAGTTTTTGGTGTTTGTGTTTATGCATGGATGTGTGTACGACTGTATAAAACTATGTGCGCACACAGCAACAAATACAGCCAAGATAGGTTGTGGTGAAATTTTCTGTCACTTCCTCTGTTTGCTCTGTTGCAGGATTTGTGTGACCTACCCCAGATGTACACTAATGAGCTGGGACATTAGTGCTACCTTGTACATGCATTTAGAGTATCAAAGTCCTTTGTAGTTTGTTTTCACCCTCATCTCCTCATAGAATATTTATGCAACAACCAACCACTTCTACACACTGTCTTTTGCTGTATAGTTTAGTGTAATAGCACAATCTGTATGTGCAAAATGTACGCTTCTACAGAGAAATGTTTTATATAAGCAACTGTGCATAATTCCTATGTAATGCATCATTGTAACAATAAGCACTGTGGTGTGGAAATTTAGAAGTGCTTTATGCACATATGGACAATTGACTGATTGGGCAACACACAAGGGGTAAGATGAAGGAAGAATGTGTAGATTCACCTTCACATACGCTTGTATTTTTTTTCCTATGTAAGTGCACTAAAGAGAAAGATGATAACATATGAATCTACACATAGATCAGTTTGGGTAGAGTTTGACTATGAGTGCCTGTAAAGTACAAATGATGAACACTTGATATTTTATGTAAGGATTATAAACATATTTTAAATAGAAATGCTTTTTTTTTACATAATAGCAAAGTTATCGTGCTTCCGTGCCTGCAGCTCGGGCTTCAGTCTTTGCATGCCTAGTTTCCTCATGCAGAATTGACTGTCACTACCCATCTATATACCCATTACACAGGACCCTGCACAAAGCTCCCTGTTTTCACCTCCCCAATTAAAATTAAAACTAATTTGCATTATGTCAGTTTGTGAAAACAGGTTTTAAATAATGATAAAAAATATGTTTGTGACAGAAAAGAAGGACTTGTAAGGTTTTGTCAAACCACCCTGCGATTTATCATGAAAGATAAACAGATAGTTAAAGACTGTAGTGTGGACTGATGGGTCAGTCATTATCTGAGGGCTTAATTGAATTTGTAGGAGTAAAGATGCCTCACTCCCAGAGCTATCGGTTTAAATATTAGGATACAGAGAACTGACACTCTGATACTAGGCACCTAAGCAGATGGCACAAGTATCGTGTATATTAGGCTGAGGATGGAGTGCACTGCAATGAAAGCTAGACTACATTTATTGCCACTAGGGAGCCTGATTTGCCGATATTAGAGCAGCAGTCCTCTCTAAAAGTAAGATAGTAAGTCAGCCGCAGTGGTGAAATATTTTAGGACAAAGGAAGGTTGCCGAGGGAGACGCAAGAGTGAGAATTGATCAAAAGCGGCAGGTGAAAAGGAATGCGAAGTCATGTTGCTATAGCAACTAGTCATGCAGACAAGGATAAAGGCTGGGGTTGCGCACAGCTTCTTTTTCACTCCCTCAGAGCTGCTGTTTGACCATCTGAGCAGCTTCCGTATGCTTTTGGTGAACAAACAGCGTGTCAAGTATACTGTCCATCTGACTGTGTCATTTCCTATTTATTTATGTGGGTGGAGGAGCACTTTATTGCTGCTATAGTGGTTTTCTTGTTGCCAAAGCCAGACAGTGTGATCCATTTCAGGTTGGATCAATTGCAAAACTTAACATTTGTATGCAAGACTCAATGATGCTGCCTATATCATTTCTGGGGGTGGCTGCCTGAGATGTTGAATAATGTAGGTAGGAAAACTGCTCATTGCTACAGCAGCGGAGATGCTGCTGGTAAAAGACTTCATTGCAACAATATGTTCCTGTCAATAGCAGTAACACTAATTTTAACACTGATACATGCTACAATGCCAGCATTATTACCACAGCTAATAAAGGTTTGTTTTCAATAAATGAGCCCTGATTTCAATGCCTACTCAAAGTCTAACATTTATATTTAGCAACCCCAGAGGCTGCAGAGATGTTTGCGTAACATTTTGTTTGATGCCATCTGTGTCTATATTCATGTGTTGAAGAGGAACAGCTAAATAAGCAGTGAGGCTGCAGTAATATAGAGGCTGCGGGGTCCTTAATGAAAAGTATATGTTCACAGACTCAACACTTAACGGACTGTCAGGTCAGCATGACAGCGCTAATGTATGACCGCATGTACTAAAATCCCAAATATGAATTTGATGGCCCCATTCAGTCAGGCATCGTTTGGCCGCCCATGTACCATTAGGCCTGTCAGGCCTTCAGGCCCTGAACATACTGAACACAGATTATTATTCCCTAATGCTTCTTCCTCTGAAGCAGAGGCTGACAGCTGCCATAAAGACAAAACAGCAAAGCAATAGGCATGTTTTTTAAACTCTTATTTTGAAGGGTTAAAGCACTTCACTTCAGTTCAATCAAAAATATTTTAACCTACCAAAGAAAAATGTTTCACTCTAATTTAAAAAGCTCAGCGAGAACTCAAAGGCAGGAGAAAAACAACTGCCTGCAAATCACTGCAGACCTGAGTTTACCGCATACACCAACCTGTTCTTATTACTGAGGTAATTGAGTAAGCTGACCTGGCGGCCATCTTGTTTAGAGACATCTGCTGAGGAATCCTTTGATGTGGCTGAGCAGAGATGGCACCCCCTATTCCCCACCACCACCTCATCGCACCTCATCCTACCCTTCCTCTGAGTCCCTCTGTGTCTTTTTTTCTGCATCTTGTGTTTTCCAACTATCAAAGGCTTCTTAGCACCCTCCCATTTCGCTACCAACACTAATGACATTAAAGGATTGTGTGAAAACCAGCAGGGATCAAGTCTGAATGGAGTCCG
>JAOXNZ010000166.1:7429145-7447876 GCA_028566095.1 Kryptolebias brasiliensis
ATGTGTATGCCGATAAAAAAAAAAAAAAAAAAAAAAGCTGTCACCTTCAAACCAGACCTCTGACTGTACGAATACTAAAAGCTTCCTGTTTAACATTTATTGTTACAAAAGTCCAGACTAACTAAAAAATAAGCAGTTTGAATTTTAGTTAATTTGGTCAACTTGTTAAACTGATAACCACAACAGAGAACTGATAACCACATTACTGATTTAGCCTCAGGGGACAAAGATTAATACTTGTGAGCTTCTTATGTAGCCAGCATAGACTAAAACCAGTAAGTTTCAAATACCAAATATCTTACCACTAGTTCAAATATCTGTTGACATTATTAAGCATTACAAAGAATACATATACAGTACTTTTATGAAACATTGTAAATATGAAAGAACTAAATTTCATCTAGCTCCTTTCACAAAAAACTTCAATCCAAGCATGAGATGCCGATTTTTAATTTCTGTGTGACTTATAAAAGGACTGAGGTGACATATATTAAGTTAACCTACAGCTGTTATGCCTCTGAGCTGTCAAGCAAGGTAGTGACAGAACTGTAATACTGATGAAAAGGTAAGCTGGCACCACTGCACTAGGCTCTGATGTAGTGATGACACAATCCATGTGACCAGCTTGCTGCAAGATTTAGAATGGGAGATGGACGACACACATTTTGGGCCTAGTGCTCTGAGTCAACACCAGTCCAAACCTCTGCTGGTTCTGGCTTCATTTACCAAACCTCTCAGTGTTGATGGACGTGGCTGACTCAGTTGATGCTTTATGAACAACCAGAGGTAGCTTAAAGAGAGGCTCATCTTTGCGGCCATATTGCTGAACTGTTTCATAAAATAGCTTTTAATTTCACTCTGAAGTCCACTTAACATGGAGGGCTATCCTCTCAGGCAGTACTGTAAACACAGGACTGATGTGCAATTTATAAAAGGTTTAAACTGAGGTAAGAAGACTTGAAAACTTCAGAACACATAATTTACAATAATTCTGAATGCATACTCCAGGTTCCCTCGAGCCCTCTAAGAAATTTTCTTTTAAGCAACAATTCCTTTAGTTTTTGATATGTAGCCAAGCAATACAGTAATAAAATAATGGGAACTGATTGACTAACTGCATAACATACTGTTTTATATCAGACCAGCTCTCATGATTTATGTCAATATATGAATATAAAAAACAGTAATTTACTTCCTATTCATTATACAGCTGCTTGTATGCAAGGTGACTTTTGATAAGTTCATTCAAACTTAAAAATAATGAAAATGAAATCAAAACTTGAAATACAAACAAAAATAAAACGCTGCTAAGCTGCTTTTTTTTATTCCTGACTGCCTTCCATAACCATGAAGGGGTATTCTTCAAGCATAATACTGTCAATATTTCAAACTTTTTTAATGTTTTCATGGATTTTCAGGGATATGATCCATCATACGGTGCAGTTTCTTCATTACTATCTGCTGCTGTTGTGTTATTATTTACATCTCAAACTCTTGATAGAAAATGCAAGTACACACATGTTTTATTTCATTTTTTAACAAAGTAATGAGAGATACGATGAAGGATTCTGCGTTCAGCTTGGTTGAGCTTCTTTGGCCATGGTTCATTTCTTTCCTTCATGTTAGTTGACCTCCACTTCCCCTCTATAAAACTGGCCATCTATTTCTTTGCTGAAACCACTCATCCATTTGAAATTTTTCACCTCAGAGAATCTTGGAGACTGAATTTTCCTTTCACTAAATCAGTTGCTGAACAAGAATTTTGGCAGCTGGAATAATAAAGTTACATTCAGTTCAGTGTATTTTAGTGAATTTTAAAAAATATAATAATTTTAGTACTTTCTTCCTTATAACTTTATGAGTCAAAAGGAAGCTTTAAAGAAGTAGAGCCACTCTCGGCTGATTATATCTTTGTACTTTTTAAATGACAAACCCATAAATGCACATATTCATTTACTATATCTGGACACCCACTACTGATTGTATCCATACTCCAGTTAATAAGACTACCCTTTTCAGGGTTATGGGAGCCATTGTATCTATGCCTCATTAATACCTACCTTTATTAAATTTAATTAGGCAATGCATAATTATGATCTTTCTTTGAACTTCAGGAGCCATTTGTACTACAGTGCTTTGCACATTTATGAAAACAGCACTTACTCAAATGTAGAGGATTTTTTGTGAGCAGGCACATCATATTGAATAAATAAACATTCAAAACCTGTAATGCAAAATAAATAGGGAATTTCTTGGAAGATGTCTAACAGTTAAGAGTATTTTCTTTATTTGAAGTTTGTCTTTCTCTAAAACAATAAAGAGCACAATCAACACTTTATGCTACTATGAATTTAACTTGTTTAACATGAGAATCAATAAATATATCTGATCCATACAACCTTATACCGCAGGCTAACAGGGTTATGTATCTGTCTACTCAAGTGGAGATGATACACTTAAGCACCGGACCTCTGAAAATGTATTTTTTGTGAGTGTAGTCAGAGGGCTACCTCTCAACATAACAAGTGCCTGTATTCGCCAGCAGTAGCATTTCTGCTTCCTCTGTTTTTTCCATTCAAAGCAGACAAGTTGCAGACTGGGTAGACAGAGAATAATGCCGTTGAGCATCCACAACAACTGCTTCCCTAGGAGAGGACCCCGGGGAGCATTTTTGCAGTATTATGCAGTCAGCTGTAACTAAAACATCATTACCACTGCATTCATAGTCCAGACCAGGAGTCTGAACTGGGAGCAGAGAAGAAGTGGGTGTACTGATGGAGGTAATTGCTGTTTTTATTATTAAAAATGTGATGGATTGTTTTATAAAAATAAGTCATCTTATTCTAATCTTGAAACTGTTCCCTACATTTAGTAAGAAATTATGTTTTTTATAATACAGCTGGAGCAAGGCAGTGCTTAAAAATGACAAAAAGAACACGAGTCTGAAAGCATAGTTCAAATAAGAGAAAAATATTGTTTAAACTAAGTGAACATTCATTTTTTGAAGAAAGATCTGCTCGCAGAGCATTCAAATTTGTTTTCTTTTTGTCGTACTGTATAACAAGTTAAGAACTGTGGCTGCTTTCCAGGTTTAGCAGGTGGGTGTTTCAAACAAATTTATTGACATGTTTGTTTTACTGGATTTCAATAAACAAAGCCACTTGATGTTCTTATGTTTGGCTATTTAACTAAATTGAAATAGTTTATGGCAAAATTTTAGATTGAAGCATCTCAAGATCAAAAGTTAAAAGTGTTTATTTCCCACTCAGGAGGCGTCAAACCAGAGGAGAGTGGGTGACGCATTACTAAATATCTACAAACCAAACTTCTAAGTTACAAAGAAAATAACGATGGAAATATATTTGTTAGTTTAATTGAGCTGTTTTTAAACAAGTGAATCATTGTTTTATAACCTTGCAAAGTAAAAGTGAGTCAGCAAAAACTGAAAGCTTAAAGTCAGGTGATTGAAGGTGTCATTGTTTCCTGGGTTATGAAACCAACTACCATGATTAAATGCATTTAGCACAGCAGGACAGTATTGACTGTCTAAAAGTATTCCCCTGTTGAAAACAATCCAGTGAGCATTGCAAAGCTCTGCAACAGGCAGTTTCTAATTAATCATTGATTACAAGTGAAGTAATAAACTTGTGAGATGTTTTACATTCCTGACAAACATTCCTGAGTGTTCAGATGGAATTTAACCTTAATTTAATTATATCTCATAACCAGTCACAATATTTAAATAATTTAATCAACATATTAGACCTAACAGCTTGAGGAGATTAAACATTTAGGCTGATATTGAAATCTCATCAATGTACACACTCTTTGACAGCAGCTCATTATATGAGCTATTAGGTTACTGCTAATTTAGTTCCAATATTTCCTGAAAGGAGTTCATACTGAAAGTCCTACTTTTGAAAAGTTTGTTATGTTTGATATTAGATTCCTTCTCTTATCAAATAATAAATTTCAGTTGTAGTTGATGGTGATTTGCATGCAGACACTTTGGAGTTATTGATCAATATTCTACACCTTGTAAATTATTAAATGTGTGAAATGTTGCCCTTTTTGTGTGACATCCATACAAAAGTCTTTTTTTCTTGTTTAAAAGCAACAATGTTCAATATATCTTCTAAACACTTGTCTGGACAACTGAACATAACTAATCTGGACTGAACCAGCTGTCAGCTACCCAGTTAAGTCACTGACTTTGCCCAGGCAGAAGTCAAGACAATTATGCAAATATAGGAATAAAAAAACCAACAAAACAAAAAACAGTCATATGTTAAAACCACAGCAAATAAACTGAACTGACAAGTTAATGAGACACTTGAATACATAAACGGAATAACTGCACACATTAACAAACATTCTGTGAAGTTGCAGGAAATCACTTTTTGCTAATGAGAATCTATGCAGTTGAACAATGACAGCTCCCATGAATAGAACACTTTAAATGCTGAACGCTCTGGTGGTCTGAGGAGACACTGTTTACTGTAGCTTATCATTATTATAATCATGACAGAATTAAATATTCAGATGATGTAATTAATGTATGAGACATTACTTGTTACACTATGTACATAAAAATAATAATTTTTCATTCATAAGTATCCTATGTGACAAGCTACATTGTTGTTCAACACCTGCTATAAATGGCACCGATAACTTTCTCACTCTTCAATAGATTTTTATCTCTACCACGTTATCTTAAAACAGTAAAAATTCCTCAACTTAACCTTCAAAAGTAAGGGAAACCCCAAAATAAAAACATTAAATTTCACCTCCCTTTCAACTCCTGACTGTATTTTACTTTTCTGACATTCCTCCAACAGCTTCAAGGAGAAAACTTTGGAGCTGATTCACAACAGAATGAGAAAATAATTATCCAAACCTGGCAATGATTTGCCATGTACTTCTTTTGGTGCCCTTATGGTCTTTTTTTATCTCCTCCAAAGTTTCCCTTTTTTCTTTGCATGTTTATGTTTGAAGTACACAGAGAAAAACAAAAAGCAAAAAAAAACAAAACAATCATGCAAAAGAAACACCTCCACCCGATGCAGAGTGCAGCTCTTCCAGGAGGTAATCCAGCCGTGTAATGAAGACTGTAAATCAGCACCTTGGACAGCACTGGGCAGCCCCATGAGCTGGTGGGGGTGGGGGTTAGGAAGTAGCTTTCAGCACCGCGGGGCAGCGGACAGCAACAACGTCTGACATTACTGAAGCTGCCCTGCATAGTGCTGATGACTAAACAGAGTTATTCAGGTTGTTGCACAGCTAGCTTAACAGAGCTGTGATTCAGTTGAGAGGGAGGGATGAAGGTTGGTGTGTGTGTGTCAGTGTGTGTGCTGCTACTGCAGAGTGACAAAAGAGAAAGACGGGGAGAGACTGACAGGGAGGGAAACGGTGGAAGATTGAGAGATGTTTATAAAAAAAGGTGTGTGGGACACTAATTCATCCTTCCAAAGGTCCCAACACAGCTTAGAACAAACACATGGGTTATACCAATGCAGAACAAAATTCAAAGGGACAGGCTGACAAATTAGACTTTATGACGTCTATATATAGCTGCAGAGGTGATGAGCTACAAGCACACACACACACTTCTCGGCACATTAGTATGAGCTTAATGTGTACATGTGTGTCAGCATCAAACCACCACTCAGCACACACCTGGATGCTTACACGTAAATAAACCAGAAAAATCCAATGGCACTAAAACAAAGAAACTCACAGGCACAGCAAAGCTTAAACGATCTTATACCTTCTGCATAGTTTTATGTGAAGTTTGGTAAGTCCATAAGTATTATTGCATTATTAAAATCCCTTTTTATATAAAAAAGAGACACCTGCATTAAGTTAAATATTCATGTTTCCAGCGCTGGTCTATTTTTATCATAAAGCCCTCAGAAGCAGCATAGTGACTGTTCTCTCATCCACAACTTGTCTTTTAGTGCACTCATTGGAGCTTTGGCCTGAAAACAGCAGGACGGTTTGTGCAGAAAAAAGTGGGAGAAATAAAGAAATGAAAAATGTAGCTAACACCAATTTTGAGAACAGCCAAAAGATGCCAATGGCCGAAGCTCTTAAAAAAGAGGGATCTGTACAGAGATACAACAATCATTTACATGCAGCAGATAGCTTAAGGAGAAGCTGTTGCTTTGACACTTCTACACCCTTGACTGCAGCGTTATTCTCACTCTGAATGAGGCAGTGATATAGAAACTGTAGTCACACTTCAGTTACCAATTATGCTGCATTTATGATTCAATGCAGATCTACTATGTGCAGGGCTTGTCACAATAAGTTTAATGCTTTCCAGGGCCTGAGAAGGTGTGTGCTGGTGTCACACACAACACAATTATCCACACAAACCAGCAGCCTACAGGTTCTCTGCTGAAAGCCTGCAGAGAACGAAAGATCGAGTGAAGGGGATTGGATGCAGGGCTGATTTTGACAGCTGGGGACGATGGGATTAGCAGCAGTGGTCGCTCAGTATCAGTATTTGTGAGTGGTTGTGTGTCCATGTGTAAATGCCCATACAGTCTGTCCAAAGATTGTCATATGTAGTGGGAATATTTATGCTGCCATGGAGAATGAACAATCTATTGGGTGGCTGAGCAATTTAATGCTTTATACAGTTTGTGCATGTAAGTGTGTGTTCATTTGTGTGTGTATTAGTGAGTGTGTTGTGCATGCGCTGGACTAAGATGTAATGCCCCTATGCTCAAAATCCGTTGTTTGGAGTGAGCACATTACTATTCCTGTCACAACAGCCTTGCAGTAAGAGCAGCAGCAGCCGAGGCAAGCAGGCCAACCACTGTACAATCGAACATTCACGCTCACACACACCAGCGCTCTTTAATTGAATCAGGTTGTGTGTGTAAACCTACTTCATGCACTTTTTTTGTGCAACATCTTTACACTCTCCCTCATGCTGTTGCATCGGCAGAGTGCTGCTTACCCTGCATGTCATGCAACACCATGTGAACATCCCGATTTATGTAAATCTTCTGATTTGTTCAAGTGACCACATGACACATCCCATCACTCACCCTGGCTTTGCGCTCCCCCGTCCCCCTCTTCTGTGTCGGTCAGGTTGTTAAGCATCCTGGCTGATCTTCGGTACTCTTCTTCTGCTGAGGAGGGATGTCACCGATCGAGCTCTCGGCGGCTCTCCCTGCGCTCCAAGCACTGTGATACAACCACAGGAATGGCAGGGAAGCAGCGCAGAAAAAAATGCCAGCCGGATCCTTCCGACTCCTCTTTGCTCCTTGCTGCCTGTAGGATGTTACGAAGAGAGGCAGCGGAAGAGAGAGGATTTTTTCCCCCCCTCCGTAGGTCCTCCTCTTGACGTCTCTTCTCTGGCTTGCAAGCGTGACTCTCGCTGTTGCTCTCTCTCTTCAGGAGGAGGAGGAGGAGGAGGAAGAGGAAGGGGAGGAGGGAAGAGGAAGGCTGCAGGAGTTTGGTGGATGATGGAACGCCTCAAATTTGCACACTTGCTCACCCTTTTTCCCAATTTCCTTTTCTATGTCCTTTTTTCCTTCCTTTCTCACTCCTGATTTCAATCTTACCCACTATAAAAAGACTCACTTTCTTTTGCTCAGATGATGAGCTCAGTTATTGTAGCTGCCGAACTGATTGCTTATTCAAGCGGCAGTGCGATTTCCTCTACAACCTTTTCTGCCCTTCCTCACTGCCTTTCTATCTTCACTAAGAGATGTCAGACAAAGAGGAGAAGCAGAATTGAGGTTTGAAGAGAGAGCAAGCGGTAGCCTCGTTGCTCTGATGTTTTCTGTCTATAGAGGTGCTTTGTGCATCGGCTTCTCTTTCTGTCTTCTTTGTAATAACCAACTGCACTCACTCGCCTCTTTAATGTCAGATGCAAATACACCTTCTGTTTCCTTCAAGAATAAACAAGCCATATCAACATCATCTGTATGCAGTTATGATAAACGTGGAGAGCCGTGTGCTCAGATACACAGACACACACACACCCACACACACACACACACACACCCTCATGATAGAGACTCAGTCTCAGGATTGAGGTTATAGCAACTGGTTTCACCAGCTTCTTTATCTTAATTCGTCCACCTTTAAAGCATAGAGATGTTTGGATTCACCTGAGAGGACATGCCTGTGGTATGGTGGAAACACAGCCTTATAGCTTCAGTGTCAATTAGAACAGCCTCATTTTGATCTTTGTAGATTAATTTTGATCTAGTACACCGTGTACCGTGAGCAAAAATGTGTGCAGCATGAAGACACTGCATATGTGTGTGACTTTTTTTGTGTGTCTTCCAGTGGTTGTGGTTCCATGTTAGGAATATGAATGCAATTAATATTGGTTTTAGTCATGGTAGCACCAATGCACAGAGTAGACAGAAGGGAGGAGATGTGAAAACAAAACCACAGACTTGGCTCCTGTGAATAAATTTATTCTCAGTGTCAGTGTCAAACTGGTTTTGTCAAAGCACAATTAGCTCAACGAAGAACCAATACCTTGAAGCTTGATGATACATTTCTACACTGAGCTGTGTGCTCTTTTTGACTGATAATTAATACAAATTATTGCCAGCACTAAAGCATAAATACTAATACTGAGAGCTTGTTTGCAGTTGTTGACATTGCAAAAAGATAGTCTGCTTTAGGAAGTTTTTCTTCTTTGTCTTTTGATAAAATTGTATAAATGATGACCAAGGCAGGTTATGTGATTGACATTTAGTTCACAGAACAGATACACAACTCTGACCTGTACAATCTGTCTGAAAAAGGATCATCTCTTTCCCCTTTCAATACTCAGATCAGCCTGATAAGACATTAAGTCCAAACCTAGATGTTGTTTCTTAGCAAGATATTGTCGGGTTTAATTCTTGTGTTCAGTTTGACAGAGATTACATATAGAAAATAAGTAAATAGAAGGGACTAACTCTTCCTTGGGGACCTACTAAATCCTCTAGCTTGTTTAATAAGCGTGTGAATAAGATTGAGTAAAACACTAAAGATACTTTATGAGCTTAAAGTTTGCATTTGACAATGAGACTGTTTTACTCAAAACCATGCGACTAACAAAGTTCTGTTTAAATTTTTATACTGTTGTTTAAAACGTTAGATGTTCCTAGGATCTGATGATGAAACTGTGACACCAATTAACAGTTTTAGAAAAACTTCTCCTTCCAGGTTTTAGGTGCAACTCTGTTAATTTTAGTTTGTGTTAATTTTTTTCTTTTTCTTTATTTTCTTTTTCTTTAAGGATCTGTTTTCATTTTATTTTTAGCACTACCTCTAAATGTCTGTGATTGAACACATGGTGCAATTATGACCTTTTGTTTGTCTCAAGAAGAGTCAAACAAACTGCATTTGATCATAAAAACTAAGAGTTTTTACATGTACTGAGGTAAGTAATATCAGATAAAAAAAAGAAACTTTGTTGCCTTCTTGGTCCTTGAGCTGCCTACCCTGCTGCTGCAATGCTTCACTGCTTCCTTACTGCAGCTGTTTGCATTTTCCCTAAATGTGAGGAAATATTATCACTACGGATTTCTGTGTCATAGATTGAGCAGCAAGCATCTACTGGATGAACTAAGTTTTTTACTCTCGGATTAATTTTCCATATGAGTTGGCTGACTCAGATGAAAATTCATTTTGCCCCAAACAAGCTGACGTTAACCAAAAGACTGCCAAATCCCTGCAATATGTTTTGATTAGGAGGGACACGAGACAGGCAATGAGCCAACTGTGAATTTGAGTAATTCTTTGTTTAACACTGTTGAGCAATGCTACATCTTGTTTGGCAACCCTGACCTTGAAATAGAGCTCCTTCATAACTCAGTGAATTTATTTGCATTTACAGAATCAATTTTAAAAAGTGTACTGAGAAAAATCAAACAAAGATATCTGCTGCATGCCAAGAATATTTAAACTCATTTATGCTTCAATCACTTATGTAAATATTGGTTTAAACATAATTTAAGGCATAACTAATACTGTCTATTACATGATAAATGTTCTGTGCTTTTTGTGCCAAAAACTGTGTGTAAAATATTGATTACAGACAGCATGTTTGTTTTATTTACAGAAGCATAGGAAAAGCAAGGTGGGGCGGCAGGATGTCATGTGTCATCTGAACTGATCAGAAAACAAGAATATATTAAGAATCTGAGTATGCAAGAACCAGTCTGAGAAGGGGATATCATCACTAAAACAAGAATTGTTTTTTTTAAATGAATATGAAACACCAAACAGATAAAGTTTGCAACATTTTGTCACATTTAAAGACAGGAACAGATTGTTTATCAGCTCAGCTGGGGGTGTATATAGCAGACATTCTGAAGCAGGGAAAAAGGAAAAGTGTATAAACAAGACAAAGGTTCAGATTCTGCATGCTTTGAATGAAGCTCTAACTTCACTGATAAACAATAGATGAAGTTGGAACAAAGAAAATTTGCAACAGCTGACTTAAAAGGGCATTTCTGCTCATATAAAAAATGTTAGACAAGTTGGTAACAAACTTCTGTAAAACTGCAGTTTAAAGAAAACTTCAAACTGGAAGAGTGGCTCCAACAGATCCCAGCAACAACCTCAGAGATGGAAGAGCACAGGCTTAGGAACAGCTAAGATTCTGCATTGAACCCTCAAGCTCCCATGCCTCTGGTAGAGGACGTTGAGCTTGAAGTGAAAGAAAAAATAGGGCAAGATGTGCAGTGATGTGAAGCTATTGTTTAAGGTTTTCATGCCTGATTGCAAAACCTGCTATTCTGGTGAAAGGTGTCATATATAAAGATTGACATACATGCATTACTTTGGCTTTATAGATGAAGTCTCTATGCAAAAGTTTTCATGTGCAGCTAGTGGGGATGGTGGAGACTTAGCAGCTATTGGCCACAAATTCAGTCATTACTGTAGAACATCTTTTAACAACAGCTAGTTTGCCAAACTCATTAAACTGTCAATAAATTACTAAAAGCACTTATAGGCAGATTCTCCAGCCTACATTTACAAACAAGGGCAATTTAAGCTGGTAAGTCTGACTTAAATATGGCTAGTTTGAAGAATACTTTAAATAAGTTCAGTATACTGCAACAATACCTTCATTAACCAAATCAGACTGTGACATTAATGTCGTATACTTTAGGGTTGCAAATGATGTTGAATTCAGCCATAAATCCAGGATTTAAAGAGAAAAATGTAATACAGTTGAATGTTTTCTCTTTTTCCACCCCTTCAAGCAGTCAGAAAGCCTAATTATTGCAAGTCAACCTTTCACTGACTATTATTCTGTGCACATACAGCTGACTCAGTCAAGCATCTAACGGCCCTCTTATTTCTTAATGGGCACGGCTTGCTGACAGCTTATCAGTATCTTGTCTAATAACAGAGTCATGTTATTGGATTAGCACAAACCCGTACAACAATAAGGCACTAGCCAAAGGAACCTTTTGGGCACAGGGTGGGAAAAAAAGTACAACCTGCATACAGTAAAACAACAGTAGATTTATGTACAACTAAAATAAATCTGGACACCTTCCTCTTTGTGTCTGTTCATGATTGGAAAGCTGCATATATTCTTGAGGGGATGCAGTCAACACACAATGCCATAAAAAGACATAATAATGTAACCGCAAAGCTTGTACATGATTGTGACCTTTTTAGCAGAGTGTGATAAAGACACCCAGAGAGAAAGCTAATTGGATATTGATAGATATAGTAGAAGTGTTTTTATTTCAAAGTGTAGATGTATGAGTCCATTTCTTGAAGTTGTTCCTGTTATCCATGCCTCATTACATGCATGCGAGCTGATAATCAGATGTGAATTACTGTTCCTGTATCATGTCTTTCTCAGAAGTACTTTAACAAATTAATCCCTATTGAGAAAAGTATTAGAAAAAAAGTTTTTATTTTAAACCAAAAGGCTAATATTACATGTTTAAGCAATAACTGTTGGCTCATTTAATGTCATGAATTTTGAGATCGACTCTAAGCAGAGGCTGGATGAGGAAACATGTTTAACTAAAGAAATACCTTTTACAAGGTTTGTTCTGCTTACTAATAATAAATATAAAACTTGCACAATACTCTGAATGATGACATATAAGGGTCAAAATGAACCAAATTATGTTTCTGTAGAGGCCATGCTGTGCTGACCGTCAGTGAATGCGTCATTAAAAAAATTAAAATTAGAAAGAGAGACAGAATGAAATGAAAATGAAGGCTGTGGCCATGTACAAACACAAAAAAACTAAATTAAACGGAATAAATACTGGAAACAAGACTGCTTTGGAATTGCATCTTTCACTAAAAGACTGTTTAACTAAACTAATTATATTTAGTATTTTAACAAAAGTAATCTCGTTCTGCTCCAGAATCCTATTGGTTCTTCTGCTGCTCTGTTTCGCTACTAAATCATACTAAGGTTATTAGAGTAGTTTTAGTTCGCCTAGCTTTCCTTGAAAGAATCCTTACTGTTTTGGTCTTTCATGCCAGAGATTTGAACTAAAATCATCTTATAATGAGAGGGGATAGAGTTGTAGCTGTTTTGATCAAATCTTAAAAAAAAGATCCATCCTGTGTTTTATGAGATTTAAGTTAAAGCCACTTTGGTGTTTGATAAGGTTGCTAAGCTGTGGTGCCCATCTTCCTGAGACTGTCCAATACAGACAAATGAATACACACACGCACACACAAATGCGGGCAAAAACATCACCGCAATAACTAGGACCCTAAAGCCTAACACCTGATAAAAATGTTAGCTTAGGTAACAAGAAGAATCATTTTCTCACAAACCTCAAAACAAAATTTTACATATTTTGCAAACAAATGAGTTGTCCTAATTTTCACAACAGCAAAGTGCCTCCATCTTAAGATAAGAACATTTAAACCATTCAAACCTTTGTGTGGTTGATAGTGATAAAACTACAAGTAAAACAAATTTAAGTTTGCTCATAAAATAATCTTGATAATGTGCCACACTATCTCATGATCAATCATGGCATCTTTCTAAAGCTTCTACTGATTCAAAAGCTACGTCCAGATTTTGATTCAGAATGCTTCCACCTTCTCATGTAAGAGTTTGGGCTCTCGGGATGTTAAACAGGCTTTTGTGTCTGCTTTTCAGAAGAGTCTGCTGAGACCGTGTGTGTCCCAGACTTTCTCTGCCTGAGCCAGCAAACTTACTGATGGCTTTCTAAACACATAAATAGGATGAAATGGTAACATAATGCAGCTAATGCTTTTTTTTAGGGGGAAATGGGAGGGATGAACATGGACACTGCAATTTTCTGAGAACCTTCTGCAGCAAAAAAACATCCCAGCTCAGTTTCTTTTCTCGGTACAGTGCAACACATTTTTTTTACTCAACAACGGTATGATGCTCAAGCTGCTCCGGTTTTCACAGAAAGAGATAAAGCAAGGACAACCAGTTCCAACCTGCAGTATCAGTGGCAACGCCTCGACTCCTCCTGTGGTTTTTTGGCCAACTGCCAGATCATTATTGTCTGTCTGAGCACCTCCAGACAAGGGCATGCAGCATTTTACAGCAAGTTTTGGCAGCAGAAAAAAAAAAGAAAAAAGATGTGGACAAGGGCTTAAACTTCAAGTGGCACTGTAACAAAAGAGACAAAGACACAACTTACAGAGGTAGTTCTCAAGAGGGCTGAGAGTCAGTTCTTTTGTAATGCTTTTAAAATGCAGAGCCAGAAGAAGCATTAGAAGGAATGAAGTAGAACAGCAACCCTTATACACCCCTCTGTTGAATTTCCTCCATGTTTAGAATGAAATAAAATAATATAAAAAAAGAAAAAAATATTTTGGGTGAGAAAAAGGGATTAATGCTTAGATGCTGCAATACACCAACTCTCTTTATCTGTCAAACATCTTGACCACAAAAGGCTCGGAGAGTATTATTGTCAAGCACATCAAAGACGCCATTTGATTCCAACATAAGAAGGTGTTACAACAGCCTCTCACAATGAGATATTCTTGGGTTTATTTGTACTTTTTTTTTTTTACATTCATATTATAAATGTATTGAAGAAAAAACAGAACAGTGTATAAGTCAAATCTTCACCGCATGATGCCTGAAATAACTTTAATTGAAGCAACATTGTCATGAATAATGCAGTCTGTTTTTCAGTCAGAGCCATTTTTAGAAATAAAATCTGAAAATATTTAAATTTCTGCAATAATGCGGACCTGATTGCCATGAAGCATGATTACAGAGGCACTGTGACAAAACTGGAGAATACAGCTTGATTGGATTTCAGATGTGTCTTCCTCTCAGTCTCACCTGTTAATCTGATCAGACTTTGCTTGAAAAACAATCAAATATCCTCTGATGGCAAACCTGGCGACAAACACAAACATCTGTGTTTGCATGCACAATAAGCTTTACTTGTATGAAATCATGTCGAGATGGTTGGACTTTAGAAAAATTGCACTACATCTTGAAAGGAGCTCTGGCCTCCTGGGAAGTCATTTACAGTGAGCTGTGGCTCTTAATGAATGTTCTGGTCAGATTTATTGTGCTGTGTCCACTATTTTATAGCACAAATAAATCTAGAGTTAACTCCCACTGTGCAAATTATCTTTAATAAATTCAACTCATTATTTGAAATGTGTTCTTTGAAGCAAATATAATTATAGATTTCTTCAAAATCAAATAACTACATTCCTCTGACTACAATATTATATTACTTATTAGTTAAAAACTTAAAAACAAAATAACAGAATCTGATTAAGTTTAACTCTAGTTGATGGGAAATATGTTGTTTGGAGCAGAGTTTGCATTTACAAGGTGTCAGAGGTTTGCTATGTTGAAACCTGCAGGCCAAGCAGAAGCTGTTGGCTCTCAGAGGGCCTGTCAAGTAATTAATCTGAGAATAGCCGGGGCAGTCCTGAGGGATGAGCCGCCACATCTGACAGGGCTTTGATTGTGAGGCAGACATTAAGGCGTGAGGGCGCTTCTTGTAGCCTCGGCAGGAGGAATGAGGAGATCAAAGTTGTTCAGTGATGCTCCGACACGACACACCTGGGCTTTTGTTTATGTGATGAGGCTTGCTGGCCAACCTTAGATTGTTGTCTTTCTAATAACATAATCCTTTCACTTTTTAAAAAAAATTCCTCTTGAAAAAAACAAGTACATAAATAAACAGAATCAATAGACGCTACATGGGAAGCATGTTATCAGTATCATTTAGTTCAGACAATAATGCATATGTTTATGTTCAAGCCTGATATAAAATGTAAAAGTTGAGCAAGTGAGTTTTGATAAATCTTTTTAAACATTTTAGGTGTGTGCTTACCCAGCTGTAACTCTGATAAACCTAATTGTTTGGTCTATTGTGTTAGTAATTGATCCTGTTTGCATCATTAACAAGAACTGATACCTTATGTCAGAATTACTGTAACATGTTAGCAACATTTCTGTTGGGATACAAGTTTTTTTTTTAAAAAGAGAATTTTTGTATAATGCAAACAAAAAAAAACAGCCCTTAAGTAGTTTTTAGCATTTGAAGAGCTCATTTTTTTTCCAAACTCAAACTAATATCAATTTATTAAAGTGTGTAGCTACCTTGATTTATTTGCAAGACCAACTTTTTAAATCTAGAGCAAAGAAAATTATGTTCTAAAACTTTGATAATAAATTGGAGGCTGGTGCGATGTAATAAAACATGTGAAAAAAAAAAAAAACTTGTATAATCGTTTATTGCTTAGATTATCTGTCTAAATAGTACAGCTGATTTTCTGTTTACCTTACAGCACCAATACACTTTACTTATATAAAGTTTAATAAATACTGAATAATGTAATAATTAAGTGGAGCAGAAATGACTTTATGTTTGTATACCTCATCACACCCAGGCCTCCCTTGAAAAAGAGATCTGTGATATTAATGGGACTTGCCTGGTTAAAAAAAAGTTAATAATTAATAATAATAAAATAATAATGACCCTAAATTAACTGGGGTTTAACATAAAACAGAAAGAGCTGTCGGTTATCGTTATGTAATATTTTTAAGAAACAAAATCAAGTGCAAAAGTATGAATACTTTGTAAGAATAACCTCGGTTTACCTCTTCTTCTTGTTTAATACATCAGTTTCACATCATCTGCACACAGATCCATTCAAAGTGCAGCTATTAGGAAAAAAAACAACCAATCCTTCAGTATGTTTGGATCTTCTTCGAGAACAACACCTGCATTTGATTTAAAATCAATTATCGTCTTCCCATCTGACTAATAACTCAGCTTCTTGAGATGCAACAATGTCGACCATGTTCTTCTCATTTCCTCTTTCCTTTTGCTTATGACAATACTCATAAATGACTCGGTTACAAACCATTTATTACCTCCGACAAGGCGGTTATGTTTTCAGTGGTGTTGGTTGTCAGTTAGCAAGATTACTTAAAAACGAACAAATTGATTTTGATTAAATTTTCAGGAAATGTTGGGGTTGTCACAAGAAACAAGTGATTCAATTTTGGTGGCAAGCTAGATCATGATCTGGATCCTGCAATTCTTCAATGACCCTATGGCCTTGAAAGTGCTTTCTGTGTGCTTCTAGTCTGTATGAATTTTAATTATTTTTGCATTTTTTGTTTCATATGTATGCAAATTTTGTGCTGTTTTTATTTGTTGCATAACAATATCATCCAAAAGAATTGCAAATAATGGAGGGCACCTCATTGTGTTCGCTAATAGAGTTGATTAAAAATGTCAAATATTCAATCATTATTAGAAGAAAATGAAATGGCAAAGATTCCTTGTTGTTGAAGACTGCAGGATATCAGTGTGTGAGAAACAGAGGAGAGATTCTGACATCTTCCCACATTAAAAAGGTGAACCTGACAGAACTATTGAGCTGTGGTTGAAGAAAGTCCACGCTGAAATGTTAGATAAAAACGTAGCGAGATGAAAAGCAGCAGCGAGACGCACACTCAAAGGAAAAGTGCACAATAGTGGTTAGGATGCTCTGTGAGCACAGATATACTGTATTTTGAAGTGCTTTTAGTTTGAGTGTAGAAAAATTTACCAGCAGTTGGGCTGCCACCTTCCCATAGTTTCACCAGCATCCTTATTTTTTTCTTTTTTTAAATCTATTTCTCTTATGCCACCAAGGAGGAGAAGGAGGAGGAAGAGGAGCAGGAGGAAGGAAGATATGACCTAGTTTTCTTTTCTCCAAAGAAAAAATATGTAGCAACAGAGAGAGAAAAATGAAGTGAGAGAAGAAGATGAAGAAGACGAGTGGGGAGCAATGGCCTGAATGAAAACAGAAAGAAAGAATAGCTTATTTCCATACATCCTTCTACATCTTCCAGCTTTCCTAAAATGGTGAACACATCACAGTGGTCCCAAATGGGATACAAAGGCACTCGATTGTATGAAAACTGTCCACAAACTTCAGCTAATCAAGGAGAAGCCAAGGCAGTTTATGTAAAATTGAAAAAGATAAAAAAATCTTTTAGTGGTGGAAAGTGATTTGCCTACACTTGACCCACATTTGTGACATTTATTTAATCACCAAAGCATACTTGTGTTCATCAAGCTAATGAAATGACCTAATTGTGGTTTGGTGAAAAAAAAATTAAAATGTTCTAGTATGGCAGTGCATCATGTCAAGAACATCAGTGCTTCTTTCTCTTGGAGAAACACACTAAAGATTTTTTTTTATTACTTTTTTTAGGCAGCTGCTCTTGTACAGTAAGCTGCTTTAGAGCACAGAACATCTGTTTAAGTCAGAGAGGAGATGCTTGACTGAAAAGATAAGGGGGCGGTTTATCCAGTGTAACACAAATCAATGTTTAGTTCAGTCGTCACAGAAACATGTTGAGGATCATGTTTAGTAAGGAGCTGGAAGCTATGTTTGGTAAATTGGTTAAAATAAAATAAAGCTTTAGCTGCTGATCTGGTTCAAATTCGACAGCCTAAAAAAAAAAAAAAAAAGAAGTGTTCTGGAAAAAATTGGATAATATATATAAACACACATTTATATAAATACACACACACAGATATACATATCTTGAGTTATGTGGAAATTTAGCTCCGTTATGTAACATTGCTCTGCCTGCTGTACTAAAATAGGTTTTAAAGGGTCATTGTAGGCTTACGGGTGTGTAGGTTTTAAGGTTTTTATAGCATTGAAATGTGGTTGGTAGTAATTTAAATACATAAATACATTAGAATACATTAGTCTCCATTTTGAATGTATCTCTGGTCAATTAGCTGTTAATATTAAGCACAGCCTAATGTTCCTTGGTTGTGTTGATTCACATTCTGAGTCTACCAGTTCTTGTAGTTGCAAACTGAAAACTGGATAACTTTCTATTTATTTATTAATATAATTTTATCCTCCTTATTTGATTTTAGTAGTCACAAGTAAAGAGTCAATGTTAATTTATATAGCACATTTAAAAACAACAAAGTTGACCATAGTGCTTTACAAGCAGGTTAAAAACAAACAGGACAAACCATCAATAAAATAAATTCAGTAAAATCACAGATAAAAACCAACAAGTACAATAAAATAAGGTAAAAATAAACTAATACAAGGACACACAACATGAAAGATCTGATGAGACTCAAACTGAACTTGTAAAAAAGTGAGTTTTCAGGTTGGATTGATAGACTCTGCAGTATAAATATCAAGGGGCAGGTTGTTCCAGAGTCTGGGGGATGGGAGACCCCCCCCCCCTACCCCCCCACCGCCGGACTTTAATTTAGCCCTTGGCT
>JAOXNZ010000166.1:7453480-7472230 GCA_028566095.1 Kryptolebias brasiliensis
CATCCATCCATCCATCCATCCATCCATCCATCCATCCATCCATCCATCCATCCATCCATCCATCCATCCATCCACCTCCACAAACATAACTGATTAAACTTAACCTTAATTCTGGGAGAAAAAAGAATGGTTGCTTTTGGCGACAGACCTAACCAGAAACTTACTGTAAAGCTGTTGTCTAGCATCAACAATCAATACTCCCAAAGGCTACAGGTAACTCAAACAGTTGGATATGGCTGCCCTTTTCAGCTGAGTATGTCTTTGTAGCAGCACTATTCAGCACAGTGTGAAAAAAACAAAGAATAAATCCAAGGATTTCAATGGTACTGCAATGTTGATTCTTTAAATCTCCCCTGTGGTGAGCAAACTAATGAGCTGTCTACTGTAGCCAAGCAGGGCTTCAAGATATTAAGAGGTTTTAAAAAGCTTCGGTTTATCCTAATGCTGATCGCAAGGCACTGTCCCTAAAATCAGAATGTCCTTGCTGCAGCGCAAAAAGGGGATTTGGGATATAGTGGCAGTTTATTTGGTTTTGTCTGCATACACAGCAGTTGGCAAGATGTGTGAATATACTGATGTGAAATATTATGTTTTAAATGCCAGCCTTTGTTCCAAAGACAAATCCAAGATCTTCTTTTGTAAGAAAACAGATGTTAGTTTTTGTTTTAGTTTTTATAGCTGCACTAAATGGTATAAAAATTAGAATACTTTAAGCTATTTATACAATAGTTTGAATTTATATAAGTGTACAAAAAATAGATTTTTTAAGTATATGTTCAAAGAAAAAAAGCTAATGTAACATCAAAGTTTCACCAAATACACAGTATCTAGAGGGTGTAGATATTCTTTGAGAAAATAATTTAACTCTCATATAAATGTTTAGTCAGTCTGGTTTAAATTAGACTGATAACTGAGAGAAAAATGTATGTATTATGTCTGTGTGTTTACTTGGGTGTCTTTAAGTTTCATCTGCCAAATACTGATGATAAGTGTAAAAGAAAGGTCCAAACAGTAAATATAGTTCGGCACCTTTTATTCCACTCATAAATCAGTGTGTCTGGATGCAGCAGTTTATCCCAAACTTCCACTAACATATTGGATTTTTATTTGAAAATGAATAAAACCAGTCTAGTATGTTTAGTCAAATTAGATCAATACGTTCAACATAACTTAATTGGAAACAATCTGTCAGTGCTTTATTTTATGCTACTAAAGCCTAAACTAAACATTCCTAAACACCACTGAAGGAATTTTCTGCCACCAGCAAGTGTTTCTTGTTTGCCCATGCAGCTCACAACAGCTTTAAAGGAGCCTCAAGGAGAAAGGCAGTGTCTCAAACAAACTTGACGTGAACTGTAGTGAAAGTGACACAGTGAGGTCAGCTTGTGCCCTGCGGTGTCACCTGTTCCCACCTGACACATAAACTGGTACAACCTCGAAACCCAGCTGCTGAGTCAGCGGAGAGAGGGAGTTTGGTTCGAGGTTTGAGGCAACAGGCTGATGTGACAGAACAAGTGGAGGACCCAACTCAAGGGAAGCTAAGCTGATGTGAAGTGTTAAGGAAGGTAGAAAGGACATCAGGGAGGAAGGTAGTGGAAGAGAGAGGGGGGAGGGGGCTCAATAAAGGATACAGAGCGGATAATATCGGATCATTTTGTCATAGGAAGATGACAGAGACTGACTGGGGAAGCAGCAAAAAAACCCCTGCTGCAACACACGATGAGGTATGAGGAAAAACACATCAGCCCCAAGAGCCCCTACCTTGTTATGTTAATGTCTATCACATACTGCAGGGGTGTATTTTCTACAATATAAAGGTGTGATGTAATTAAAAACTGCACCTTTTTAATTTCTAACTCTATAAAACTCTGAAGTTTTTCTGGCTCTTGACATTTTAAGGTATTCTGAAGCAGTCTTCTCTTTTACAAGGTTTTCCCAGTTTGACAAACATTGCTGTCTACATCATTATCTTGACTGAATACATAAATAATAAATAAATATTACATTGTTGAGTTCTGCAAGGGCTCTGAAATAGCACAGATATCTCACAGATTGTTTTGAGCTCCTATCGATGCAGAGACGATGTCACATATTGGGTCTTATTAAATATTAACTTTGCTGCCTTCAGGGCCAATGTACTCGAATGAGGAAATAAACAAAACAGTTGAAGTAGAAGACTGCACAAAAGCAGCACCTTATTGTCTCTAAGTGTTTTGTAAGACTGAAACAGAAACACCAGCCATGAACAGGCCCTGTTTATTTGATGAGAAATAAAGAACTCATTGAAAATGAAATTACTTTGTGCCCCAGGATTGCTTTTATATTAAAATGTCTTCAGAAATGTTGCAGAAACCTTTGCATCAACAAAAGGTTTACAAATTTCAAAAATAAAATTTGAAAAATTGTTTATATAGAATACAAGATGATGGTTATATTCGGTAAGCTCATAAATTTAACTGAAACATTGTTTTGACCTTACTACCTCATTTTCCTGCTTTACTTTTGTCACTTTGTCTGCAGTCTCTGTGTGCTTATATAACCTGAAAGCCAGGAAAAATGGTGGTAGAGTCTGGTATATCTCCTCAACTTATGTTTCAGTGAATCCTACAAGACTACAATCTCATTCTTACTGCTTTGTCCTTTGAGTTCCTGTATTTTTTGTATTTTTTATTGTCCGAAGACTTCACATTTTTCACAAGAGAAACAATGTTTTAAACCTTCTTGCCCTACATTCACAATGGCTCCTGAAGAAGCTGTCAGGGATTTAGGGTTGTATTTTGGTCCTTGGAAAAGTCAGTCAGCTGCTATTGTGATGCAGCATCCTGACCAACACTCTGGTGGTTGGACCTGAAGAAGAAGAGGAGCAGCCAATAAGAATGTCAATACTCCAATCAGATCCCTTAGTGCCTACGTCTGAACACCCTTAGGCAAAACACTGGCTCAGTGATATGAAAAAATATCCATGACCCTAGTGACTCATTCACTTGATTGTTGCCATTTCAATCCTCAGCTTTAAGCTCCTCAAACAAATCTTAAAACTTGACAGGGATAGCTGACAAAAAAGAAAGCAAGTAAATGTATATCAGTCAGCCATAACATAATGACCACCTTCTGCCACCAAACCCCCTGACCAGATAACAAATGGACTCTTGTGAAGTTCTGACTTTAGGTGTGACTGTGGCCAGGTATGGTTGTATGTCTTGTGTCTCTGTGGTGGCACTGCAATGAACTGGTGACCTGTCCAGGCTGTACCCTACCTCTTGTTTATTGACTGCTACAACAGGCATCACTATCACCCTCTTCTAATGCTGACCAAGATTAAGTGGGTCCAGAAAATGAGTGAGAGAGGGTGTTCTCCATCAGCAGCAACATCAATTTAAGTTGTCTTTGTCAAAGTACCTTTAAGAAACAGAAGTACTCTATCCATCTATCCATCCATCCATCCATCCATCCATTTTCTTTACCCGTTTTTTCCATTCCGGGTCGCGGGTCGCCGGTGCCTATCTCCAGCAATCACTGTGCGAGAGGCGGGGGACACCCTGGACAGGTCGCAACTCCATCGCAGAATTTGTATCTACTAGTCCTCTTTTAGAAACCAAACATCCTAATTAGATTTCTGCCAGCCAAGAATGAATATTCTAAGATCAATAGGCCTACACCACTTTGGACAAAGACATAAATCTGTTGTTGATCAATGCTCACCAATAAAACCGACCTCATAAGAGGTCAGCAAAGTTTGTTTAGATTTGTTAAATCCAAATACAATGAACAGTGGAAATAAAAGTCAGTGGGACATTCTAACAGTCTCCTTTGGAGATAATCTCTGTGCTGTAAAATCATGGCTGTAATATTGTAGACAACAAATGTATAAATGAGTGCACAGAGATTTTGAGAGAGAATCTGATATTGTCACTGCTTTCTCACCTTTGCACATCTGACTCAGATCCTACATGCTGTGCATTAAACAACTCAGTAGATATTTTTATCGCCTAACAAAAAAAACTTTCCCTGCTTGATGCTTTTCTGCAAATTACAATCATACAAACACATAGATGCAAATTAATTATTATTGTCTGCAGAATTAGCACTGTGATAAGCCACTGAGTGTTTTTGCTCTTTAATGGGATAAACCAAAAAAAACACAAACATCTTATTTTCCTATGTTTGGGATTCATTAGCTCAGTGGTGCTCTCATGCTTCCTGTCACTTCTGCACGCCAATTTGCACATATGCAAGTGGTACTTTAATACTTAAAGTCAGCGTCACGGAGTTTTAGTGTAGAAGAAACTGCATTGCTCAGACAGAGATGCATTCGTGCAGCTGGGTAGGTCAGTCATGCTGTTGCACCAGCTCAGCAGGCTATGACTGTGCTCTGAAGTGATGCGTTGTCAGTACTGCCGGGGGACTGGGGAACACTACAATGCATGATTGAAATACATAAGGAAGAGAGGAGTGCAGGAGAGTTAGTAGCGTGGTGAAGAAACAGAAGTCGAGATGAAATTAAAGATGAAGGAATGCTAATAGCGAGGCAGGGGATGTGGACTCAGAGGTAAAGTGAGCAAGAGAGACGGCAGAGAAAAAGGAGTGTAATCCATGATCCAGATGGAGGGAGGTTTGTTGTTGGGAGCAGCAGGGGATTGGGGCTCTCAGTTAATGTGACGGCCATGCTGGGTAAAAATAGCCCGGGGAAGCAGGGCAGGACTTCTCTATGATGAATAATACACAGAGGATGAGGGGGGAGGAGTGGAGCGTGGAGAGGAAGGGAGCATGGGTTTGCTTAGATCAAAATATAATTAATTACAGGTATATTACTTTCTTATTAGCCATCTAGTGTCTACAGTGACAAATTATGTTGTTTTTTCTTATGTTTGTTTATATAAAACAGTCAGTACTTTAATCTTGCAGATGTCAAAGCATGCCTAACTCATGTGAGACCACAGAACAGAGAGCATTACAAAACCATTTGGGTTTTAGAGAAGCGTGAGTGGAAATGTGCAGCTTTTATCCCCACTACATCCACAGAGAGACAAGGATATGCAGTTAGCTCTTTCTCTATATCAAATATTCACACTGGGGAGAACTGCATTGGATCCCCGAGGATCCGTCTTAGACACGTTGTACATCTATACAGGTACATTTGATCATATAAACTCAACAGGCAGCAATCATAAATTTATTTATTTTTTTATTCTTCTAAATGTCCTACCTCACATCAGTGATCATATTACAGACGCAAATAGTGCTTACATAGAAATATAACAAAAATAAGTAGCTCGTTACAAGCTTGGTAGCTACACAATCCTGATGTGAAGCATATATTTTTATTTTTTTATTTTTGTCTTTTTTTTGTTTAAATCTACTGAAAAAGGTAAAGTAAAAAAAAAAAATGCTTAAAATGGGGGAACATAATCCACGTCAGATTTTACAATGACAGTGTGTTTCATAGAAAGCTCCTTATTAAGTGCTAGCAGCAGCAGCAGTGCATTGTTTGAGCTTTACTTGAGGAAAATTGATTGCCACAAGCATTATGCCGCTGAATGAGTTTGTTTACCCTGTTCAGTTTACAAAAATGATGGGGGAGATGTTGAAGCCACTCAGTTCTAAACTAATCACCCTGTCTTGTGATAACAGAAGCAAACAATGATGATTTATTCTATCTCTCTGAAAAGGTAGACAAATCATGTCTGCCGTTTTGATTGACAATCTCTCAGATTGCCCATAATGCACTGCTAATTGCTTTTTCAATTCTGTGAGGTAGAGAGCTTTTGGTACCATAGTACAAATCTATGAAAGTGGAACACAGTAATCACATATTGAAGCCATGACTTGTGAAAGATGGTTTTGTATGTATGTTTGGTGCTGCAGAGAGAATTCATCTCTGTTGCATCATCTTTACTGAGATTACAAGGCACTTAAAGATGGATTCCAGACAGGGATTTTGTCCATCTTTATTCAAAACTGACTTGACAAGTTCATCTTACTTCTCATTCTCCAAAAAAAATCTAAAAGCTTACATAAGTTCAAACAATACATTTTCATTCTGTGTGTTTCCTGTTGTGAAAAATACAAACATTTGAGTATGCATGAAAGGGCAGAACATCAGAGAAAACATGTCAAAGTGGTGCAGATCCACAAACGAAGGCTAAAAATAAACAGAAAGTGCTTTACGTTCCTGGAAGAGGTGAAACATGCATTGAAATATTTAAAAAAAAGCAAGGCTTGTGCTGTCACTGAACTGTTTTAGCACTTTTATTATCTTAAAAAAAAGAATGAAGATGGCTACATTTAAATGTTTAAACCAGTGAAGGAACTAAGGGCAAGAGAGAAATGTGTCTTTGCTTTATAATTTTGGAATGTGTTTAATTGAAGTCCTGTTTAGCGAAGCATGCCCTGCACAGAAAAAAGTCATTACACTAATAAATTAATCTTGTTTAATGAACCACATGAGGGCAGAGTAAATGTTTCCAACTACGTGGCAGCTGTTGAAGACAACGATACACCAGATGTGATTTCAAAAACACAACGTTTTTTAACATTGAGTGTCAGAGTTTTCATTTTATTTATTTTTTGATGTAACTGAACAGACATTATGTAAATTTAAATTAGAATCAAATTATAAAGTAGTCTATTTTGCAATGACTCAGAAAAGTACTGAAAGTTAACAAATGTTTAAAGATACAAAGAATGAGGACGTCTTTCATTCTCCCTCATTTAGTCTAACTCGAGTTATTTATAAGTAGGCTGATATTACTCTTTCAGAGTTTTCTAAATGTTACCAGAACCAAATACAAAGCTACAGAAACACCCTAAAAGCAGACAGAATCAAGATAAACAAAATGATAAAAATTATTAGACCTAGTCACTCATTTGATGACCCAATATTTCTGACATGCAGGTAAGTTCATGTTTGGTTTTATTTGTGACTCTGATGTCCCTTGGACCTGTTAATTTGGTATTTCTGGATGGTTCCCTTTTTAGAGTGCAAATCAAGGTAGGCTTTCAGCTCCGATACTGGAGAGAACAAGATTCTCAATTTATGCAAATTTATTTAAAATCCCAAGGGAAACATTTTATTAAGAAGACAACAGACTTAACTTATTTGTAATTTTAGAGGGAATTAAAAAAGGGATTAAAATCTTTAACCAAAAAGAGTAATGCAATGCCTGCAGCATCAAGAAAAATGTTACAATTTTTCATGGTTTTTTTCTTTAGTATTGCCCTCCGCCGAATGGCGAAGGCAGTGTCTGTGTTTTTACTCATGTCTGTGTGTGTGTGTGTGTGTTTGTCTGCTTGTGTGTCTGTCTGTTACCAAAATAGTGTATCTCATGAACCACTAGACAAATTTTAATGTAACTTGCAGTAAATATTCATTGGATATACATCTACAACTGATTAACACTTAGAATCAATACAATTGAAGATGGCTGCCATAACTAATCAACACAAAAATAGTTACAACTCTTTGAATTTTACAGATGTTAAGCTAAAGCTTGATGTGATAGTAGCTAAGTGTCATTCACAACACGTGCTTTAAGCGTTAAATCTGACAATGTCACAAGATTGCGCATATTGTTACTTTGAAAGTTTGGACAAAACAGGCATTTTTCAACATAAGATAATGTCAGTTTAAAACATGAAAGGCTGTGGGCAATATGCAATCCTTCAAGGAATGCTAGGCCTTTAAATATTTTATGTTTTTGTGTTTTTGTTTAAATGAGCAAACCACGATGCATTGCTTGGATGTTACAACCATCATTTTTAAGAACAAAATAGTATAAAGTTGCCTCCCGTCCCCCAAAAATAAAACAAACCATTGACACATGGCTAAATTTTTACTGACAAAAATTAGGCTAGAAAGAATAAGTAATCTAGCTAATTGTATGTTAATTTGCTATTTCACAACAGTTTTAGTTTTGATTCCATAACCAATGCAAAAACATTCCACTGTTAAGTCAAAAGTATAAAAAGTCCTGCTGCTCCACCTGATTTCCATCTATTTTTCTTAGCCCCTAACAAGCCCAGGTGAACAAATCCAGCACTATTATTTGTCAAATTCTTTAACATTTCTTCTCTTTCTTTAATTGCTTTTTTGATTAGACACTTGTTGACAAACACTTAAGCATTCACACAGTTATTGAAACTGAAAAGGGGTCAACAGCTTATCACAAGCTTTAACGTAACCAATCACAAGCGTAGTTTGGAGTTAAAATTAATGCCTGCGTAGCAAAAATTAATAAAAATTATTACATTTAAATTACCTCTCTTTTTTCTCTAAACATTAGGAAAATATTGGGAAAATTACTGGTTAACAGATCATTTCACTTTAATTAATAACATGATTATTCTAATAAATATTTCACAATCTACAGTGAAGTTTTTAATGTTTTCTGTGGTAACAAAGTAGCTATAATTTGTGGATAACCAAGTCTGAGACTGAATTTTATTGACCAAAAAAGCAAAGTATCAGCTGCAAATACAAACTTAACAAGTCCTGGAGATAAAAACACAAAGTTTAAAATGACCCAATGCAATATAGAAATATGTTGGTTAGTTTGTTACACTTAGTGTTTATTTGTTTTTAATTATACATTTTAAATGCTGCAACCTAAAAAAGGCTAAACAAAAGTAAATAAAAAATAAATAAATAAAAAATTACACAGAGCCAGTAAAAGGTGCTATTCAAACCAAAACGACACATGCTCAGTTCTCGTCTGTCAACCTGACACTGCCTGCTGCAGCACAAACATCTGTCATGATGAACAGAACTGCTGGTTAATCTGGCACTCTGTGAGAGCTTTTATCTCCGGCAGCTTCGGTGCCAACCGCTGTGTCCCAAACAAGGGATTGAAAGCACGATGGCTACCGAGTAAAAAGGAGTGGCTGATTGTAGTAGCATATTAGCTGACCCCAGATGTGTACCGAACATCAAATCCTCCGCAGTAATTCCACTCACTGCTCCAAATACCAATCGAGGGCTGCTGGTTGCCATGGCAACGTCACTCCTTCCCAATGTGGCAAGTAGCGAGCTTCGCTAGTCTGTCTGTTTCTCTCGTCGTCTCTTTTTCCTCATCTTACTCACCGTTTAATCCTGTGCGTCACATGTGTAAATAACATGGCACACATTTGCTGTGGCGTTTACCTCATTTTTTTGTGTCTGTGGTTCGACTGGCTGAATAGTGACGGGACATGTTCAGGGGGACATATCTTTAATGTAAGCATGAGTTTAAGGATTTTCATTTTTATCTTTTTCAGACAGCGGTGATTTTTGCTGGCTCTGATCATGTTTGATGGCATCCAACATGATGAAACATTTGACATTCAATCCAAAATTGCAGGGTTGGCTTTGTGAGTAATCGGATTTTTATTGACAGCTCTAAAGCTGACCATGATCCGATTTTTGTCTGGGGAGCAATCTGAGTTCAGCTGCACTTCTGGAAAATGGTTACTAATAAATCAGACCTTGCACGACTGAACAAAAAAGCTGAACTTCTTTACAAACAAATGAATGAATGTTATTCCCGTCTATGTGTTTGCACCATTCTAGCAATTACATTTACAACCCACTGTCTCTTGAACCAATCCTCCCTAATGTAATTTACCAAATGCTTCTAACCTATTTTTGCTGGTGCACAATTCAATCCATTATACTTCAATGCTCGGTCCCAAATTCAGCAGACTGTCCTTTTCCACTTGGCTGCTTGGCCAACCATGTGCCAGGCTGTGGTGCCCACTGCCAGAGCTTTGCCCTCTTCCAGTCGACTGCCCCTTATGCTGCCTTCACCAGGCATGCTCCTCTCTCACCTTGTCTGCGTGACAGGCAGGCCTCTGGCAGGATACATCAATAGATTATAGTGCTGGTCAAAGGAAATGTGTGACAGTAGAAGTGAGGAGTTGACAGAGGCAGATGTTAGTCACATCCTATCTGTAGCATATTTCTTTAACAACAATGCCATCCTTTTGTATGATTTAGACATTAATTTTATTGGTTTTAAAAGATTATTTTTCCTCCCACATTTATAAAAGTTCTTATTATTTTGTTCTTATGGTATATGCTAAATAGTTGGTAAAACTTCTGGCCATGTTTGCAGGTACAAAGTGCAGCACCATAGTGCGCTGAAGGCAAAGGCAGAATGGTAATGTTTTAGCCTGTGTCTGTGGGTGTTTGTTCATTTGTCTGTACTGTTAGCAAAATATCACATGAATCACTGAAAGGATTTTATTAAAACTCTCAGAAAGTATTCATTTGTTCATTTCTTCTACTTATAATTTTTTGGAGTCAACCCAATTCAAGATGGCCACAACAGCTAACTGACCTTAGCATACACATACATAAAAAGGCTATACCTCAGTGAATTTTAAAGATACTGAGTTAAAGTTTAGCATGGTTGTAGCTGTCACATAGTCCAACTGCTAGGATCTGTGCTTTTTGAGTTATTTTTGTGTTTTATGATTATGTTTGCTTCATGGGTTCTGTGTGTTTCTGAGTTATTTGTTTTCATTCTTGTGTTCAGTTTTGTTCCCTGTGTTTTTATTTATGATGTTTGGTTTATCTGCTGCCTTCTCTCTCAGTCAGTACTTTTCCATGACACCCTGCCACACCCATCTTCACCTGTTCTTGGTTTGTAATCAGTCACCTGTGTCCAACTTCCTTATCAGCCCCATCCCACATATTCTGTTAATTTGCTTCTCATCCTTGCTGATTTAACATGTCACAGTCAGACTTGTCTCCTTGTATTTCCCCGCGATTTCCTGAGTTTGTTTCTTGTAAGTTTTACTGCCACGTCAGCCTTTTGTTTTTGTTTAATAAACAAATATACCATTGTTTTGTTTCTGAGCTCTGCATGCCTGCCTGCATTCTGGGTTCACCTTAAAACCTGATTTTGACAGAGTTTATTGCATTCCCCATCGCAGTTCAAGCTCAACCATTATAAACAGTAGTAGAACTTATTTTAGCTCAAAGTTGGGTTATAAAACTCAGCATCTAACACAATATATGTTTGAACTTCATGGGGCTTTGCACTATGAACAAAGATTGAACAAATAAATGTGAACAAAAATAAAATACATAGAATCAGTAAACATTTGTTCTGTCGTGAACTGAAAAAGACTGGAAACTGACATAATTACTTATGTCTTTTTGAATTAAAAGAGATGAGTGTCTCACCAAGCATAACACCACGTTGCCATGGCAACATCACATGGCAAATCTGCACTCTCAAGAAGTTGCACTTGTTCTAGTTTTCTTATTTATTGATCTCAGTTATTTTACAAAGTAAAGACAAATAAAACCACATAGGCAAGAACATGCTCATTTATGTAGTGGAACAAAAACACAGGAGGGAAAAAGCAGGTTTATTTGTGTACCATCTTTCTAGGAGCAGGAAGTATTTGTTGAAATGCTTAACAAAAAAAGGTTCCCAAATGACATAATTAAATATGTAGACAGCAAACATAGAGCCAAGACCTAAAAGTAAAAGGTGTATCTAAGGGAAGATATTTCTCATGTTTATTTAGTTTGTACTGCCTCTGACTGTTGACATGATTCCCAAAACTCTCTAATCTAATTTCAACTAGTTAAAAGTTAAGTCTGTTTTAGATAGATTTGTGATTATTCTTATGGACAAAAACAATTGTAGATTAATTTTAAAAATGTTTCAAATGGAAGTACCTTTTATTCATGTTTCCAGCATCACCTTTGAAATGACTTTATGACTCAACCTCTTTGAATTATCTTCAAACGATGGACAAAAAAAGTATTTCTATGTCTGTCTTTGTAAGTTTTTTCACTCTGTCTAGTTTTTGTTTTTCTCAGGTTGACAAAGAATATGATTTTCATTCATTCATTACAGGTGGCTAACTTCCTGTCTCAACTGTGGCACAACACTACAGAGTGCATCAAACTACAGACCAAACAAAACAAGTATAAAATCCATTACCAGCTAATAACAAAAGCTATTTTTAGAGATGGCATATGTAACATTACAGACTTCATCAATCTGCTAAATCAAAAACCTTCAGTCACACACACAGATTGCTTCTGCTTTAATGTCCCTTCACAGCTTCAAAAATCCACAAACCAATACTTGCCAGTTGTACAAGATTGAAAAGCTTATAAACTCAAGTAAAGCAAATCATTAAAATGCTCATAAAGTCATTGGTTTTTCACAATAATGTCATACTGTTGTATGAAAAACTCATTAGCAGGAGTTATGGTGCACCTTCTCACCTGTTGAATGGCAGTGATGATGGTAATAGTCTCAGTTTAAATAAAAAAATAACTTTTTTCACGAGTTGATAACAACTATGCAGTTGGAGTAAAACAACCACATTTTTCATATTTTGGTATCACTTTACAAGAAAAGTACTCTCATAAATAACAATGCATTTATTAATTAGGCTGTAAACAACGAAACCATTAATAAGCAGTTATAGCACATTAAATAAAAAAAACTGAAACATCCTGACAGTGGATAGAATAAACTAAATGTATTACTTACTTTACCTGTACCTTACTTTCCTAAGGATTATTTCTACTACTGTAGCAGCATCTTTGTTATAATAAAGTAATTTATATTTTTCTTCACTTGAGAACACTGTTGCCACCATTTTTGGTGTTTGTCAGCAACACTACAAAAACTTTGTATCTCTGTGTAAAGAAATAGTTTTCTTAGTTTTGCGTTGTTTTATCATAAAAACTCACGTCAAGCTATTGGGTTATAAAATATCAATAAATGAGGAAAAAAAATAAATAATGATAGACAGTCTGAGAGCAGAAACTTCAGCTGATGTTAAAACACTTAAGCCCAGATTGACCTCTTTCATTTTTGTTTTTTTAATTATAGCTAAATCAATGGCAAAAAAAGTTTTAACTTAATTGCTATTTTATTATTTATTAGATAATGCAGTTTTATTCCTCTGATTATACTGTTCATGCTACTGTTCATGTGTGTCTGTTAACGTATTGCAACTGCAGCAGTTTAATCTTTCACCATGTTGAAGTTAATAAGTATCCTAAATAGTTATAAAAATAATTATGTTTTACTAGATCTGATCTAGTCAGATTACTGTTGCAAAATGTTACAGTAAAGGGAGCAAGGGGCTTATTCCAACATGCCAGACACGTCCAGCTGCTGTCTGATTAATGGGAGGCAATGCATGTATGAAGTGGGCTTTAATAGATTTAATTGATTAGCTGTCACAGGCAACCATAGAAAATTTTATTAGATTTTATGATGTAATTTACTGCTGCAAACCAGGTGTATTTTAATTCTTAGTTGACAACACATCTGAACAATAATTTTTCCTTACTTATCTAACATTTATCTGAATTTGATGCAATCTGTAAACACTGAAACATGTTACCCTGAATGCCAAAAGTGGGTAATAATGTTTTTTAACAGTTTGTGTGTGTGTGTGTGTGGAGGGGTGGGTGTGTGGGGGTGTGTCAGTCTTTTACCAAAATATCTCGTAAACCACTGAATAAATTTTAAGAAAACTTGCAGAAAGTAATTGTTGGATATTCATCTAGAACTGATCAGGTTTTGGAGTCAATCCATTCAAGATGGCTGCCACAATCAACTGACCTTAAAAAAGAAAAACTCAGTGAATTTTATTGAGCTAAATTTGGTGTGGTAGTAGCTGAGAATGATCTCCAACACAAATTCTAAGCACTAACAGATTGCACAATATCTTTGTTTAAAATTTTACCATTACCTATTCAGAGTCCTTTCTGTTTGTCTCTGTTCATAAAATATCTCATGAAAATCTAGATTAATTTTAATACAATTTTCAAGAAATACACATTGGCTGTATATTTACAGCTGATTACCTTTTGAAACCAACCCTATTCAAAATGACCACCACAGCCAATTGACCTTAGAAAACACAAAAATTGTTATAATTCAGTCAGTTTTACAGATATTGTGGTAAAATCTAATGTGCTTGTAGCTGTAACACATATGGTAACGACATCTTGCAATAGCCCATGAGATTGTGCATAATGTTACTTTTAAAGTTTGAACAAAACAGCTGCAACTCAACTATCATTTTAAGATAATCTTAATTGAAAACTCTGGTTTGAAAGGCAGTAAGGGATATACAATCCTTTAAAGATTGTTAGGCCTTTAATTACTGTATTTTCTATTAAGGTCTTAGTATAATATGACAATTTTGGTGCACTTGTACTCATTGTTAAGAGTAAAATTAGTGGTCAAAGTATTGCTATCATAAAAGGTTGCATGCTATGTTCATTGATCAGCAGCCTTAGGTCAAGCTTAAACACAACAGTGCCAGACAGATGTTTGAACGCTCTTGTTTAGATCATCCAGGCCACTGGGAATATCTAGCCAAGAAAACACAGCCATGTCTTAATCTGCTTTTCATGGCTAAGCATATTTAGCCAACAGGATTACAAGCATGACCATCACAGCGTGCACGTGTCAGCTGAGAATATCAAATCAATGTTTGGTGGATGTGTAAGCCTCTTATAAACCCACAAGGGTAAAGTACGTACCAAATTATTTTGAGGTGTGAGGACTGGTGTTCAAGGCTTGGAGATGCACTTTTAGAGACTTTTCAAACTCACTAATTAGCCTGACCTCATATTTGTTCATTGAAGTCCGTGTGTTTGCTCAGAAATGAAAGTTAGAAGATCTGAATCATTAAATTAAGAAACAGACATGAATATCTCTCAGTAGTTCTGAAGGTGTACCTCTCAGTGTGATGATGAGACTGAAAACCTACACATAGGATAAGTGTGAGCTACTCTGTGTACCACTGATGTTTCACTGAACCTGATAACACAGTAGTGAGATGAATCACTCAGAGATTCTCCTACATCTCATTTGCTGCCAAGGAAAAGCCAGAACCCACACCAGCAAAAATCAGAAGAACAAGAACCTCTCTGAACCCTGTTAAATCATCAAGCTCAAATTAAATCTTCAGTTCAACTTTTCCTTGACATTATGAGAAATTAAGAAATATTTTCATGTGAGTCAATAAACTTAGTCCCATGTTATGCAAGGAAGACCACAGTAAGAAATACACCTCCATTTTAAATGGTTTCCTTGACTACACGGTATCCTAGGCACATCCATTAATAGCACAGAGTGACGTTGATGCTGGATTCCTTCCCTCAGTAACAGTGAAGAAAAGCAGAGTGAAGAAAAATGTGAGCCAGTTATTCACCTTCTCTTCAACATCTCAGGAGAATGAGATAAGATAATGTTTGAACACTGTATTGGGATTTAACAGCCCAATCTATACTATAGTAGTGGGCCATGTTGAAAGAGCAGTCTTTTATCGAAGTGGCTGAGAAGTCAGAGTGGAAACCATCACATCTACACATAGTATTGATATCCCTAGTGTCAACCTGTTTTTAGTATGGCACCAAAAAGGGCACAAAGAGGAGCAAGTTGTTCTCTTTGCAAAAGGCTGGAGAAAACTAATAAATGCATTTTGTTCTACAAGTGACTCATTAGACAGCAGTCTGGGAGTAAGACTACTCTGACTCAGTTTAATTAGAGGTGTACACAATCTGCCTGCAAGATTGCACTTGGTCAATCTGAGCTTAACTGCAAAGGACACGGTTCCAAGAATTTCCACTGCATTGAACCCATAAAGAGGAAAGAAAACCACTAATACATAATTACAATGACATTAAATATCCCCAATGTAAAGAAGAATAAAGGAGTGACAGAAGTGTTAAATATATTAGAATAGCTTTATTGAAGGCTTGATTTGTAAATGCATCTTAGCATAAAATCTAATATTATTTTGTTTGTCCTTCCATTTGAAGGTTAAAACAGATTTTGTTTTGTACAAATGTGGACTTATTGCCTAAAAATCCCAGGTTGTTATGACAGCTGTCTAGGCAGCTACAGAACATTGCCAATTTATTATAAAAGCTACTTTGCTGAAGACAGAATCAATTTCAATTAAATCAGCTCCGGCTGGGACTAGCCACCACTTCTACCTTGAGAGATCGCCAGAGATGGAGAATGACAGCTTCAACATAAACTGCAGTCAAGCATATGGGGGCATGTATTAATTTGACCAACAAGTTAAAGCAAATAAGCTCTTGGGCCTGTTCAGTAGGCTTTAGTATCACATTGATCAAACCTTATGTAATCCATTTCCCTCTAGGAGACCTTTTTATTTCCATCTTGAATTTATTATTTTGAGAAGATGTACACAGAATCCAAAAGTGGATTAAAAAGCAAAACAAAAATGTCACAAATGAGCAAACAGTGTTACATACAGGTGTGGGAATTTCTCAGATTTTAGATGCATCTTGATGAGGACAATGAACAATTCTGCATCATTACAGTGATGCAACACATTCAAGATTCTGCAACCTTTACAACAATATGTATACTATAATAGGTGATTATTTGTTATTATAATAACTTTGTATTAATGTTTTACAATAAATTGGTACAGCTTTCAATGTGTATTTTGTTTAACTTCCACAAAACATAAAGAGAAAACAACTGATGCAAAACACCAAAGATTAGGTGTTATTCAGCATTAGTAATGACTGACATGATGGAGGTATCAAGAGCTCAGCAAGGAGTGATAAAAGAAACAGATATAACAGAGGACACACGTAAAATTTGACTATATTTGTAATGCAACTAATATGAGCGACCATGCCAGCAGTTTACACTTTGACCTAAAGTCTTAAAATTTAAGCACAGCTTGCCCAGCTTACCAATACCAAACTACAAGCAATCAAGACTCAATCAACTTTGCCCTCTAACTCAGAAAGTTGAAAGAAAGTGGACAAATTGTGGAAACTTGGAATGTATACTATTTGGTCAAAGAAAATCCTCAAAATCCGTCAGTTGTTGAACACCTTTGAGTTTAGATTACAAAATTCATTTTACAGAAACAGATAAACTTGCATGCTGCAGCCTGAAGCCAAGATAAAACTCATTATCAACACTGTATGACACTACATTTAAGACTGAGGTGAGGCTCACAAGACACCGACTTTGATAACATCCCGCTTTTATATTAAAGATGAGTTTTAAATTTTTAAAGAAAGGCCAGTGATTATGTCACATTCTACTTTAGGATTTTATTCAGTGAACATTCATCCTCAAAACGTCACAGTGATTTAATAATTTAGAAGAACAGAAAAAACTCCACTTTCTCATCTACAATGACAATAACTCCCTAATTTCTACACTGCTGCAAATTGTGGACCTTTTGGTCATCGCACACGACTTGTCACATATGTCATCTAATACATCATCTAGTACAAGGCTGCAATCTGTGCAAACTGTGGCAGTCCATTAAACAGTCTTCAGGGAGGACAAATCCTGACCTTCGGGAACTGTTAATGACTTATGGAGTATAGATCTCATGTCATTTGCGCAAGAATTCCTACAATTTTCCTTGTACACACACTTCAGGAGGAAGCGTACACAAACACACCCACAGACACCGTAAGCTTACACAGATATACCATTATTCACTGATATAAATATACTCACTCACACACAGACAACCAACCCCCAATCATGCAATCCCTTTCATTAATAAACTATGCCTGTTCTGGGAGAGGAGTTCAAGCATGAAAGACAAAAGCATTATGTAACACATGCATGGAATTCTAAATCGGAGACTCGGTGGTGGGTTTTCACAAGTGGGAGTGTTAGCCTTAAATAGCTCAGATTATAGCAAGCACTGCTTCACACTGGGTTTGCCTTTTCCAGTCTCTGTGGCGGGGGGGTCTAATGCGCTGCCAACTGTCCCAAAAAAGTGATGAACAAAAAACAAACCCTTTTAGTAGATTCTGAGCACTTTTCCAATCTTTTGAAAGAATCATTCCTGCATTTTTATTATATACAGGAAATTAAAACACCAAATATATTCAACTTTGAAACAATAAACTTCTTTATTATATTTAATACTTGATTTTTTTTTTATCAAAATAATGGCTTTTCCAATCCACAGCTTCAAAATACACAGGGATCCTTTGTCTCAGTAATTGTTTTTAAACTCATCAAGTAATCCTCATCAAGATCTGCATTACAATTTTTATTTGTACTATTTAAATTAATACAGAAAACAGAACAATATCCTGTATCAAAATACTGTAGTACAATCAATAACCATCAGTAACCAACAACTATCAAGTATTTTTTTTTGTAATCTGTATGTTCACAGCATGGGTCGGTTTGTAGAGTTAGATACTCCAGCTTTATATCATACTTTGAAAAAGTATAATGAACTCCCAAGTTAAATTGATTTAAACTGAGTAAGCTTTGTTTACATTACGGTGACATCTAGTGGCACAAACTGCAAATTGCAGCAAACCATTTTTTTCCCTCATTGTTTTAATCTCCCCAAAGTGATAAAATCTGACCACAACGGAGCTCTGGCTGCCTCTCATAAATGTTGTCCCAACTACAACCTGATTTTAGTGACAGATATTATTCTAACTTGCATGAATTATTTGATTGCGTCCTTACAAGGTAGATTTAAACGTCAGCTCAGTCTAGCTCAACATTTAGTCACAAATTAAAGTCTTATACACTTATCAAAACATTAAAAAGGTGACATATGTTAATAAATGTGTTGCATATGACAACTGGGCAATTTTTTAGCAACCCCCAAAAATTCTGCACTGCCATGCATGATCCTTGAAAAGTGAAACTTCAACTTCTCAAACTTCATCAAACTGACATTTTTACTGAAACCCAAGATTGAATTATCAGTTATTGCTCACAAAAAAGGCCTTAT
>JAOXNZ010000166.1:7478011-7497231 GCA_028566095.1 Kryptolebias brasiliensis
CCGATCTTCTAGTTATTACCACCTGAAGGCAAACAATTAGGTTTAGCACCGTGTGTCTGTCTGTTACCAAAATATCTCATAAACCACTGGGCAAATTTTAATGAAACTGGCAGAAAATAATCTTTAGATGTACATCTACAACTGATTTTGTGTCAGCCAAATTCAAGAGAGCTGCCACAGCCAGTTGACTTCAAAAAACACAAAAATGTCAATAACTGCATAGATTTTACAGAAACTGAGCTACATTTTGGTGTGGTTGTAGTTGAGACTGATATTTTGAGCATTAAAAGATTGCCTAAGATTTTTGTTTAAAATTCTGCCAATAACTGTTGGGTTCAACTCTGTCGATCTGTTAGCAAAATTTCTCATGAACCACTGGACAAATTTTAATGAAACTTTCAGAAAGTAATCGTTGGATTCACAACTGCAAGATGGCAACAACTAATCAACTTTAGCCAACACAAAAAAAGTTATAACTCTACAGAAACTGAGCTAAAATCTGGTGTGTTAGTACCTAAGAGTCATTCACAACACATACTCTGAGCGTGACATCTTGTGATATTGCATGTTATTGTCAAAGGTTTGACTAAAATGTCTACAACGCCATATTTTTTGACATAACATGATGTTATTCTAAAATTCTTGCATGGAAAGGACTGGGCAATATGCATTTAATTACTTTATTTAGTATTTATAGGAATGTAGCTGCCAGAAGCTTATTTTGCCAGACATTACATCACAAACTTTGCTACCCAATAATGTCATCTGACCCATCCTGCCTGGCATCAGCTGGTAAGCACAAGAAGAGTATTCATCAGAGACCTGGCTGCTCGCAGATCCTGATGGTGCTGCGCTGAAATGAAGGCCAATACCACAAGACCAACAGATAAATTTCAAATGATGAAACCAGCTGCAACTTCCAGAGTTGCTGACAGTGGCCCATTCCAGTGTAAAAATCAAGTATCAAATGTCAAGGGTAGCTTTAATTGGTATTTAAGAAGGTGGAGCTTTTCAATTGGGTTGAATTATATAATAAAAAAAAGAACAAAACTACATGGAAAATAGCCTTAAATATATAAAGCATACAAACAAAATTCAACATGGAACATGGAAGATTAATGGTAGAGACTGTGAGAAATGACACAAATCGTAAAGATTGCAGCTCAGATAAAGAGCTGAGAAGAGAAGCTAAATTACTGGATGTATAGAGCTGTGATGGATGTGCCATCTTTAGAGTGAAGTGGTAGACTGAGCTGCTCTACCTCTCCCTGCTGCTGTTTTCTCTCCTCCTCCCTGTTCTTTTCGCGTTAATGTCACTGAGGTCTGCCCTGCAGCCTGCCTGCATGTGAGGAGGATTTTGTCACTTTCTATCAATTATACCCCACCACACACACTCTCCCTCTCTCTCTCTCTCTCTCTCTCATGCACACACACACCCACACACACACACACATACACATACCTCCCCCCATTTGCAGACACAGTTACATAACAGCACAATGATTTCTGGGCTAAGGAAGGTTTACATCCCATCTCTCCTTTATCTCTTTCTCTGTTTCTTGCTTCTTCAGCTCTCGTCCTCCAAACAAACAAAAGCACTCCCACACTTCCCCCCTCTCTTTGCCATATGCTTAACAAGCACCTTTCGTCATCCACACGACACAGTGTTGTGTAATTCACTGAGTTCCTGATCCCTCACTCATGTCAGGTTTTTCTCCCACATGATTCAGACTAAGGAGAACACAGTTGCTGGCAATCCTGATTAGAATAACACAACTGCCCCCTGCTGTCGTGACAAAAAAATGCAGGCATTAGATTCTTGGGTTCAGTCTTTTAGCTTGTCTATAGTTTAATGAATTCTGAACATGCAAGAAGCAGCAGTTGAAATTGGTCAAAAGTTGAACATTTTAACAAAGAAACTAGGAGCACTAAAACAATCTGCAGCAGTCCTGTGAGTCTTATCTTTTACCCGGTCGACTGGCTGCCCTCTGCTGTCCGGGAAATGTCACCATAGTTCTCTGAACAACCACCGGCATCCAATCCAGCCCCTGAAGAATTCTCTGTAATCATGGTGTATGAGTTTATTGATCTACAGTGCACTGATGATTCCTCCTCTGACAGAAAAGGAATAACAGGGTAAGAAGCTGAGGCATTTAATGGCAAACTAGATTACTATTCAACTGCTCCTCTGAGGCAGAAATGCACTGTTATTTAATGGCATTAAAGCTAAGGAGGACAGTTGGGCTTGGAAACAAAGAAATATAAGTGCTGGTAAAGTTGGAGATGTTTCTCAGGTTTACAGAAAAATATTCTGCCATCAAAACATTTCTTTTTAACTAATCCTCCTTGTTGTTATGTTAGGGAAACCCCTAGATGTCAGTCAGATGTAACTCAGAAAGACAGCTGTATTTAAATGTAGGTAAACATCAAATTATTCCTTTTTCCACATGCATTTTTTTTAAATAGAGCGTATATGTGTTCTTAATTTATTTTAGATGATAAAATGATGCATCACACAACAACAAATTACATTAAAACAAGAATATCATGATATATATATATATATATAAACCATTGCAAAAACCTCTTTTGCTTGTTTTGTTGAAGCTATAAGTTTAGACATCATTTTCAAAGGTCCTTTATTATTAAACTAGGGGTGTAACTAAATATTTATAAGGCAAATTATAGTTGTTCTTCTTCTGACAATACAATAATCAATGTACTGACATCAACTATATAATAAATAAAACTAAATAAGCTGTTGCAGTTGTCACAGTTTTAATAATGGTATGCCACAGACCATTGTATAAAAAAAAAACTAAACAAAAAAAAAACATCCAGATGCTGCAATCATTTTATGAAAGAAAAAAGCAAAGTGTATGAAGGCATTTCTGTTTGTTAAATATATTTTAACTTCATGCATGATATTTTGATTTTAGATACTCATTTGCTAAATTAACCGACTTCCAGAGTGCTCCTATGTCTTAAATTGACTGCATTAATTCAGACTTATGTCATGTTGACATTAATATGTAAAAATGAATAAATCTGACAAATTAAGAATGTCATGTGAGGAAAAAGAATGAAGATTTCTATTTAGACACAACTCCTTCATTTGCTGTGGGTTTCTGAAAGAGGTTTTAGAAAGTATTTTACTGCTTAATGCAAGCGATTTCTCACTTTTACTTTAGTTTTTTTCCTAAAGGAATCCTACAAATTGTAGCTTCACTGCAAAAACAAATGGTTTTAAACTGGTTTTACTTGTTCCTAAGTATTTCTATAAGGGGAATATTCAGGCACAATATTCTTGCTTGTTTATTGTTTTCATGTTTATTTATTTATTTATTTTTTGCTGGGTTGTTTTTATGATGAAACTAGTGCAGTAATTTGGAGTTAAATTAGTGCAGTTTGCTGATGATCTGTAAAATCCTAATGAGGTGGCCAGACTGAAACCGTCCCCCAGCTATATTAAAGTGAAACTAGGGAGAACAGCAGTCATCTACAACAAGCCTTTGTGCCTAAATATCTGTGCTCACCATCGGACATCCCCTCTATATCAAAGAGCTTGTTTATTATACGCATATTGTCTCAACAGCACAGGAGGAGGAACGCCTGAATAAACACACAAACAAACGCAGCTTGGTCAGCCAACACACCATTGTCATAGAGAAACAATCATTTCCAGCCCCTGGGATTCAGCCAAACCTAAGAGAATACTATTTATGAAAAGTATCCTCAAGAATTAGTCTGAAAACAAGCTTTAGAATCCCAACAAATCCTTATCTTGTATGACTGCTTTTTAGTTTGATTGAAAGGTCTTTATGGTCTTGTTTTTATTTTGGTGTAAATTGATTCGTTAGTGCTTTTAAGAATGATCCTTTCATTTATTTTAAGTCAAATATATTTCCTTAGAAACATAAGGTTTCCAAAACCTTATTGATGCAACTATTTTTTATGAAGAATAATTATTTTGAAGAAAAATGCTTTAGCCAACACAAAGAATGGATATAACTCTGTCAAATGTTCAGATATGGGGTTAAATTTGGTGTGGTAGTAGCTGAGAGTCATCCTCAACACAAACAGATCATGTGATCAATCATAATGTCATTGACAATGTTTGACTAAAATGACTAAAACTCCAACCATTCTCATTAAAAGCAACCTTTGTTGAAAACTCTGGCATGAGAGGTGGTGGGCAATATGCATTCCTTCAAAAAATACTAGGCCTTTAATTAAACTAATAATAATTCATTTATAAACTGAGTCATTAAATAAAATAACAAAATAATATATTTGTTTTAACAAGCTGCATTTAAAGTAGAATTAACCTTAATACATCCATAATAGTACACCTATAGCAGTCTGGCATATATTCAGTTTATCGGTGGTACTTATGCAACAACTGCTGTCAAAAAAAAAAGAATGGTAGAGACTGATTTCATAACGGTACTTGCTCCGTCTTAAGTGTTTTCACCTCACTGCAAGTCCATTTGTGTGACAATTTTAGTCAAAATGTACTTATCACCATGGTAACCACTAAAAAGGGTTGCAAAGCCACTGTTCTCTACAAGGCACAGCATCGCTGAAAGAGATTCATCAAGAAAGAGCTGCCTGTCATGAAAGGTGAACATAAGCAGATATTTCTTCTTACTGACCGATGATGACGTTTATTTGTCCAGAAGATTGAATGATACACTGTGACATGTCAGTGGACAAATGCTGAGGTGGCATTTTGGGTTTCATTTGATCTAATTTGATTGCTCAGGAGAAAATGATGGCATGTTCTCATCCTCCATCATTCTTTGAAACTATTTGCTGCAATAAAGTGAAAAGGTGGACTGGCAATCTAAATAAAGCCTTTATTCTCTCCCTCAGTGGCCTGCTACTTAGATAGAGGAAATTTGTTTTTACTTTTGAACTTTAGAGCACAGGATATATCAACCAAAAAGAACGAATAGTTCGAACAGCATGAAGTCTAAAGATTTGTTATTTCAAACAGTTTAAAGACACAAAGAATTCAGAACTGCCTCACTGTGTGAGTCCACTGTCAGCTAGGATCAGCCCAGCCCTGATTGACCTTTGAGTATGAAAAAAGTGAGTATACCAAACGAAGAAGCAGATTGAAAAGGTTGCTTTTAAATGGTACAGATGACTTCTCTGTTTACACAGCAATAAGAAACCTATGAATTTCTAATGCTTCTTCAGGACAATGTGAGGTACAGCACAAAAGCCCTGATGTTCTAAAGTAAACAAAAATGTTTGACCCCCTTTTCTGAATTCAGAGGGAAAACAGAGCAGATTTTCCATGACGAAGTGGCTTTTCTCATCTAACAGCATGTCTACTCGCCTTTGTGTGATCAGCTGATGAAGCCATGACAGACTCAAGTTGCTCAGAGCAATGCACTTTGATTTGACTGGCAGATAAGAGGTGGTGATAACTTCTTCATAGAGGAAAAAAAAGCAAATCTTTCAAAACCTGAACACATATGGTTAAATAAATGGAGCCTGTCTACATTTAGAAAAAGCTTCTTGTAAGCTATATTTTCATGGCAGTAGTCAGAATTGTAATTATTTGCTAATCTTCACAATCTGGAAATGTCTCAAAAGGAGGCAACTCTGCACCAGAAACATTATATTTATATTTATTATGCACATTTTCACCCAGAAAATGTACTTGTATATAGCCCGTCAGTTATGTAATCACCATCACAATTCTTCAAACGGTAAATGAAAAAAAATGATTTTTTTATATACAACCTAATCCCTGACTCTGGTAGCAATTGACCTGCAGGCTTTTTCTGTGAACAACACAAGAAGCAAACAAGGAACCAAAAAATAATAATAAAAACAACAGTCTATCTTTAATCTACCACCATGAGAGATAGGGACCAAGAGAAATAAAGCAGCTGTTTTGCTGGCATGCAAAGCAATTTCTGCCAGGGTTTCATTGCCTCCATCCCTGAAGCATTAAACATGTGGCAGGTGGGTTTATTCCAGCTCTGAGTCTCAGTCGTCTAAATTATGTTTATCTCTGCAGCCTTTTGCCTCCCTTTATGAACAAGATGCTGAGAAGGACTCACTACACATTACAGTTCTGCAGTTACACAATGTCAGTGTCAGTCTGCACAACATTTGTCTGGGATTTTTCAGAAGCAGCACGAAGGCTGCGGACAAAAATATGAATATCAAGGACAGGATGCAATAATGACTGCTGCAGCAAACCCAGGCGGCCAATGACAAAGCGCACTGATGTCACAACCTGCTTACATTTGGTTGTTTTCTCTTTACATTTAGCTTTCCTAGAAGGTTTGAACATAAAACTACTTTCCATCATCCTTTTCTTAAAAAACACCAGAAAACAGAGCTACAATACAGAGAAATAACACAGATTATTTCTAATAAAGACGGGCATTACCTGAATGTATCATCAGTTGTGCACACAAGAATATTTAAAAGCTTTTTGCTGACATTACATTTGAAACACAAACATAAAAAAACAGAAGTAAACATTTATGTAACAGATGTAACTTTATTTAATACATGACCTACTGCTGCTCCCTCAGCAATACTTTTAAACGCTTCACTGCATTAAGTATAGAAATAAAACCAACAGCACTACTTGCTCTAATTCCAGCTACACACCTAACTATAAACTGTATGGCTTTAATGAGCCACCTTGAATATTCATAAAATACCCTTGTGTAAAATAAAAAAGGAGAACTGACAAAATAAAAGCTTTTGAAACCCATAAGGGTGGGGGTTATAATCTATTTTTTCATGCACTGTGATTCAGTTAGAAAATGTAAAAAATGTATTATTTTTTTATGGTAATAATGCCATGTTGAGGAAAGCAAAAAGCAGAATCTGAATTGTGGAAGAAAGAGATGGCTGACTGAGACATGAAACGGCCCCTTTTGCATTGAAAGCCAGCATTATGGAATATTTGGCTTCTGCGAGTTAAAGAGAAAAATAACGTTGACAATATGCCAGCTGTGTGTACATTTCCACCCAGAGGAGCAAAAAACTAGAACAGATGGTGATAGCTCAGTGCCACAGGACCATTGAGAGAGCAACGTCAAAGTTTCTGCCTAACTTGAAAATTGCAAAGTACATTGAATCTTTCTTTGCAAAGGTTTTGGGCCCACATTCAGCAGCTGAAAGCCAGAGCTTGTGTGCTACGTTGCTTACGTTACTCTATGATGAGACCAAAACAAAGTTGTAGAAACGCTGAGGAAAGTGCGTAACACAGCTCTAACATGTGATGGGTGGACATCCATTGCCACAGAATCCTAAGTCACAGTATTTGACATTTTGACTTCTTTTATGTTCATTTAATTCCTGAAATCTTGTTTGAATAAAAACTGTTTTATACTGCAGTGTAGAGCAAAAAATCTCATCTTTTAAGAGATTCTATGTTCATGATTTTGTTTGAAGTGTGAATATAGATGCATTTATAATTGTTTTAAATTTGCATCCCAACCCTCTGAATTGAATCAAATCATGGGGTGCCTAAAGATTTCTACCCTTAAACCCTTCGCCTTATAAAGCTCTATTAATGTATCACAGAAGATCTGCCATTCCAGTGAAGAAATAAAGTGAATTGCATGACTTTAAACATAAACAAAATATGACTTGAACTAAGAAAATAGTCAAAGTAAAAAGATTTTTTTTGTTTGTTTGCATATTTTGCTTTTGATACTCATGCTCTACCCAATAAAATCACTTCAGCCATTTTAGAATAAATATCTATTTCCACTATTCAGTCAAGTCAGCTGGTGAAAATTTATTTTATATTTTGTCACAAAAAGAAAAGCCTAAATTCTGCAATGTCAATTCTTTCTAAGAATCTTGCAGCCCTAGTTTGTTGTGACAATATTTTGATCATATAGTGATAGTGTTTCGCTAATGCTTTTGACAAATTATTTTGAGTAAAACTAAATGACAAAGGCAATAACATTTAAAATTCAAAGCCTACTGTTATCTAATATCCAGTAAAAGCAGTGGGAATCTTGGGAGGCTTGCCCATTAATAAGAAATGTCATTATTGTAGCAGCCTTTAAAGGTCAGCCACTTAATGAAATGTATTAATTCATACAAGGAATTAGAAATCTTTATTTGTACTTAACTAGACTTGACGAACTGCACTTTTTGAAATGCTAATCATTGGTAATGGCAAAAGGCTTCCGTTGTCAGACCGAGGGGAATTTCAGCAGCTATTTGTTCTGCGCTGCTGCGTTCGATTCACACAATGACTGACAGGAGCTTGATTATTTCAATAAGGTGAGCTGGCGATAGGATTGTGCCACTGGTTCCCAGAAGACCAAGCTGGAACAACTCAGAGGGCCACTGAAGGAAATTGCTTTCACTAAGCAGAGCAGATGAGTATGCAGAGGATTGATTGGCTGTCTTTTATTGACTATTGATCAAGTTTCCTCCTTGTAATAAACCCAGGGATTTGCTTGTGTTGTATTAAATAAATAATTACTAACTTGGAGTGAAACACGGCCATAAAGGGTGGAATGGCAATATTCCCTAGCTATCACATTAAATATTTACTGTGTAAGATTTGTAAGGCATAACTCTGAAACTAATATATCCTTTCACAACATCAGCGAAGCAATCATTGTTTTAGGAAAGCAAAAAAGAGATAAAACATGACCTACATTTTACAAAAACCACATAATTTACTTTAAAGAAAACTTGTCTATGTTTGTGTTGGATGGTGTGATGCTGACTGCATATCTACTAAATGCTGTATGTTTGCATGTTGTAGGAGTGGGAGAAACATTGTGTCATATAACATTACCATTTACCAGTTTATATGTAAACAAAGCAACATACTGCGTGTATCAGTATCTTGGACAATGCATTAGGCTATAAAAGCGACATCTGTACGCATGTGCATGTGGTGTTGACCAGACGGTGCCCTCAGAGGTTATTAAGAATTCAAGTCACACACAAAGACAATGTGGTGTCTCTGGAAAACGAGACAATGCCGTAAAGACTGCAAGGAGGGATGAATGAAGCCGGCGTGAGCGTCTTCCCTACCTTTCAGCACCAACACCGCCTCGGAACCGCCGCTGCAGCTCGGGGGCTCGTCTCCCTCAAACAGCTGGTTCACCTCCCCCTGGATGTCCGAGGGGCGCGGGTCGCCGTCGCTTTTGGAGACGGTGAACCTCTGGCTCATGGTGGCTGTCGCCGGCGTGATAAGCGACGGTTCTTCTCGCCACTGTGCGAACGGACAAATACAGATAAAAAAAAAAAAAAAAAATCCCTCTCCTCAATTATTTTTAAGAGTCCACTGTCACAATCAACTAAGTTCACTACTAACCTCGCTTTTCTGGACAAATAGCCGCTGTTTTGTCGGTTTATTAGACGTGTGATACCGAGTGGACCATCTCATCAACCGGTGTCTGCGGGCTTGTTGCGCACCTGGGTCCTAAAGCCGAACCCTGCAGAGTACAGATGTGCCATTTTATAAATGTAAATACATTTTGTTAATCCCACCAATGACATTTTAACAGGCTAAAGACGGTGATTTAACTCGTTTAATTAAGCGCATTGCTATATTTAATAACACTTAATGGTCGCAGCCCTCTTCGTTTCAGAGTTCGGGTTGCTAGGCAACGGCAGAACAAGCCAAAGATCAACTGTCACTCACAAACAGAGCATCAGCGCATCCTCTGTTGAAAATCTACAGCAATTTGCCCAAAACTATTTGCTCAGTTACGATTTTCTTTTGTGTGCTATATTAAACTGAAAGTCTAACACGCATCAGTACCTTTTTAAAGTATAAAAACGCACACTTCATTCACAAAATGCCCACTGTTTTGATCACCAACTTTAGACATGAAGCTGGTTTCAGGCTGACACACTGAAATGAGACTCAGCATGACGACAGCAACATACAGTACATGTAACCTTTATAGGTGCCTCTCAATGAGCTCCTCTGGGCTTACAGGTTCGTCTTATGTTGAAATTAATGATTCGTCTCTTACACCTTTCCCCTTTCTCTATACAAAATGACTTACATAGATGGTGATGATGAAAACTTAATTGTATAAGGATGTAAGATATAATTGTGAGGATGGAACAGCAAGGCACAACTTAAATTCAAGCCTCTACATTTAGTTTAGGCTCTGATGTACGTTTCATCAAAAATGAACAGATTGAATTACAAAAACAGACCTGGGACCTTTCTGGGTGGAGTTTGCATGTTCTTCATGTGCACATATGGGTTTACTCCGGGTACTCCGGTTTCCTCCCACAGACCAAAAACATGCATGTTAGGTTAATTGGTAACTCTAAAATTGCCCCAAGGTGTGAGTGAGAGTGTGAATAGTTGTTTGTCTCGTTTGTCTCTATGTGTGATGGCTGGAGATAGGCACCAGCTTCCTGTGACCCAGAAAGGAGAAGCGGGTAAATAAAATTGATAGATAGATGGATATTCATGGCCTTACAACAGGTTTCAAAGAAGTGTTTATAACTGTGTTTGATCTTTGGTTAACATTGTTGTTTGTATGGCAGCAATTTCAAAACGCTGTGTGAGTACATGACTTGACAGATGCCCCCAGAATCACAGAAGTTAGCAGCATTTGAACTTTGCACTGGCAGTTCTGCTCTTTTAAATCTGAAACACGCAGCACATGCAGCTCATAACTTGTCCATATCCTCACATAGGAAACACTTGCTGAGCAACAATGCTTCAATTGCACAACATAAAACAAGTCAGCACAAGTCTTTGTAAACTGCTCTGAATCTTATAGAAAGACTTTCATACAAAACACCACTTCAACATATGCAATTTATGCCTTGCAGGGTCTGCATCTCAACTGACAGTTTATACTGACAAATCCTGAATAACCTGAAATATATTGTAATTCAAAGTTTGCAATGTTTTATGAACACAACATTATGTGCATGAGTTCAGCCACTTTCAGATCAGCAAGCAGATGATTGGTAAAAGAATGACTCGATGTGGTTTTGTAGCTTCCTCTTTCTAACCAGATAGATCTTTTGTATGTTTTTTTATAAACCATTGCAGTAAGCCACATGGTTTTTTTTTTTGGCCCAAAAATAGGTGTGGTATCAAAACTGCTAAAAAGATGAGAACTTCCTCAATGTTTTCATAAAAGTGCAAAGAAAATTTAGTTCAGCCTCAGATACACAGTATTGCTGCCCTGCAAACATGAACCAGACAGAGAGCACCATGGACACGAGAGAAGTGATTTACATGTTGTTGGAGGTCCTCATTGCTGTGATCTGCTGTCTGGGTAACATCTTGGTGATTTTGGCTCTGTGGAAAACCAAAAGCATCCAGCAGCCCACCTTCTGCCTTATTGTGTCTCTGGCTGTGGCTGACTTCATGGTTGGATCCGTGGCCATACCGTTGGCTGTGTTGGTGGATGGGCAAGTGGAGACTTCATTCCACGTTTGTCTCTTCATCAGCTGTGTGATCATACTGTTGACTCTAATTTCCGTCCTCTGCCTGATGGCTATTGCTGTGGACCGATTCCTGCGGGTATTCACCCCTTTAAGGTAAGACTTTTTTCTTTTATTTTTGACATTGTTAATTGTGCAGACGAAGCTGCAAGTCAGTTTTATTTATCGCAAGCCTATTATTTTTAGCCTTTTTGATTTTTTAGATATTTGTTTTTTTTACAAATCTGCATGTTGTTCTTCATAGATACAAAAGGACTGTAACTTGGAGACACTCCTATTTTGTGGCAGCCATATGTTGGCTTGTTGCAGTACCACTGAGTTTCACTCCCCTGTTTGGATGGCACAAAGACCCACCTCAGTCTGCAAATTCTACAATTCTTTGCCAGTTTGTAAATGTGATCCCCATGTCCTACCTGGTTTACTTTAATTTTTTTCTTTGCAACTTGACTCCTCTGTTGGTGATGGCTGTTTTGTACTGTTGTATTCTTTGTTACATCCGAGGAAACCTTAGAGAGAAACCAGGCAATGGTGCTCAAAATCAGTCACAAAATTACTTGAGAAAAGAGAAACAGCTGGCAGCATCTCTGTCTCTGGTCTTGGCCCTGTTTGCCGTGTCCTGGCTCCCCCTTCACATAATGAATTGTATTGTTTACTTCAAAGGACCAAATGCTCTACCAGTCCCAGCTGTTAATGTTGCCATTGTGCTTTCTCATGCTAATTCAGCTGTCAACCCAGTTGTGTATGCATTCAAAATACCTAGAATCAAAGCAGCATATCTAAAAATTTGGAGACAGTGCATTTTGTGTTTAGCAGAAAAACAAGAATATCAGACAAGCCAGTCGACAGACAACAACGCCAGCAGTAACCTAAAAACTGTTGATGATTAAAGGCTGATTTCATTGTTTGTTAATTTTCCCATTACAATCCTTGGAAACATGCATGTTGCCGAAACCCAAAATTGATAGCTTTTCTTTAACTCTGTGATCTGTATTTTAGTTTATGGATTAGAAACAGCTACAACTGATGCAAAATGTTGTTTTGAATCACTTCCCAGTGTCACATTTAGGCTGTTCCTATTTCTTTGTTATTTTACAGTTTTCTTCTGTATATGCATTTTGTGAGGCACAGCTGAAAGCACATCTTTACAGCTTTTATTCTTAATGTTTTCCTTTTTTAATACACAAGCTAGGAAAAATGGACAGACTCAACTGAGGCTGACACAGTTTCATGTCAACATTAAAACCTTGTAAAGAAAAATGTTTTCCTGGCTCATTTATTTGTACTGACAGGAAATTTATTTGCATTAAGATTTAACTTCATTTGCACAACAAACCCCCCACAAATTTTCCTCTTGCATTGATGCTATTGTCTCAGTCTTGAACACACATGGTGCAAGAACAATGGGATCTTAGAAAAGTGCTGGACTTATTTAAAAATCAATACAAATTTTTTATTATTCTTGTCACTTTTTTATAAAGATCAATCTGTTGCAATCTTGTTCAGTGCCCTACAACACAATTATCCATATAATGAACATATATACATGAAAACTAACTATTATTATGTAAACATTGTCATTGTATTCATGGTAGTATTTTATTGCTAAAAAGCCAATCCATCCTAACCCTAAAAGTTGAGGTGTGGTAGTCATCTGAACAGGTTTCAAAAGGGAAGTGGCTGCAATAAAAAAAAGATCTCTGTTAAGAGTCTGACATCACTGTGATGAATGTTGTGCATCTTGACATACAAACAGTATATTCTGTCCTTATGTCTACTTTGAGTTAGAAAAGAGAAAATGATGAATGAACCCAACAACAACAACAACAAAAAATCACAAACATAACATTTGCTTATCTGTATGTTAATTAAATATCTTTTGATAAAAACGTGAAATTTGTAAAAAAATAAATAAATACTAAAGAAAAAGAAAGAAAGAAAACTATATGATGTTGTATGCAGTCCAGCAATTTTTCCTAATTAAGTAAAGGTAATGTCTCTATTACTAAAAATTAATTAAAAAAAGTTTTGAGGACAGACTGGGCTTTGTGATTATTGCCCTCTAAACATTTTGTAGATAAAATCAGTTGAATTGGTTCATCTGTGAAAGCAGTTTAAAACACAGTATTTAGAGTCTCGGTGGTCACTGCTGCAATCTTGTAATTTTGAGGCTACAGATCTGAGCCCAGGTTGAGTCAGGAAGGGCATCCAGAGTAAAACAATGACCAAATCTCTCATGCGGTGACCACCACAAAACAATAACAACAAAACAACTCTCATTTAGGTTCTTTACTGGCTTTATTGTCCAAGGCAAGTGTTGCAGACTGACCAACAGAGACGAAACTTAATGACAGCAACCAAAAATGCTTCAGTTTGAAATCTTCCTTGATGCCTTTTTGTTTAATTTTCTGTAGATCTGCATTTACATCACTGACACGTTTTCTTACACACAGATTTTAACCCCAGTGTTATGCCACTAAAATTAAATTTTTGCCTTTCAAGTGCACTACATTTTTGTCTTTTCATATCTGACAACTAAGCAAAATTAAATCAGTTTTATAAGCCACTTTTACTCATATCCTTGAATGACTGTCTTATATTGCTCCTTCCTCAGTAATTTTATTATTTTTTTTTTTTTTTTGCATATGTGGACATGATGTTGATTGACTAACAACTTAAAGGTAAAATATCTATTGTTGTTAGCTATTTTGTCCAAATTCACATTCTAATTAAGGAACCACAATAAGCATTTCTGTACTCATTTAAAGTCTTTCTCTGTAGCCCTGTTTCAGTAAACAAGCAACCATTGTTTAGATATCAGCAAAAGGAGTCTTTACATAATAGATGAAGAGGTCCCCAAGACATCTGATGATATTTTGATGTGTACTTTGTAGCCTTTCAATCATCTTGGTAAAGAAGTTCTTCAGGAAATCTGAAGCCTCTTCCCCAGAAATGTTGTCATGAATGATCTGGCAGTTATCATAATCTGTAATGGAAAAATAGAATAAAGAAAAATAAAATTTACAAACAAACCGTCTGGTCTGTACTCAGAATAAAATAACCACGGAAAAGTATTCTGTGGCTAAGTAATCTTGTAAAACAAAAACCAAGGTCCTGCCTGATGGACACCTCTCCTATGACAGAGGACAATTAAAAAAATCTATTATTTGGATTTCAAATAAAGCAAACTGGCAACACCTCTCTGATATTCTAACTGCTTTATATTCATTTCTGTTTATGACTTAAGATAGCTAATATAATTTCCAGTTCCATATTTAGATTGAAGAAAACTCTCACCGTAATCTGTGTTTAAGACCTGTGGTTTGGACCAGCCAAGACAATCCGCCTGTTTCTCAAACTCTTTCAGGTCAGCATCAGTGATGGTTGTTTTCCGACCTGATGAAAAAGTGATACAAGAGATGTGATGATATTGAGTATGTTTTTATATAGTTTTTCTCAAAAATATTGCAATTTCACACAATAATTTAGCAAATCGCTGTAAAGATGTCTACACACAGGTGACAATTAAGAGGAGAAACAACATGTTTAGCTTTGATCTACTCCATGGAGCTAGAAAAGCTGTTCGAAGTCCGCAGGAAAAATGGAAAAATATAATTTGAAAAAAAATTTCCAAATTTGGTGTTTTGTTCATCTTGGTGGAAAGTGCTTCATGGAGAAAGAAGTCATTGCTGCAACATGCTCATCACAGCACCGCATGAAAAAACACCAGGTAAAGTTTAATTTGTCACCAGTTTGTTGAGTGCATCCAGATTTTTACATACAAAATCCTGTCATATTTGTTTAGTTTATTCATTTAAAAAAAAATCTCCTTACTGAGCAACACAAGAGTGTCGATGATATCATTTGCCTTTACAACAATGCAGTCCTGGCAACTAGTGTGCAGCAGCATATCTGGCTCACCAGTCGGGGTATCTGTTGGAAACCACAAGATCAAAAACATGATTGAGTTATTTTAAAACTGAAATAATACAATTCTAAACATATCAACTACCAACAATCCTAATAATTATAAAACATCAAATGCATCTAATAATTAATAAAATTAAAATTAGTCACATAAATGCAACCATCTTTGCTTTTCTTAGTGAGCTCTATTGTGCTTTTTTTTTTTTACTTTTTCAGTCTTGTAAATAAAATAGGCAGAACATGACAGAAAGTCAGTTTATGGATGATCAGACAAATAGCTAGAAGGTCTGCAAAGTAAAAGTCTGATCAACCAAAGAGCAACATCAGTGTAAAAGTCTATAAAGTAAAACCCTTACTGTCACTGTTGACATCATATATTTTGTTGTTGTCATAGATAAAAACCTCAGAATCATTGAAGCAATATCCATACCTGGGAAAAAAAATAAGATTAATCCCCAAAATAATAATTATTTAAGCCATAGATCTAAGATCCATGTGCATTTTACTTTAAAATAATGTTATTAAATAAATAAATAAAAAGTACCCTACATTTTAGCCTTAAACATGCCATTATAGAGGTTGGGTGTGTCTTTAGAAGTAACATCTACTGTAATACTTGGCCAAACCAAACTATCCATTAATGTTGTAGCCAAACAGGACTCTGCTGATACAGCTACATAGTACCATCTTCCAGACAGCTGAAATAAAAGAAGAACGTATTAACAATTTTAAGATTTTTAAAAAAAAAATCTCAGCAGGTTAAAATGGATTGCGATAATCATAAAAGTGCAAAAAAAAAAAAAAAACAACTTACATCTGGACCTTTCTCTAATGGCTTTAGCAGGTTTTGACAGATCAGCGGCGCAGGCTGGCCCACCGAGAAGAAGCTCAACACAACAACAGCAACACACAGAGCCTTCATGGTTCGTCAATGCACACTTCTCCCTGACTCTCTGCGGTCTGATTTGTATTGCTGTCACGGACCAATTATTTTTCTGCTACTTCTAACCGCCCCTTATTGAAAAGCCAGTAAAGCACATGTTGCTCCACCGAGACTTCATGTCTGCTCATCAAACAGTGCTTTGCAAACACAGACTGTTTGTAGAGTCACTGACACTTCTGCCAAAGGTATTCTTGTAATGCCTTTTTAAAGTTTCAATCGTCAATCAGTTGCATATTTGCTGCTAAAAATTCAGATTGAACAAAATATCAACGGTTTGGCTAACAGATCAGCCCAACACAGGAGTAAACCTTGTGCGTATCCTGATGTTATTCTGCAAAGCTTTGACTTTTTGTCTTTCAGAATCCAACACTTATTTCCCAACAGTGTTTCCAAACTGTACAGAGAGTACAGATGCATCCAGAATTTAACAAACTCTTCAGGTATAAATTATTTTTGTGGGAATGTGTTTTTGAAATGCAGTTTTGTTTTAGATATTGTATATAAAGTCAGTTCCATGTTCTTTACAATGTGATGTTTTGACTTTGTGTATTTATTCCTAATGATGTGTTTGTTAATGTGTGTATCAGGTTGGTATTGTTGATTGGAACCCAGAATGCAGGCAGACACAGAGGAGCTCAAAGGGAAACTGATTTATTAATGAAGTAAAATAAAACAAAACAAAAACTTACTAAACAGCAAGTCACAGTGAACCCGAGGAGAACCAGACAGTGCATTTCAGCAACAATGAACCACTGACTAGAAGATAGACAAGACTGAATATAAAAGTGACGGCAAACTAGGGACAGTTGCAGATGGGAGCATCAGTCTGAAAAAGGCGATCACTGAGGGCAGGTGAATAATGACACAGTGGACACAGAGGGCACAGGGAGCAAAACTACACAAAAACTAAACATGGAGTAAACTAAACACAAGGATACACAGAGATACAGGAACATGACCATAAAACTAACAGAAAGATTACCAAAAAGAACACAAAAAGCACAGATCCTAACAGTATGGACTTTTAGTGAGGTTCTGGGCTATATAAAATATCTTTGTCTAATGAACACAAATATTTAAAATGAATGACCGTTTGTGACCCCTCAGAGTGTCCCTCACTGCTCACCCATATGTAGCATAAAGCTGGGATAGTGTGTTGCCATCTTAAAAAGACTGGCATCATATTTGACAATAAAAATGTGAAGTTGACAATACATGAATAATGATTTCAGTCAGGAAAGACTGACGGTCTGTTGTACGGTAATATTTTAAAGACATCATGTGGACAGAAGGATAAATCTCTTGTGGATTAGACAGAAGATCACAGTTCACATGTTAAACATGAAATAATTTGAATATTAACTTTTGTTCGGGTAAAAATGTTTTTTTTTTCTTTTATTATCTGATTAATTGTATTGTCTGTAAGCAGTGACGGAAAATAGGAAAATTTTCACACAGCAATGACTTTATTTAAGCAGAGAACGAAAACTTTTTTCCCACATGATCAGGAACACAAACTCATGTTGTGCTGAAAAAAAGAGTTTGATTAATCAAAAGTACATCATTAACTTCATTTGACTTTAGTCATTGTATGGTTGACATGGTTAATTTAAAAATGAATTAAAAGGTAATAAGGAAATTATTAAGTTCAAGCTGGAAAATTTGTAATCTTCAGAAAAGATTTCAAGCTCTTTGTTTCTCTTTGTAGAAAGAGTAATTACCCCATTCTACCTCACCATCAGCCTGTCTCTTTGTATTGTTGATTATCTCCTTTGTTCTGTGTTTGAGGCAGTGCAGTGCAGTGCAGTTACCTGCAGCCTGGGCACGACTCTGCTACTGCCACCATGAATTATATGCTGGGTTTGTTGCTGAGAGACTTCGAACCGACATGCAGGACATCGTCGGGAACGACCTGAGCCACCTGAATGACTGTTTCTGGATGGCCGAGGCTGAGGCTGCTTGAAAGGTGCAGACTGTGGTGTTCAAACAGAACTAGAATTAGAAGTAAGGAGAACTGTTCAGGATGATTATCTCCCCGCAGTGTAGACGATGGGACTGGGCTACAAGCTGTAAGATTTCTGTAAGGACAGCAGACTCAGTCATGATGTGTCATTATACTTTTATGTTTTGATATAGAGTGGCTGGCTTCAGTCTTAGAGATGGTGTGAAAAGCGCCTTCATCTGAAAACTTTTCCTTCACCTCAAAAGGAGTTCACTGAGGCGGTTGTGGCATCTGATGCCTCCTGGCCTTCACCAGCTGGAGGTTTTCCAGGCACATCTTTCTGGAAGGAAACCTCACAACTTGCTGGTGGTATTTTATATATCCCTTCTGGCCTTGGAAAGCCTCAGGATCCTTCAGAAGGAGGTGGAGAGTGTTGCTCAGGAGAGGGATGTGAGTTTCCCTGCAAGACTCGCTGCCTCAGCAACCTGACCTCAGATAAGCAAACAAAAATTAATGAATGGAAAATAATTGTTTTTAAATCATTCATCCATTAATTTTTTTTACCTGTTTGTTAGTGTTCTGGGTCTTGGGGAGCTGGTGCTTTTCTGCAGCAGTCATTGGCTGAAAGGGTACAGCCTAGACAGGTCACCAATCTAAATATTTTACTCATGTCAGTTTAATGCATTTATATCATGTCAGCTTTCAAAAATAATTTTGTTGTTGTTGTTTTATGTCTGTTTTCATCATCATAGTTGATTATTTCAAAATCGTTTATTGTAGTCAAAAAATTTGTTTCACTTTTGATTTTAAAAAATCACAACATCACTCCTCAGTTTTAGTTTTTTTCCTTATTCATTTTGATGGACATGTTATTGATTTTAACATTTGTTTGACCCTAACGTCTGAACAGCTCCACAATGATGTGTGAACAAAACCATAAAGAAGCTTTTCTTTGTTCTTTATTCGAAA